>CM061355.1:76454545-76969545 GCA_030867105.1 Liasis olivaceus
TCCACATTCTGGATGGTGGAATGGTGTATATTGAATATAATCCTTCTAATGTGGATTGATGTTCCAGAGGTGCACTATATCATATTTCAAAAATGTGATTTTAGTGAATTCTCTATAGCTATTTTCCAGGCTGATTCTAGAATTAACTATTTCAACATATATATTCTTGAGTTGAAACATGCAAGTGGATGTGTTCAAAGAGAACCCTAGCCTTCAGACTCCATCCACAGACTTCCCATTGCATGACTCATGCTTGTTAACTAGCCAGCCTTTTAGTACCTGCTTCCATTGGAATATAGTATGTATGGTGGATTATCTTTGGTCTTCCATCAGAGTGTGGAAGTATAGAAGATATGAGTTGGAAGGGATGGTTCACATCAGCTAGTCCAACCCCTTGCTCATTGTAGAAGTCCACTAAACCTTCCTGGACATGAGGCCATCCAGGCCCCATTTGAAACCCTCCTTCAGTGGGAAATCCACCACTGATCTAGGCTGTTGAGGGATGTATTGATTCAGGGTAATCTACTGAGGGCCAAATCATGGGTGAGATGGCTTGGAGCAGAGCCAAATGGTGTAGCAACACTTATTTGTTCTTTGCCTTCTTTTTTCCTTCTGACATACTTTTCCCTTTCTCCTAGTCTTCAGGGAAGGGACAGATAGCTCTTTCAAAAGGTTGGAATGATTTCTTGCATAAAAGTTTTGAAAATAAGCTGGCCCCTGTTGGCACAGGTCGACGATGAACAAAATTTGGCTAAAGGTCGTTGAGATTCTCTTGTGTGAAGGGCCTACTGCAGTGTTGTCCAAACTTGGCCACTTTAAGATGAGTGGACTTTAACTCCCAGAATTCCCCAGCCAGCCATGCTAGCTGGGGAATTCTGGGAGTTGAAGTCCACTCATCTTAAAGTGGCCAAGTTTGGACAACACTGGCCTAGGAGGAATCATGACAGAGAACACCGAGGCAAGACGGGTCATCTGTGGTCAGTAGGAATCCATATTTCAGGATGAGGTAACTTCTTTGTCCTTTTTTCTTCAGTTCCACTCCTGTCCTGGGGTCCCAGCTTTAATTTTAGCATCTGGTATGTTGAACTCAACGGCATTGATGATCCAGATGTGGTTCAGCCCTGTCTCAATTGGTATAGCAAGGTAGGCCTGTGTATGAAGCGGCTCCAGATATGTGGATGTTGGGTATGAGAGAGAGAGAGAGTGAGAGCGAGTGAGCGCGTGCACTTTTGCTTGTTGTGTAAGTTACAAAACTGAGTTCAAACCCCCACCTGCCTCTGAATATATTAAGGTTATATGTGGGTCCCTTACGTGGAGCCCATTGGCCACAGCATGTCTACTGACTTTGGATGGTGCCAAGCTGCCTTCTCTATCTATACTTTTTTTTCTTGCTAAGTTTTAACATTTTAAATATCGAGAAACTAGCATGCTGTAAGGCACTGTGGGTCCCATGTAACTCTGGAGGCCATCCTAGAAAATCATGTAATGAATGGCTGCAGCCCAGCACTTCTGGTATATGGGTGTTTTGTCATTGGCCATATCCACCGTGGCAAGCAATTTATGAAAACACTGCTAACATGCTCTTAAAATTCTAAGTATGACCACTGGCTGGAAGAGGTTGAACACTGCTATACAAACAGTAAGAAGCCACTATTATTAGCAAATGCTGAGTAATAGACATTTCCTGACTGGTAATTTTGAAACCATGATTTCGACTGATGTGATTTAAGTTCAGTCTGTGCTGGAAAGAAAAGCATGCTGTTTGGATTTGATTGGGATTGGAAGAACTCTGAATTTGGGGGAGTGGGGTATGAATTTGTTTTGAAAAATACACTGCTGTGTACTGGTATAGGCTTTCTTGGCCAGCATCTGTTGAGCAATGTTGAGCTTCAGGGTTTAGTGACCATGGTCTAGACAACAGATTTCCTGATGTTTTGCTGGCAACCGTGGCTGGCATCTTCAGAGGCAAGATGGTCTGCTACGCACTGTGAGCCAACACCACCAAAACAACCAATCAGGATTGGGCGCAGACAAAGAGACCAGCCCTCACCAACCTGTACCAGTCGGAAGCCAGCTCAGCCAAAGACCAATGGAAATTAGGTCACCTGGCTATAAAGACAGGAGCCCAGTCAGCCCCTGCTCAGTTGCCTGTGGTTTGCCTAGCAGACCACCTTTCCCATGAAGATGCCAAGCACAGTTGCTGGCGAAATGTCAGGAAATCAGTTGTCTAGACCAAGGCCATTAAACCCTGAAACTCGACACTGCCCAACACGGCTGTTTATTGAAAGTGCATATTTCAAAATGGAAGTGCATACATGTTCGTAAGATAAAAAAGCAGAAGGAGACTTGTAGCACCTTTTCCAACTAACAGATTTTATTCAAAGGCATAAGCTTTTGTGAGCTGCAGCAAAAGCTTGTATCTTTGAATAAAATTTGTTGGTGAGAAAAAGTGCTACCGCACGCCTTCTGCTTTTTTTTTTTTTGCCACCATAGACTTACATAGCTCTCCTCCTACAAAGTTTGTAGGATAGTTACCTTCTTTGATATTATAAGCTTGTTAACCAAATGTTTATTTTTTGAATAAAAAGAAAAATGGAGTGCATGATATTATGGAAAAACTACTCCCTATGGTCTTGGAAAGCTGTTGCCAGTCTAACTAGCTGAATATATCTTAATTTTATGTAAGACAGCATTGAAACATTTCTGTAGATGATTGGTACAAAGTGTTTAAAGCAAGAGCAGTTTGACAATATTAGAGTTCTAGGACTTGTCTATTACTTTGGGATTAAAAAGTATGGACTGAAAGTAGCATGGGACCTTTTGATTTCTCCAGATAAAAAATTGCTAACAAGAACTCTTGGATTCGAAGAATGTTAATGATACCTCAAAAGACTCATGAGGATAGCTTTGAGTAAACCCATATATTATTCTGTTAGCACCTCCTCCCAAGGACTTTGATTTTCCTGTGATCTAACCTTAGGTCCACAAGAAGATCTTCAGTGCTGTTCTCATAGGTTTTCTTGTGTTCCAGTAGTACCGTGAACAGGAAGCTATTCGCCTCTGTTTAAAGCACTTTCGCCAGCACAACTACACAGAGGCGTTTGAGTCCCTGCAGAAGAAAACCAAGATTGCTCTGGAACATCCCATGTTGACGGATCTTCACGAGAAGTTGGTCTTGAAGGGAGACTTCAACGCTTGTGAAGAGTTGATAGAAAAAGCTGTGAATGGTAAGTACAGCAAGCGTTAGGGGATGGGAGGAAGGCAGGAGGTATTTCTGATGGTCTAGTTAGGGAGCTGGTGAATTAGTGGGTATTTGGGCTCCCACTATGTTGGGAATGTACTATCCTGTGGAGGGAATTCTGGAAATTGCAGCCCAAGTGGATCTGGAGGGTGATCTGTTGGGGAAGACTGCTGTGGAGGACTTCTTGGAGTTTGTTGACATTTTGGCTTATGCTTACTTGCCTGTGATCTGGAATTTGTGTTGTGTACTGTTGGCTTCATTCTGACTCTTGGCTTTGCCATTTTTTCTGCACTGTGGGTGGCTGACAACTCAAAACCAAACAGAGTAGAAACCTTTCTGTTTATTTTTTATTAGCCTCTCGTGTTGCTATAGGGCCGTTCTGTATGATCCTAGGACCTGGCTGCGTTGTCATTTTCGTCACATGAAAAATAGTCATGTATATAGTGTATAGGCATAGTAGTACTAGATGGATAGGATAGCCAGAGGCTATGGGTTTCCCTTTATGACTTCCTATAATCACCTCTAGTTTTGTCTGTCTATTCCTAAGAGATCTGCCACAATTCTTAATAATCAGATGACTTTTGATGTTACGGCTGCAGTGGATAGCTTCTAAAGTTGTGTTCAGTGGGGTTGCTAAGTGATAAAAACAACCGGCTGTGGAGGCGACCCACAGAGTTAAGAGTGGTTTGTTTTCAGGGAATAGCTCTTTCCAAATACAGTTGCTGTGAGACATTTAGCAGTTTTCCTCTAGGATGAATGACTCTGGGAGAAGGTTGGGGCCAGTTCTTGCTCCAAAAACTAGGACAACCTCCTTGAATTAATAGTGATGGAACATAAGCATTCTTGCACCTCCACATAATGTACTGTACAGGCTCTGTGGGTGTGCATTTTGTATCATTGTTCCCCCTCTAGGTGTGGGCAAGACAGAAGAAGCACATATGTTGTATGCCTAATAAGTTACACCCAGTTTAGGTTCAATTGGATACATTTAACCATAAACCTGGTTTGCTATGTTCATGTAACATGCTGCCATCAAGTAGATAAACTGCATTATGACTTAATGGGACAGTCTGATTTTCACACCATGCAAAGACAGTGGCCAGACTCTCAGAACATTTGAAATCACAAAATACCCTTCCTTATTTTAGCTTAGCTTAGCATGTTGCATAAACCTGGCTGGTAGATGTGACAAGGGTATGCAAAGTTTCACAATCCCCATCCTAAACATTTTTCATTCCCTCTCAAGAATTAAATTCATAGCTATTTATTTATTGTTATTTATTTATTGTTATTTTTATAGTTTGCCATTATGGGAATCAGCACCCAGTACCTTACAAACAATTAAAACTAGCATCCAATAAAATATAAAAATAAATCAATAATATAGCAATCAAATAAATGTTAAAAGAACAACTCTGGTGCCAATCCCAGTTAATATCAGCAAAAAGATGGTCTTAAAGGCCCTCTGAAGGAGCTCCGTCTTCAAAGCTTATGGAACGTTTGGATGAAGATGTTGATTGGAGGGCTATTCCCACCTTCAGAAATCATGGTTAGATACCGTTCCATGTTGTGGTTTGATGAGTGGTCATCTAGGGATAGTCCCAACTCTGAGGCATCTTTTCAAAAAGATATGCCTGGCACTGGCCTGATAGTTTTTTAGATGCCAGGCAAATAGTTTTTTAAACATATTATAAGCTAATTTTCAGTGTATCTGCTGCACTGAAACTTTTTTTTAACTACACTGGTGTCTGTCTGTCTGTCTGTCTGTCTGTCTGTCTTCTGTCTGTCTATCTATCTATCTATCTATCTATCTATCTATCTATCTATCTATCAAAAATTTATTGGTGGAAAATAACAAATGGACAGAAGAGTAATACAAGAGTTGTAGTATAATAAAAATATAAAAAGAAAACGATCCATATAATACTAATAATTAAACTAGTTTAATTATTTAAGATATTAAATCTAGTCCATGTATACATTCAGTCTGCACCCTAATTAGCATGCTTTTATTGGATCTTTTTAATTATCACTCAACATTTTTGTCTTGTGTTATTGATGTAATAAGCTTTCCTGGAAAAACTTGGTTTTAAAAAGTGAGATGTACACTTCTAACATAAATAATAAAAGGAAGCATCAGATGGTTCATAATGTTGATAATATATGTTCATAATATGTGTGGCATCAAGATGTTGACTCTTAGCCACTGCATAGGTAGATCTTCTCCAGGGTGATCAGTCCCTACCCAGGTCTTTCACATCTTCCAATGCTATACCCATTGCTGCTATAATCATCTACTTTGCTGCTGGTTGTTCTTTTCTCCTCTTTCCTTCCACTTTTCTCAGCATTATGGACTTCTCAATAGAGCTGGATCTTTGCATAATGTGTCCAAAATATGATAATTTGAGGATTGATTTGCTTGCATAATGTATTGTCTCTCTAAAGCAGGGGTCAGCAACCTATGGCCCCTGGGCCAGATGTGGTCTGCCACCAGAAATCATCTAGCCCATAGTCCCTGAAAGAAATATGTCCACCTGGCCTGCCAGAGAGAGGGATAGAGCAGCTGTCTGTTCAGATGCTTTTATGAGCGCTTGCCACCTCCTTGGACAGCCATTTTTGTGATGGCTTTACAAGTCCCTCATCCGGCACTGGTGAAAGCGAGCCATGAGGTGGAGAAGGAGGAGGAAATGGTGGCAGCACGGCCTCTGGCCCCTACACAGAAGGTTGCTGACCTCTGCTCTAAAGAGACAGGCGATACAATCTGTCCTTCATATTTCACTTTCCAACCCAGCAAACCAGAATGCTGTATCCCTATACCTAAAATGCTTCTGAGCGAAATAAATTCACTTCTGTACTCCTGGAGATATTACTGTCCTGTCCACCAGTGACCTCTTGCCGGCTATGATCCAACAGAGTTAAGCAGGGTCAGACTTTGTGGGCTTCTGCTAATTTAATTCAGGGTTCTGTTGTGACCTCTGGATTTTCCAAAGTGTATCCGTAAGGAGCATGGGTTCTTCTTTCACCCTCTGTTGATTTTGGTGAGTGAGATGGCTCTTCACTCTGTTGCAGGCCATCTTTGAGGACAGAAGTGGGTTTCTTGAGCAATGTCCTCAGATTACTGCAGAATAACCTTTAACCAAAGAAATGCTGCTGTTTTCAACTGGGATTGGAACTAAACTGAGGACAAATAGATGTTGCTATTTACACAATGGCAAAGACTCGGACAGCTTGTACACAAACTCTTCCCCCACGTTTCCTTGAAGGCCTGGTGGTTCCGGTTGGGATTTCTTTGGCTGAATTGGCCAATAGAAAGTGAATTTGTGAGAAGTTCTGATTTTGCATAACCATCTTGGAAAATGAGGATAGCCTCATGCTTGTGCTTAAAATGTCACAGGCCACATCATAATTTGACATAGAGTTAGACAGAGGACATGATTGGGTGGAGAGAAAGAGGGGAACAACCTCAAGGCTTTCTCCCTTTTATTCATAGCAGCCTGCTATTTTTTCAGAATGCGCTTACTAGATAATTTCAATGGCTGTTGGCTGTCAGCCATACATCCCCCCTCCTTTTTTTTTTTTAATGTCCAGAAAATATGCAAAGGGAAACTTGGACAACTGCTGGACTTCCTCTTGGACTTTTTTTAAAAATGGTTTTGCTGAATCTCAGCTGTTTCACAGGCACTGGTTAAATACTTCATATTTGGATCCATTCCTAAGGCTTTCAGGCAGCCTATATTCTGCCTGGCAAGAATGTTCATGGAATCATAGGATAGAAATGCCAAAAGCAGAATTATCTTAATGGTGATATTTGAAACATTTCCAGAATGCAAGCATTTATCAAGAATTCAAGGGTCTGTCTCTCCCTAACCCCAAGAAAAATCAGTGCTCACAAATTAATGAACAGTGCCCCAAGCCTGAGGCCAATTCAATTTAATAATAATTTTTATTAAAGTTTAATAAAAACTTTAATAACTTTTTATATTTTTCTTAGTTTGTATCCTTATCTCTGCAAACTAAGAAAAATATAAAAAGAAAAAAGAAAGAATAAAAAGTGCAAATGGAAAAGAAGAAAAAGGGGGGGAGGAAAAAGAAAAAAATATATATAAAGAAAGAAGAAAAAATAATATATAAAGAAATGACTTCCCTCTTCATCAGGACAAATACAAACGATTTCAGTAACTTATCACCTTCTCTAACATTTCAACCAAAGATCTCTTCATCCCATATCTCATCTTTTATCTATTAGTAAATAATAAAACCTCTTCGTTCAATCTTAATCAGCAAAAGTCCATTAAGAGTTACCAGAAATAACAATATATATAACGTTAAACAAGTAAATTAATTTCCTTTACTTTACACAGTAACTTATCATTTTCTCTAAAAATACAACAAATCTCTTCTTCCCATATTTTATCTTTATATCTATAAGCAAACCTATAAAACCTTGTTGTTTAAATTTAATTAAAAAATTCCATTAAGAGTTAACAGAAAATCTTAATCTTTAAACCCTTCAAATTAATTTCTTATCATTTTCTCTTTGTGTCCTCTCAGAAATTCCTTCACAAATTTAGCACTTTCTTTCAATTTTAACATCATAACCCATCACTTTCTCCAATCATACAACAAAAAAATATTTTCTCCTCACATCTTATCTAATAGCAAATCTTTAAGGTCTTGTCATTCAGTCCTGCTCAAGAAAAATCCATAAAAAACTACTAGAAGAAAAAACATTTTAACCTTGATTGAACAAACCAACTTTATAATCCTTCTTTTTGGTTTTAAAAACCTTGATGTTTATTCCTTTTAAGTAATGTCCCAAAAGCTGATTTCTTTTCATTCTCTCTGTATCTTTTCTCAGAAACTCCTTCATAAGTCTAACACATTTTGGACTCTTTTAAGTCCAAAAAAAGAAAGTTGTCCAAGTCACTCTTCTGCATTGAAGTCGCATATCCAAATCACTCTTCTGATTTATTATTTGTATGTCTCTTTTAACTATTAAAACATCAGCTGGATTAATTTGTAAGTCCTGTGTAGCATCTTTGTCAATATCATTCTTGTATTCTATCATTTTTAAATTTTAAATTCATATCCAAAACAGCCCGATTCTCAGTTGTATCCTCTTCTATCTCCTCTTTAAAACCCATTTTTATAGTATCAGACAATCTTAAGAGAAAGCTCTGAGTACATTGTTGCAAATACCCTTGAAATCTTCCAGAGTTAAAATACTTTTCTCCATTCTGTATTAGTGGGTCTTTGCCTTTCATTGTAATCTTTAGTTCTTTCTGGTTGCCTCTAGTAACGAGCTTTCAAGGTCTCCTTTTATCATGTTTTGCTCAAATTAACACCATTTCCCGTGGAAAGATTTCTTACACTTAACTTCAAGATCTTCATATATTTTTAATAGGATTTTAAACAACCCCCAGGAAGGATTTTTATAGTTAATTTCAAAACCTTATTTCCAGTCAATCTAGCCCCTTAGTCTGTTTATACCTTTCCAGAATCAATGTTCAAATCACCCATTTGCTGCTTATTTCTAAATTAAAAAAAAAAATCTTTAAGTTCTTAAACTTACATGAAACTTCTTTTGTTGGGGATTGAAGAAAAAATCACCCAATGAAATAGAACTTGTCTTTCTGAAGGTTCTTAGTATCCAAAAAGCAATTTACAAGCCATTTTCAGAAATGATTAAGAGAGGAAGTGGGCGAACCCAGTGTCTCTTTGGAGGCTCCAAGCTGTGGCCTGGGCCAGCTGACTCCCAGCCCCCAGAGCTCCAAAACCTGCTGGAGACCACTGTTACATGGTCTCATTGTGGGGAGCCTCTGTAAGGAACCCTATGGTGATCCCAAGTCCTCCCCTTTGCCCAGGGAGGAATTTCGAGGTGCCGATCCGTTCGTCGGCTCCTTGTTCTGCCGTGGTTGTTCGCTCTGCTGAAAGCAAAGCTGTCTTCAGTTCGCCGTTGCTTCCCTGGAAGTCAGGCCAATCCAGTTTAGATGGTTCCCTTCCCATTGCCAAATCCTGCAGCTCTCCTGATAGTAAGTGGCGAGGGGCTAATTTTGATGTAATGATTTTTTTTCTTCAAGCAACTTATGTGGAAAACAGAAGATCTGAGTGATGAGTCTCTTGGCTTCTGCAAAAGAGATCTGTCAGCATGACTGTGCAGGAAGATCAAATCTTAACTGCTGATGCTTTCCTGATTTTTCATGGCTGTTACTCTAGAGGGAGAAAATGCTGTATTTGAATTGGTTTGCTTACAATGTTTTTCATGCTAATCTACTGTTTGGGGTAGACATCTGTTCTAGCTGCTTTTCCTTAACATTGTTGTTGTGTATGACTGGTTTTTAAATTTCAAACTCTGTTATGATTTACTATCACTACTGTGTCTAAAGGCTGTTTGGATAGCATGGTGGACTAAATTTCTTGTGTTGCAGACCAGAATAAGTGTGCTATAAATACTGCTAGATTGCTTGGACTAACTCTAGATTTTTTCAGGCTTCCTAAGAGAGCAACAAGCTAGGATCTTGGTCTTTTCAGACATAAAAATGAAAATTCCCTGATTGCGATTGGTGGGAGGTGCCTGTTGGGAGCAGTTGGGCAGCATTTTTGATCCTTATAAACCTGCATTCAGAGGAATTCTGGCTTATGATGCTGGGTGAAGCAGCTCATTAAATACCAGAGTTGATATTGTTGGGTGTGGGCAATATCCTAAAAGGAGAGCTGTCAATATTTCATTGAAATAAAGGCAGCCAAATCCTCTAACGTGCCCCTCCGTCTTCCTAGTGGAAGATGGCAATTACCAATATCAGTCTGGCATTGTATATTGAAGTGTTTCTCAGCCTTGGCAACTTTAAGATGTGTGGACTTCAACTCCCAGAATTCCCTGGCCAGTACTGTACAGTTGAAGTCCACACATTAAAGTTGCCAAGGTTGAGAAACAGTGGTATATTGTATGGAAAAATGTCTGTCTTCTCTCCTTTAGCTTGGGGATAACTTGATTGGCTGTCCTAAGACCGATATATTGGATTTCCTCATTGTGAGCTTTGGGGTCTTGATTCCTTACCCTCTCCCCCAATTAAGGAATAGAAGCATGGCATGTGTATTTGTGTTTGAGGAGATCTTGCTGAAGTTTCTCTTTTCCTTCTATTTCTTGCGAGCAAGGATGTATACATCGGTCAAACTCCCTTGAACGGAGGTGAGAAGAAGAAAAGTACAGGTAGATCTCACTTAATGACTGCCCTGTTTAGCGACCATTCATAGTTATGACGGCACTTAAAAAAATAACTTTACGACCAGACCTTGAATTTACAACCATTGCAGAGTCCTGCGGTCATGTGATCGCCATTTGCATGCTTCACAGCTGGTTTCTGACAAGCAGAGACAATGGAGAAGCCGGCAGTAAAATCGCAAGTTGCAGTCACATGATGTCTTGCTGAATGACCTGTGGTAACTTGCATAACAACTGAATGGGAAGTGACGTCATAAGTCCGTCATGGTCACGTGATGTTTCACTTAGTGACCATGTTGCCGGTCCCAACTGTGGTCACTAAGTGAGGACTACCTGCATCATCACCCTGATATTCATCTTACCCCTTTGGGAGTATATTGCCTTTGTAAGCTGGTTAGATTTGTTTCGCTTTCGTTTTTAATTGAAGCAATAAAAAAGAGTCTGCAGTGTCTTCATATTCACTTCTCTTTAAGCCTTTGGAGCATCTGTTTCCAACTATGAATATCTGGAGTTTTAAAGAAATCTGCTTAAAATTATTAAAAGCTAGAGTACATTGCTGAATGTAAATGACTCTTTTTTCGGGGAGAGGGAGAATTAGGATTTTGAGCATCCTGCCCCACCATTTCATATCATGGCCAGTCTTTTTACAAATACAATCCACTTTTACCCCAATGGATTGTATTTCTGAGGTTCTTTTTACTCGTCTCCTCTCTTAATTTTTTTTTAGTTTTAGTGTCACTCTTGGTGAAACCTCGTTTAAATCAGGCTACAATTCAGTAGTAGTCAAGCCTCAAGCAGTTCTCTCTTTCATGACTTGCTGAAGGACTTAAGCTGCACTTGTGTTTAGTCATCCAACTCTCTTCTCCGTCCTATTACTTGAAGGAGAAAATATTGTATTGTCTGCCATTGAGATTTATTTGAATCATCTCTGCTTTGATCTCCACAGTTTGGGTTGTAGGTGCAAATTTGTTGAATATCTAAAATCTCTTCTACCTGTTGTCTGAAATAAAGATGTGTCCCATGTTGATACTTTTGAAGGGCTTCAGAGACATTGTTGCTAACAACTATGGCAAATGTTTCTAAAAACCATTTGGAAGCATAATTCTACATTATTATTTCTTTCTGAAAAATTAATTGACAATCCTTATTTGACCCAGGCTGGCTTCTTTGTGTGGAAGCCAGTCAATATGTGTTGGAGCAGTGCTTTTGACCAACTTGGTGAAGAAGCACAAGAGATATAGGAAGAGAAGGAAAAGTCTTTCTCCACGGTTCAACCAGGTCTCCCTTCTCCTCTTCCCATCAGTCAATCTCCTTATGCTTCAGCTTTCAAAAGAAGTCTTTGTTGGGTTGCCATGCAAAGAAAATGAAACTGGAATAGCTGCCAGAAGACAGATGTTTCTGGAAAGAAGACTGGAAGAACTCAAGTCTAATGTTCCATGCAAGGGAAACAAGATTAAAAGTGAGCTGCAAAGGAGGAATGTTGATTATAATACAAATCATTATGGGATGTGTCATGTGACAGTCCCAGCTTTTAAAACCAAGCCAAACACACTCCACTATGCTTTGGTTCTCTGAGTTGGGAAGAGCTTTCTTAGGGGCACAAAGTGCAACAAATTTCTGACAGAAATATCTCATCTTCCAAACACGTACAAGACAGCTTGCTAGAAGAGTGTTGTAGAAGCTTGCAACTGACTTCCTGAACTGCTAGACTAGTCTTACCAATCTGGCACCTTACAAATGTGTTGGGTTTCAGCACACAGAATCTGCCTGTGATTCTGACTGCTGGCTGTATTGGCTAGGGATTCTGGCAATCCAAGTTCATCTTGTCTGGAGGTCACCATATTGGGGGAGACTTCATTAGTAACACTGATTAATGCTTTCTGTATGTGCTTTTTCCCCCTCTCCTTTCCCCAGGAAGATCTCCTGGGTGGAAGAAAATTAGACCTTGCTTTATTTCCACCTCGTTGATAGCAAAGTCACAGACCTAGAATTCTAATTGTAAGACCTACTTTTAGATAACAATTGCAATCCAGTCAAGGAACATAAATCTTGTCTGCATTTAGATATAAGTGCACGCCAAATAAAGACATCCAAAATCCAAAACGTGTGTATAAACACTGAGATATTGTGTCTTTTTGACTCCTTTTCTGACCATGGATAGGGATTAAAAGAGAGAAGAAGAGAAGAAATAATAGTTCCTTGCAAAAAAGTTTTACTGTTAGTGACATTTCATTAATCAGCTACTGAAATTAATAACATAAATTAAAATATTAAAAACATAAAGTTAGCTATGGTCCTAGGTGGTAGACCAGAGGTTTATATACAGAAGGTCTCTGATTTAATAACCAGTATCCCCAGGAAAGGCTAGAAAAAATCTTGCCTGATGTCTTGGAGAACAACTGACAATATTCCCCTAGGTCAGGGGTTTCCAATCTTTTTGGGCTGGTAAGCATGCTACAGGCACTCTCACAAAATGTTTGTCATAGTGGGTATGGCCAGTGGCAAAACTCCCATTTACCAGAAATAAATGCTCAACTGGAACCACTCAACGTATTTTTTAAAATGGTTCTGAGGTCTACCTAGGGCCTCTAGCTATTGTTGAAAATTCAGGTGATGCTGGAGATGGTGCTTTGCCTCCAGTCTTTTTTTTTTTTTTTAATTAAAAAATAAATTTAAGGAGCGGAGATTTTAGTAGATTCCAAAGAACATGTTGGAATTGATTCCTGTGGGTGCCATGTTGATGATCTAGCTATTAGATGGATCACAACAAGGCTCAGTATATTGCTGCGTCCCATATTCCTTTCTATGTTAATCCAGGAAGGAATAATAGAAGTGATACATTGCCACAAGAATATTGGAGTGTTAGTTCAGAATAGGAGTCCAAAGATACAGCTTTCCAGAGTCTTTTGAAATTGAGGTGGGCTACAAATACCATAGTACAGACCACCTTTCTTGGATAGATGTTGGTTGATTTGTTGTGAGAATGCCTTTAATCTTGAGGATATTAGAAGCCTGCTTTTGTGTTTTATATTTGGGGCTGTTGCAAAGCTGCTGTGATCTCTTCTTAGTGGGGACTGGAATGGTACAAGATCTGAAGATCTCTTAGGGTGCACATACATTTTCTCGGTGGAAATATGTTTAAGTGTAGCAGTGATGGGGCTAGTAGAACAGAAGGCCACAAGAAATATTTCCCCTAAGATTTGGTGGAGGCTATTACGTTCAGTTGACTGAAAGCCCCTCCTTCTGTTGAGGTCCTTGTCAGGCAGCTATCCATCTGTCTTATCTCTGGGCTGTGAGATTTATTACTTGATGCAGAGTAATTCCAAAGAAAATGGAGTGGAAGCTTTCTTATTCCTAAAAGGCTGTTTTCTCATTGAGCTTATGAAAAGTTGAGAATACATACCATTAAATTATTATAGAGTTTCCTTAACCACTGGAATCAAGAAAGTAGATGTCCCAAGGATTCTTACCTCCCAGGAAATTGGCCTCTGTGGACCTTACATGAGTCACCCCTGTTTCTTATCAGTCACCTTGCCTGTTTCCCCCCAGCAGATGACAGGATCTTTCCTACTTAATCTGGTGTGCTTTGTGTCTTAAAAGTTTGCATAATTATCTCTATTCACAGTTTTTATTTATTATCAGTGCCTCTTGCTTGCCTTTTTCTCAGATTCTCAATGAGGCTTTAATTTTGTATGAAAATATTGTGCTTGCTAACCACATGTTTTTAGTGCCGTTTTGAAAAATGTTCAAAACTGGCCTTGTTCTGATGTGCTGGGAAGATAGTGGCTGCTTAACTGTTTCTTTTCTTTCCAACAGATGGTTTGTTCAACCAGTACATCAGTCAACAGGAGTACAAACCACGGTGGGGTCAGATAATTCCCAAAAGCACCAAAGGTACTGTATTGAAACCTAGTTTGTAGAGAGCTATTTGGAGGATCTTCCTGATGTGTAAGGTAGTGCCAAATGCAGGGATCAGGATGCTACCAGATTCAATTGCAGGGCTGTTAGTCAGCCAGTCATTTGAGATCTGTGCTGTTGAACCATGGAAAACTGGCTGACTATACCCTTAATGGAATGAATAAAATTAAAGTACAATTTCCATTCATATGGGGCGGTCACTGAGGGAGGCATCATTCCAGTTGCTCTTGTTGTTGTGTTCTGCTCTGTGGCTTTAGAATCAATGGCCCAGAGAGGCCTCTACAACTACCTTTTGTTATTAGAATTGACCGAATGAATCATTGGTTCTTTTAGCTCAGTCTTGTTAGATCTGACAGGCAACAGCTCTCTGGAGGTCTGGGCTAAGAGGCCTTTTCTATCTTTGCTAACCTTGCCCAGTTCTCTTCTGCTTGTGGCTTTTTCTTATGGCTACTGGTAGTGTGTCTTTTTCCAGGAATGATGTGTTCCAAATTTTGTTTCTTTGGTGCAGCTAAAGTTCTTGAGATAGGTGGGAGGGAAACCCACTAATGATAGATTGTTTTTCGTTCTGTTTTGTTCAATCCAAACAAGGTGACGGTGAGGACAGCAGGCCTGGAATGAGAGGGGGGCATCAAATGGTCATTGATGTTCAAACAGGTGAGCTGTCTTATTTGTCTTGCTTTTTTAACAGGCTCAAGTCCACCCTCAGCCACAAAAAGCCGATCAGGTGGCTTTGGGTCAATCACTGGCTCTCAGCCAGAACCATCCTACAGGAATCTTGCAGGAAAAAAATTGGAGAAGGGAATGCTACGTATGCTGCCTTGAGGTCCTGGAGGAAAGGCAGGATATAAATTGAACAATTAAATAAATATTTCTGCTTTTGGTCTGGGCATGTAGGATTCCGTTCTATTGGTCATTTTTCGTTTGACTCAGCTGTTAAAATGGTGAACGAAGGCAAAAGATAGATAAACAGGAACTTATTGCTGACTCAAGAGTAGGAACCTCTAGCCTTGGATGCTCCCGTTCCCCAGTGCAACAGTAAAGATAACTCTAGGGGTTTTTAAAGAAATACCGTGTAATCATTAGCCAAAAGCAGATGTCAGTAAAGAAACATTATGGATCAAACAGGACCAAGGTCTTCAGGATGAGCGTCTGATGCTCCAGCTTCAGTTTGTGATTTACAAGGCTGCTTTGCAAGCCTTACCGCTTGTTATTCTTCTCCATCTATCTGCTTTTTTGCCCCCTGGAAACCTGCTTCTTTGCTTGTCTGTTTCTGCTTCCATGACTGGCTCCTTTTGCTCCCTTGCCCAGTGATCCGTTATGGAGTATGGAATATTATCCGTCAAATCAAACTAAATAAACTTGATTGCCTGGATTTCTTGGGATTTTCAACCAATGAAGGCTGTTTTTGAGCCTCATTCAAGGGGCTGGCTGTGCCACATCTAAAGAAATCATATTTTGGATTTATTCTAATAGCTCATTTTTAGATTTGACACATCCATTCAGGGCCAAAGAAGGTCATGGCAAGCATCCTGTCTTCTTCTGTGGTATTGGAGACATGATGTCATGAACTAGGATGGATATCTGGTTGAAAGCCAAGGTAAAGTTCTCCCAGAGGTTTACTTCATACTTGATGCTTTCATTTTGGGGAGAAAATAATTTTACTGGATAGATAGAATAAAGGCTTGGGTTAATTTTTTGCTTTTCATTATTTTAGCCATGATAACTTTTTAAAAATGTAATCTATATTTACTTTGGTCCTTGTGCAAATAGCCTGCTAATGGACTTGAATTCTGGATGTTTTGATGTCTTAGGGCAATTTGTCTGCTTGTAATAAAGCTCTTTTCCCTTTCTTCCTTTGAATTTTGATAGTCATTAAAATGTACCATATACTGTATCTGAATGCTTTTCTTTTTTCAGTTTATTGTGTTGATTCTGATTTTCATTTCTTGTAAGCTATCTTGAAAATGTGAGGAAATAGAATAAAAAACTTTCTAAAATGTTATGCTTGCTTCTAACCTCTGTCATGTCATTTTCAGTATATTCATAATGCACAAGCATTTAAATTAAGAAGAATGTCACTGAGCTTTAATTAAAGCACGACACATTTCCTTTTGGTTAAATAATTGCCACCAAATATTTATCTCTCCCTCTCCCTCTTCCTCCAGTTAACTATACATGTTCTAGTTATAATCGCTTAGAGGAATTAAATTATTACATACCATCAATATTACTTCAGTAACTGCTGATGCGGTTAGAAAGCACCTCCTAGTGGATAGAAAATATAATAGGACTTGAGCTTTTATTTGACAATTCTAAAATAATAAGTTTCAAACATGAGAAATGTGATGGGAAATAACATCCCTCCAGGCTTGCATCATGGCAGATTTTGTTAGAAGACTGGAATTCTACAATTTTTCTCAACAAACTGGATTAGCGTTTCTAAATATTAGAGGTCAGTTTTCAGGGTCAAGGGCTGCAGAATCATACTAATATATATCCCCTCTGTAAGCACCTTAATTTGGGAATGTGGGGTGAAAGCTCCCTATCTGGATCACAGATGTTCTTCATAGCTTTTCCATAGAATAGGTTTTCTTTGTACAGTAAATGTTGAAAAATACTCTGAAAGGAACGATTTTTGTAAATTCTGTCACAGATATTTATATTTTTTTTTTGAAGGAAAAAAAGAATTGCTTTTCAAAGTGTTCTATCCCAAAACCCCCCAAAAAACAAACAAAAACAACCAAATGAAAAAAACATGTCTCACATCTGGAAGGCAAGACTGGGTTGGATCGTTTCAAGGGCCATAGAGTAGGATAGACCTTTCCTGAATTCTTGAAGGAACTACTGTCACACAGTCCCATCAGAAGGGCCTGGCCCGGTGTCCAGGGACTGCGTATGCTTTACTGCTTTTGGCCCCAGAGCCAACGAGCATTTGCAAGGATGCCCTTCAACCCACCTGCTAGCCTTCACCTGAGCCTAGTTGTATAGGTTTTTGCTGTCTGCCTTTTATTTCATTACTCACATTGAAGAATAAAACATATCTGTTTACTTAAAAGCACTACTGAAAGATTTTAGGCTATAGTGTGTGTTAGTAATTCTAATTGTAGTTATTTTTCCATAGTTTTTAGGTTTGATTATATATTCATATTGTTGGTTATCTCTGGTTATTTAGTGTTTTAATTTTTTGCTGCCACTGCCTTTAAATGTTAACATATATACCACACTTTATATTGCACTATATTATATTATAGTTTACATAGATTTAGTATATGTCATAAATTTTATACATAGGTTTTAGCAATGTAATTAATTTATAGCTTTGTGTTGATAATTCTAATCCTTAGTTTTCCGTATTTTATAGACAAGACTAGGAAAATCTTTAATTTTTTATAGTTCTAATTTATGCTAGTTAATGATTAAAATAAAGATTCTGAAGATCTGAAAATCATATACAAAGAGTGGTTCCTCAAGAAATTGGAAAGATGTATCAAATGGGGTGCCACAAGTTTCAGTTCTGGGTCCTCTTCTCTTCAATATTTTTATTAATGGCTTTAATGAAGAGGTGGAGGGAATGCTTTTCAGATTTATGGATAATATAGAATTAGGTAGAAACAGCTAATGCCTTAGCTCACAGAAATAAAATTCGAAGTGACATTAAGTAGTTTAGAGAAAATGGATGATACTAACAGAATGAAATTTACCAAGTGCAAAGTTCTTCTTTTAGGAAACAAAACTCAAATGCACAGGTATAGGATAGGGGATACTTAACTTGGTAAGTGGAATACGGGTAGTCCTTAGTTACTGACCACAATTTCAGTGCAGTTGTTAAGTGAAATGTCATGTGACTGCACTGGACTTATGACATCAGCCCCACTGGGGTTGTTAAGTAAATCACCACAGTTTTAAAGTGCAGTGTCCTGTGACTGGAACTTGCAACCTCCCGCCGGCTTCCCTATTGACTTTGCTTACTGGAATGCGGCTATGAAGATCGTAAATGGCAATCACGTGACCACTAGACTCTGCAACCATTGTAAATGCACACTGGTTGTGAAGTGCCTGAATTGTGATCTTGTAAACGCAAGAACGCTGTGACAGCTGCAAGTTCGAGAACCATTTGTAAACCTTATTCAGTGCAGTCATAACTTTAAACAGTCGCTGAACAAGGTAGTCAGTAAGTGAGGACTACCTGTAATTGGAAATGAATAAAAACCAACAGTGTGTGATATAGCTGCAAAAAAATAAAAAATAAAAAAGTAATTCTAGGCTACATTAACAGAAATATAGTTTCCAAACCACAGGAAATAGTTTTATCTAGTTTGGTCGGGCTCTTGAATCTTATGCCCAGTTTTGAGCAATGCGCTTTAAGAAGGATTCAAGAAATTGGACAGGTTGAGAGATGGCTGGTGAAGATAGGGACTTAGAAATTAAGCCTTAGATTGAAGGATTGAGGTCTGGTTAACCTTGAAAAAAGGTAACGGGGACATGATAGCACATTTTAAATAAAGGATGTCACGTAGGACCTCAAGACCTGTTCGCTCTCATTCCAAAGTGCAGATCACAGAATAATGGACTTAAGGCACAGGAAGGCTTGTTCCCACTGAAGGTGAAGAAAAGAATTCCAGACAGTAAGATGGTGAACTTTCCTGCATAGGATGTGTTTCAGCAGAGGCTGGACAGCCATTGGTTGAGGATTTTTTAATTTGGATTTTTATTCTGAGCACAGAGTTAGACTTCATTATTTAAATGGTGCCTTCCAATTCTGAGGTTCTGTGATAACCAGGTTGGAAAAGATAGAGCAGATTATGCTGAATTAGTCCTGTAAACTTGGCTTTCTGGCTAAGATCAAGTGTGTAGTGGATTAGGTAGCCCTGTTGACTGGATCAGTATTTAAAAAAAAAAACCCTTTAAACCCTTTTTTGTTGTTGTTATTTTTAGGTAAATGGTTAAATTTATATTAACTGCCTTGGGAAGGTATCAGCTGAAAGGCAGTCTGGAAATGCAGTGAGCATAGTCCATAACATTTGGCGTTCTAAAGTGCAGCTTCTTTTAAAAAAAGGGTGGATTTTTTTTGGCTTTCAGGAGACCTTGAATTATGCTCAATTCCATTTTTACTAGGCCATTTTTGCAGCAGGAAAGGCCTTGCAGGGCCTAGTTTCAAGTTGCGGCAGCCAGAGTGAAATAAAAGCTGGGAAGGAAGTTTCCGATGCATTTATAAGAACTGTTCAAAGAGACGTTTTAGAGGTAATTGGGCTCTGGAGATAGTAGAAGCAGGTTGAGGCTTAAGTGAAGAAATATTAGCCTTTTATGGGATGACACTGCCTGAAAAAGTTTTAAGGATACTCATGAAAGGAGCCAAGGGTTTTTATTATTATTATTATCATTATTATTTTTATTTCAAGCCATTGAGGCAATAGCTTGGGGTTCACCCATGATGCTAAGCCATAAGGTGGTTGGTGTGTTGTTGCTTAGTACAGTGTGTCAACCTAACTCCAGCTGAGTTCCAGCAAAGCAATTCTGCTGAACAATTGTGCAACCTGTTAGTAACTTGAGAAGGTATCAGCCAAGAATGCACCGTTGTTTACTGCGTCAGCTCAGAAGAATAGAAAGAAGTAAGTTTAAAGCAAAACCAAGGCTTTTATGTTAAAGAACAGGAAGTTCTTTCTAATAAAAATAGTTCAGTAACGAAACTTAAAACTTGGAAACTTGAATATAAAAGTTGAATTCATGAGAATATGTAGAGTGGATGTTTTAAGATTCATGTTCTGACCTTTAAAATGTGGATTTCAAGAATTTGAATATGGCACGGGAATAGCAACAAATGCTAGAACAAACAGGCGTTTAAAATAATACTTTCTTATAGAGATTGCTTTTGTTCTGTGATTCTTAAGTTTGACAATGGACCAAGAATAACTTTTGTTATTTATAGCACTGTCACCTCAAGAGAACAATTTCTCTATCAGCTCAGGAGATAGGAAAGTTAGAGTTTTACTAATTCTGTGCTTGGAGAGGTGAGGGATGGCTGGGTCTTTTAGAATATAATTGCAAAATAAAGCACATAACAGACATGCCTGTCTGTGTCCTGTGCCATCTAAGAGCTTCGTTTATGTTGGTGGGAATACGTTCTCTTTATACACTTGAGGATTTTCAATCTACCACCTTCTCATCTGATTAATTCCGATTTGTGAATGGTGTACCCTTTCTAGACTTTGCAAGATGTTTTGTCTGAGGCCTCGTAGGATATGCGGCATGTGCCAAATCTGTTTTCCCTTCCCTTGGTTGTCAATTGGTCCATTGTAGTAAATGTGGGTTTTGTAAGCTGTGAGAATTTAGGCACACAAAGAGATGTACTCTTTGCAAGGAACACTGGCTACCCAATGCCCAGAAAGAAAGTGTAATTGCAGTTAATGACCCAAGGTAACCTTTTGGTGGTGATGCTGACAGTGGCCGTTACAGCTGTTGCAAGCAGAGGTTATATCCAGATCCTTCTTTTTTTTAAATCACTTTTCCCCCTCTGAAACTTTATTGCATCATACAGCGATAATTTTGGATGGACGTTGCTTAACTGCTTTGCTAAAAGAATCCTGGGGTCGAATCCTTTGGGGGATCCTTAAAAATAAAGTGAAAACTTCTAATGCCACAAATATTCAAACTTTCTTTAGAGGTTACCTTAGGAGTTTATGTCCATCTCAGAGGAGTCTGCGGCCCATAAAGGATTACAGTCATTCCCACAAATCAAGAAGGTCCAAAGGATACTTGATTTTCCCTTGTTATTGGTGGTCAAGGCCTGGTTTGGAGGGAAGTTGTCTTCTGAACAGTTTGTCTCTCATTGATGATCAATTCTAACAAGATTTCCCTCTTCCTAGAGTTTTCCAGAACACAGTACAAAGCACACTGGAGACAAAAGATTGCCTTTTACCTTTATTCTTGGGAAGTTAGCAGAAGTGCTAATTTGAAATGAAAACAGAATAAAGGTGGCATCATGGCTGCTATTTGTCTGTCTTGAGAAAATAGGTTAAGGATGGTGTTGGCTGGGAGCCTTTTGGGCAGGTCCAGTACACTGTTTTAATTTCCCAGTATAATGGAGCTGACATAAGTTAAGATGTATCTTGAGAGGAACGGATGTCAGACTGGAGATAACTTGGACCTGTTTCTTAGGGCGGCTACGACAGAAACTCCATTAAGAAGATGCCTTTTGCAACCTTTGTAATCTTTCAGCTTTTTCTACTTTCTCAGTAGCCATGTCGTTCTTTTCTTCTCTGTTACTACTCGTTGGCTCTGAAGATGAAACACATTGAGAATGAAAAGAATGTGTGAGTCTGAGCTAGATATTGTTGTGCGTGCAAATGACTGTTGTCTGTTTTCCTATCACTTCTGGATAATTGATATTTTGCTGTTCAGTATGGTAGGAATTATTGTGAAACAACTCATATATAAAGCTCTTTTTAAATAGGAGATTGTCTGTTTGCCAGGTATCCTCCATGAACTGGTCCTTCTGGACTCTTGGGCTCAATTCCTGTTTTCTTCTTTCCTCTGATTGCTTTCTTTCTAAGCAAGGGATGGAGAAGATAGTTGGAAGCCTTGAGGATTATGTAAGCACAGTTTGCCTGGATATCACCATTTGCCCAGCCCCTAACGTAAGAGGATTTGAACACGCAGTGCTCATAACTTTAGGGCTGAAATAATACCCCTTCACAGTCTACAGTAACTCAGAAATTGTAACTGAAGTGCTTTGAAGAACTTGGGAGAGAGTAACAGGGATACCCTGGAACACGGGTTTGAATGTTTGTAGATCCATTATTTTATCAAAATTCTGCTTCAAATGTTGGCCAATTTAAGGCACTTGCTAACATTCTTTCTATAGCGTGAATTACAGACGCCTTCAGCATTTTTGAATGTTCAGGGATAAAACTCAATAGGAGCCTTTCCCCCAAGTCCTCTTAGAATTCATATCAAGACATTATTCATGGTTTGTACCCTTACTTTCTCATTGTTACTGAAAAAGTTTTAATCTTTTTTTAAAATAATTTTATTGAAGTTTTTAGTAAACATAGTAAAAACTAATACAAACTAAACTAGAAGGGGGGAAAAAGTTCAGAAGGTGCAGGGAAAAGGGAAAAAAAGTAGAAGAGAAGAGAAAAAGAAAAAAGATAATAATGACGAAGTGGCTTCCAACCTTCATTACACCAAGCATAAACTAATGTAGTAACTTTTCACCCTCTTTTAAAATTACAAATAAAAAAACTCTTCTTCCCATAGCCTAACTTCTATCTATACGCAATCCACCAATCGTCGTCTTTTCAGTCCTGGTTCAGCAAAAAGTCCATTAGGAGTTACCAGAAATATCAAACAAATAGAGTTTTAAATTTCTGAGAAATGTTTTGTGCTTTGCTTTATGATGGGGCGTCTTACTCTTCACGGACTAATGTCTTTTTCTAATGTTTTGATCAGAAACAGTTTATTTGTTTGGCGGCTGGGATGGGACGCAAGACCTGGCGGACTTCTGGGCGTACAGTGTGAAGGAAAATCAGTGGACGTGTATATCCAGAGACACGGAAAAAGAGGCAAGTTTCTTTGTTTCCTTATGAGTAGGCAGTGTAATCCAAGCCGTGTGTTGGCCCAGATAACACAGTTCTGAAGCATGCCTTGAGCAAGCCCGGAGGTCAGAACCTCACATTCTCCTTCCTGTGCATTCTAAGAGAATACAAAGTCGTGACCGTTTTGAGTCTCCAGTATCTTTCATAATAGTTGATAGAAATGTTGGCTGTTCTGTTGCTGAACATAAACAAAGATGCTTTGGCAGAACAGAATGAAGCAAATAACATGTTTAGTGGAAGTTTTGGAATCAATTGGAGACTTTAGTCCAGCAAGCTGTGCTGGGCTTCATCAAATATCTATGCAGAGAAGCACTAAACTAAATCCAACTTTGGTAGCAGGCAAGTGTCTGGAGGTCTAGGAATTGGAAGAGGTTTAAATGAGCTTTCCTTGAGTAGTGCTTAGTGCCCTCAACTCTCCTAGCTTCATGACCTGCAAAATTTGCATTAGGAGGATAATTCTTGCCTTATATGTTTGCTGTAGAACAACATGCTGTTAGTAAGTGCTTTAAATGCTTGAAAATGCTGTATTACCACTGTGTATTAGTTACTTATTTGCTTCATTTACTATGTTTATTATGTTTGTATACCACTGGATTCAACACGACTCCCAGCAATTTATAACGTAGAAATATAACAATAGAATAAAAAGAAACAAAAAACCAATAAAACACACACAAGTAACCTTAAATGTGGAAAGTAGAATATTCCCCCAAAGCGGAAATTGTAGCCCCTGGCTGCCATCTCACTCTCTCTCACAAACACAAGTGCATTTTTGTGTATGTGTATAGATATAAAAACCTGGAGTCCTACTTTGACATTTTGGGGGAGAAGGTAATGTCAAGGTATTCGTTCTGGTGATCTCTAATTAAAATCAGAGACAAACTACAAAGTTCACCGTCAAAACTAGGTAAATAAGTTTCTGAATTGAGATGCGTTCCAATATTCCTGTAAGGAAAGGGCAGAATGTTCATGAACAAGCCATTAAAAGGAACAGTCTGTAGATTCTTAGAACATTTGCTTCTACATGTTAACATGTTTGTTGAAATCCAAAGTACTGTCATTATGCAGTAGGCTCCAAAAAATGTGTACAGTTATCTGGGAGAAAGACTAGTGAATATTGTGGGACTGACTAAATTAGGAAAAGTTTAAACTATTCTCTTTTTAAGGGCAATGGATATGGGCTACTTGTGATAGGGAATGGAAGGTTGACTAAGTCCTTGATTAAGTCATCTTGTTGCTCTCTTCTAATAGGAAGGAGTGCCTTATTATTATTATTTTTACTTTACTCTCTATTTAAGTCATTTATTTACCAACCAGTTAACCAAATTATCTTGCATGGGGGTTCCCCAAAATTTTAACTCCTTATTACTGGAAGACAGAAAAGTAAATAATTAAGTTTACAAGCAGAAAGCTTGCTATTGGTTTGCATAAAAATGAAATAAATAGATAAAACATTATATATAATCAACAAAATGCAGTTGTATACATGAAAAACCATCCATACTGCCTTTAAAATCATAAGGATTGTGGTTTGTGCTTTTGCATGATGCTGAGAAGAACATCTGACAGAAAGGTTCCAGGGGCTTATCTTCATCCACAAAGCCATTTACCATCAAGAAACAAGATTCATTGTAGCCAGTGCATTAGAGAATGCTTTAGAGAAATGTCAACTTAGTCCCTCCCTAGACCTGAAACTTGATGGACCAGTTCAGGCAAAAAGGTGTTGATCTTTTCATGCAAGTTCCTTGAGGTCTTAGATAAATCAACCATACATGGATGAACTGTCTCCACTTTTTTACAAGATGACCTCAAATGATATTTCTGTGTGGTAGTTTGAAATATGATCTGCTTGATCCCTACAAGCCTGTGGTTGAAGTTGTGGCCAGATCATATCCATAAACATAGAATGCGTATAAAAAGCATTTCTTATGTTTGGGAGTTCATTACTTTCGAGAATATGTTGGGGACTGCAGCACTCAGCTCTCCCACCCATCAGCTGATCAACTGAATTAGCCATCCCCATTCAGCATGGTCTAGAATTTTCAAGATGGCTGGGAATTCTGGGAAATACAGTCCTAGTACCTCTGGAGGGCACCAGTTTGGAGAAGCATGATCCGAAACAAAATTTGAAAGGAGTAACAGGACAGCTTGTTTTAAGAGCAGCAGAATCCCTCACTGGCTCTTTTTCCATCTTGTTCTTCTTACAGAGAAAGTGTCTAGCATAGCTGACTGAGCGATTTCAAAAATGAAGGCGAAGGATTTTATATTTGCATAGTCACACATATGTATAAAAACAGAATCCATTGGTATCTTGAAAATTGGTTAAATCTCTTCTCTCTGACGTGTATCTGTTTAATATAGGTTTAATTTGTCCTGGTTTTATCAAGGGCTCATTTGAAGCTTTGGTTATTCTGGATGCCTCAGATAAAGAGGGAAGCTGCAGGAAAGTTTGAGGAGGTGTAGAATAAAATCGCTCTGTCAGGATGCCAATGCAAATGTTTCTTCAAGGACAAGGCAAAACCTAATGTTAGAGTTGCTGCTGATAAAGTCCCTCTTGGCTGGTTTGGTATAGTGGAGACCTCTGATGCTTTCAGTTTGGGATGGAAAGTTCTCCAACTTGTCTAAGAACATTGCTTAACAAGATGATTTGGCAAAAAGAATTAATAGTAACCCAACATGAGAAGGCTGAGCTTCTCCCACTTGACCCCAGGAATGAAGGAAGCTTTCTTAGGACCTGTGAGTTTTTAAAAAGTGATGGATTTATGGTGACATCATTGCTAATGTCTTGAATTTTCAAGGTGATGATGTTGATGTTCGGTGTAATTGTATTTGCTTCATGAAGCAACTTCTGCTAGAACTACCCTTTTTATTTAAATACGCAGCAGTTGTTTTTAACATCTACAATCAGGCACATTGAAGATCTCCTGGGAAATTTATAGAAGGAAAGTGTGGCAGCTTTATCCTTTTCAAATAAATGCAAAATATAATGCTCCCCCCCCCCCCCAAGTCTAGTTTTAAAAGTGCAGGCTGAGATCCTGAGGAAAAAACAAAATCTTCAACTAATTGTTTATCCAGTGAGCTGTTCTTGCCATCTTTGGGTTCTACCTGGGTCCCATTTAAAAAAAAAAAATCCTTTTTGTGGCTGTTCCAGAGATGTGATTTCTAGCAGTGGTAATGGAATTGCCCAGGTTAGGTTGAGAATATGCCAGGCTGTGGATGAACGGTCTCAGAGATAGGAAAATGTTTACTGTTTCTACAAGGACTATAAACTCAAAACAGTTCTGGAAAGAGAAAGTAGGCACTCAAATCAGCTGGACCTTGAAATACCCCCCCCCCCCCCCCCCCGTTTTGGAGATGCTCAGTTACAGCTATAGCTTAAATTTGGGAACATAAAGTGAAGCTCTATAACGGTAGATAATAGAATCATAGAGTTGGAAGGGACTTTGGAGGCCATCAGGGGCAACTCCTTGCACACTGCAGGATTCATTACACCATCCCTTATAGAGGACTATCTGGCCTCTGTTTGAAAACCTCCAGTGAGGGGGAAGAAACCACTCCGTGCGGTAATCTGTTCCACTTATTGACACTCTTAGTGTCAAGAAGTTCTTCCTAATGTCTAATCTGTATCTACATCTTTGAAGTTTCATCCCATTAGTTGTAGTTTTACCCTTTGGAGCAAATGAGAGTAAGTCTGAGCCTTCTGCAATGTGATAGCCCTTCAGATATTTGAAGACCACGATCTCCTGGATTTGAAGATCATGCCCAATCTCAACCATCTCTTCTGCAAGCTAAACATACCTAGGTCTTTGGACCATTCCTCATAGGACTTGATTTCCAGTCCTTTCACTGTCTTGGTAGCCCTTCTCTAGACTTGCTCCAGTTTATCCATGTCTTTTTAAAACTGGGGTCTGAAGCACTGACTGCAATACTCCAAGTGAGGCCTGACCAAGGCAGAGTAGAGTGGGATAATTAGTCCCTCTGATCTGGACCCTTAGGGGCAGTGCCATCAAAACCTTGTACAGTGGTACCTCGCGTTACGAACTTAATCCGTTCCGTGACTCTGATCGCAACTCGATTTGGTCTCACCACGAGGCAAATTTTCCCATAAGGTTCAATGTAAATACGGTTAATCCGTTCCGCCCTCCGAATTTGGTCGCGCCGCGAGGCAAATTTCCCCATAAGGTTCAATGTAAATATGGCTAATCCACCCTCCGAATTTGGTCGTGCCGCAAGGCAAATTTCCCCATAAGGTTCAATGTAAATACGTACGGCTCTGCATTTTCTTTGGAGCCATGCTGACAAGCACACCAAAAACCTTCCAAACGCCACAAAACACACCACAAGCCTCACCGAACGTCTCCTTGCTACCGCGATCTCGCCCACAGGAAGCCGCGACCACGTGGCAGCAGGGCAAATGGCCGCGGATCCGGTTCGTAGCGCGGGGCGGAGGTCGCACGGCGAGGTAAATTTTTGGGGCCGGAGCTGATCGTATCGCGAAAAATTCATAAGGAGGGGCGTTCGTAACCCGAGGTACCACTGTACATCCTCAGAAGACAAGGCTTGTTTCTGGAGATAAAACAATATAATAACATCCACAGCATTCATATTGCATCGTACATTGCTGAAAACTTCACATATGTTGTCTCAATCATCCTTATAACAACCTTGTAAAGCTGATATATATTTAAGCCAGCAATATGATGGGTATGTATATTGAGGAGAGAGAAGGGGCATATCTAAGGGTTACCTACCAAGTGCATAGCAAAGGTTAGCTTGGGATTAATTCATAGTGGCATACTAGCTTCTTTGGCCTAGAAGCTGGAGAATACCTTATTGTGATTGCTCCTAGCTATGTACCATGTCTTTGCTTCTTTGTATTTGGATGGTTTATGTAGCTTTTAATGTCCTGAGCAAAGCCAAAAAATGTGTAGTTTAATGCAGTCTTTGTTCCTGCTTCCCTTTTCCCTCTGAAGATCCCTGGTTAGATTTCCCCAAAGCTTGGGCATGTAGCATCCCGTAACACATTAAAAATGCATTGTTTTGAGAGTCTCTTCTGTTAGTTTTGTAGCACAAATGCGTGATTAAAAGCTTCTTTCTAAAATTATGGCAAGAATCATTATCCCACGAGGAGCCAGTTTGATCTAGTGGTGAAGGCTCCAGGCTAGAAAGCAGGAGACGGTGAATTCTAATCCTGCCTTAGGCACGAAAGCCGGCTGGTTGACTTTGGGCCAGTCCCTCTCTCAGCCCAACCCACCTTACAGGATTGTTGTTGTGGGGAAAATAGGAGAGGAAGGCGTATTAGGTATGTTCATTCCCTTGAGTTATTTATAAAAAAAAATAAAGGTGGGATAAAACATATATCAAAAAACTCAGTTTCATTGCTATTCACACAAATAGCTACATGGGGCTGAATAAAGTTTTGGGTAAAAAAGCATTAATTCTTGCTTTCCACACATAGAAAAAGGTTTCAGGTCCATTCCAGCACGACCTTCCTATGTCCATTTGGTTGCTTTGGGACACATATTATTAGAATAGCTTAAGCCGAAATATTAGTTTGCAGAGGTCCTCAAACCATACATGGGCATGGAAAGTTATAAAGAAGCGGCTTCTAATCTTCTTGACAGCGGTTATAGATACATTTATATTTTGCCCTCTCTCTCTCTAAAGTTACATCATAATTTCCTTCTTTCCATAAGCTACCCTTTCTAATCTTCAAACCCATAAATCACAAGTTCATTTTTCTCTTTTTTCAGCAAAAAGTCATAAGTCCATATAACTTTTCCTTTTCCATTTGTAGTTTCATTTTCCACTATTTACTATTTTTCCTGATTATCTTTATTTTCTTTTATAGTTTTTACTTTGTTAAAATTTTCTTCAATAAAAATTATATATGAAAACAAAAGGCATGTTGCACCAGCCTACAACTGCTTAAAGAAACCCCGTCTAGACTGGCACATACCTAGTGGTTGTTCAGATTTTTGCATCCCGGAGACAGTAGCCCTGTGGGGTGAGGAATAGCTACTTTTGCTCTCATCTTTGAGGTTAACTTGAAAACGTTGAGATAATATATGCACACTCTTTACTTTTGATACCCACTTTTATTGCTGTTTTCCTCAGCCTGGGGGCTTTCATTCCGTCCTTCCTGGCTGGCATGGACAATGACTGTGATGGCTGAGGATTATGGGAGCTTCAGTCCAGCATGTTGGGAAGGTTGCAGGATGGCAAACACTGTTCTGCAGTACAATACTGTAGATGTTAAAGAAGACTGACTCCATGGGAACCTACCAAACAGGGGCTATGGAGCTGACCTCTCTTCTGCCACTACCCCCGTTGTTTTAGTTGATCTGAAATCAAGATGCCTTTCCATGAGATGACTGCATCCCTTCATCTCACTCTCCTATCTTATTGGGAGACACTTGAGCTTGGAGGATAAAAGGAGAGCAGGAGGACAGAAGGCAGGTGAATGTGTGAGGATCTTTCATTTCATCTATACCGCAAGTTCTCCTCCTCCTCTTGGTCTCTCCCCTTTTTATTATTCCTGGGTCTGAAATAGGAATGAACTCTTCCAACTGCAGCCACGTGCTTTGATCTTTTCTTGAAATAACTCAGAAGCAGTGTTTGGATTTATGAGTCTTTATAACCACACTAAAATCCTCTGGGGCTTTTCTGCGATGGTAAACCATTCAGATCTTTAAGTCAGGCTTGTGGCCATAAGCAATCAAGGTCTGCATGTAGACATTTAAGAGGCAAAAGTCCTCTGCTGACCTTCCTCTGGTCATAGAAATCCAGCAGTGTCCTCTCTACTCTCCTTTCCCCCCTCTTTTGGTAGCCTAATAATTCTTTTATTAGAAACTAGAAATGTTTAGAGCTTATTTCTGAATGATGAGACTTGCAGAGGCTGTACGTCATTGTCCTGCAACTACCTCAAAGTAGCAGGATTGATTGCATTTGTACGCTGCTCTCATCCTAATTTAAAAAAAATCTTTGTGGCTTACAATAAGATAAAAAGCATAAAACGAAAAATGCAGTACAATACAACATCAGAACGCGGCAATGATAAAACCACGGCAATAATCAAATGAAAATCAATAACATTTTAAAAAGAAACTCAGACACTGGCCCCAAAATAGTAACAGTGAAACTACACTTCAGAGGCCCTCTGGAAATGTTCCATCTTAAGGGCTTAGTTCCCAGATGAAACTCTGTGACTGTTGTTCCACAGGGTGGTGACCGCCATGGCCAAACACCGCCTCTGAGCTCCATCTCTCTTCCCTTGTGTACATGGGGAACATGAAGCATTCCCAAATGGGCTGAGTGTGCAAGATGGGCTGGTTCCACATAGGAGCCAAGCTAGGGAGGACTTTGAAGATCAAACCCAGCTCTTTTAATTATACCTGTGAAAGCCATTGCAGGTCCTATAGGACAGGTGCTATATGGTAATAGCAGCTCTCACCTGCCAGCATGTGGGCTGCTGCATTTTGCCACAACCGCAGTAGTCTTCAAAGGCAACCTCACATAAAGAAACATTGCAGTAGATTATCATTAAGATGGGCATGAATGACAGGTAAGGCTGCAACTGATGAACCAGATGAAGCTAGGTGAAGTCCTCCCTGGCCACCGCCTCCGCCTCCACCTCCACCTCCAAATCTAGGAGTAACTGTGAGTCCAGGAGGGCTTCCAAATCATGGACCTGCCCCTTCAGGTTCCTTCCAGCCAAAGCCCCAGTAGGTTACTTATGAAGCAGGTCTGAAATATCTTGACCATATCATCTTTCTCTAGATGCTTTGATGAGCGCTGTTACTCGGAAGGAAGTGGCCTACGTAATATATTGCTGATTATATGTAAAATGGGAAAAAAATCTGCATTTACAAAACTGTGTGTGTATAGTCTATTCTCTAAAATGTTTTTTGAGAAGGTAATGCAGTGGCACATTCCATCTTTTGAATCAGTACTACCCTTTCCCTTATGATACTGAGTTATGTATGTTACTTATATTATGGCTGATGTGGGTCTTCCGGGCTTACTTATATTCATTGACCCACTTCAATTTGTGTGTGTGTATATAATTTCCTGTTAAATTGGGGTGTAGTTTCAGTGCAATCTGGACCTGTGTTGTTTAAACTTTCCTGTTTACTGAACTAGTCAAGGACACCAGAGCGTTGCCGTGGGTCTTACCTCAGACTTTAAATATCATTTTAAGACACATCTCTTGCAGTATGCTGCTTAGCAGTTTTTAAGGAAAACAGTCTTTGCATGATGTAGCCCACAATCCGTCTGCCATAAAATCAGTGAATTAGACACAGCGCATTTTTCAGTTAGTCTGGCATTGAGGAGAAGACATTAATTTCTTCTTTTCCTTGTTTTCTCCTCCAGCATGTGGTATAAAATAGTGGCTGTCTGCTCCTTCAAAGCTGCTGTTTTGGTTTTCTGTTTTGCTTTGGAATTCTAAAAACGATTTTGCTCCGCCTTGTGTATTTTACAGTTCAGTCTTAACAGCAGTGTATTAAAAAAGTTATGAATAGATGTTTCTTGGGCTAGTTCTGCCAGAATACTCCCCTAGGAGGGCTTTGGAATGATTCCCAGGAAGAAATGCTTGTGGAAACATTTGTGGGAATAAACCATCATGTGGAAGCTGCAAGGAAAGGTCAGCAGTTCCTCCATTGACCCTGAGTACTTTCATGGAGATGGCGGACTTGGCTGTTAGTATGAACCTTGTGGAAAGCCTATTCTAGTAAGTAACCTGTGCATTGCACTAATTCAGCTCCTGTGGAAGAAAGAGTAAGTTCCCCATGGACTGATCTGTTCAGGGAGGAAGTTCATTCAAACTTGTTTTTTCAGGATTTTTTTGGAAGATGAATGAAGTTCCATTCAGTATGCTTCTGATGGGGTCTGATGTCTTCTCACTTGACAGATCATCAGGTAGAGCGATCAAGTTCTGTCTGAATAGAACCAGCTGGCACTCCAATGGAGTTCACCTGATCAGGTGCTCCCAAAAATAAATCTTTGCACATAAAAAAAAAATGATCAGGAATAATGCTTCTAGCTTAGTTCTGTCTTTGATGTGAACATTTCTGTGCACTGAATGCCATTACACTGGGAGTGCATTTGATCAAGTGAATTTGGATTGTCATTCATGATCTACAAAAGCCAGTTCTGAGATGATCTCCAGGTTTTGTGTGCTATTAGGATATCTATTTAAAAGTCCATTAATTTTTATAATACTTGATTTTAACTGCAAAACATCTGATGTTAAAAAAAACAAAAACCCAGGCAATAAATATTTTAAGCAAGAAAAAAAAAATGCAGTATTGTGGCTCCATAGCTAACAAAGCATTCTGAGCATCTGTGTGGAAATAATGGTTGTTTTGATCAAATGGAATCAACATCTGTACTAGGGCAATGCTCAAGAGAATGTGGAAGATCCAGTTTTTAAGAGAAAGCTACAGGAGGCTGTTCCGTTCAAGTAATGTGAGGTCTGTTTCTGGCAGATATTCCTTAGTCACTTAAATGAATGTTCTTTGCAGCTTTTTACTTAGTTCCTGGCTATAGATTTTGAATGACTACACAAGCAATAGTTCATGTCACCATTCGTAATGGATACTTTTCGGCTTCTTAGAAGTTGAGGCTGGTTGTGATGCTGTGTGCAGTTGTAGGCCCGTAAGGTTCACTGCCTATTGTGTAACAGGGAGTATTGTAGGCTTGGTCTTAAGTTGTAACTTCATCTATTCAATGTTGCCTTAGCATGTTAAGTGAATATTAACCTAGCCATTATGGTTTGAACCATGGATTATGGCATAGTGTATAGTGTGACGCCAGCCAGTAGTGACTTACATAGCAAACTACATTTAACCAAGGTATGGTTTAGCATGAGACTCAAGACATTGCCTTACTGACTTCAGTCAAGGATGTCTGGTCACATTACAGAAGACTGACTTCTTTTTGGAACATCTAGATCATCAGCCCTCCCTACAGATTTTGCAGAGGGAAACAATGTACTGCATTGATTCTGCATTCAAAATTTTGTGCCTGCTGATCTAGAAAGTAAGACATCTCAGAATGGGTGAGTTCCCTTTGATTAGAATTTTGAAACAGCACTGAATGGCCCCTTACCCATGGCAGCAAATTTCTTTTGTTGTTAAGGGAATTGGGCTTGATCCTCCCAAAGTCCCATCTGGCTGTATGATTTTCTACAAGAGTTTCAGTTTGCTTTCCCCTTCCTTTGTCACTCCAGACCAACAATACATCTCTTGTGGTATTGTCCACCCTAAGCCCCCTTTGTTCTTGTCAGCTCTTTTTTAAATATTTCATTGGTCCTGCTGTGTTCTCCATAATGTAGAATTTGGGTTGTTGCTCACAGTCTTGAAGTTGGTTGATACAATGGGCCTGCTGTTGCCAGGGGTTTTCCAAAGTTATAGGAAATGAGCCGTTCCATTTGAGTCGGTCTTTGAAGTGAATTGCAAGTATGTGCCTTGGAAAATTTGATATGGATATTAGGATTTATGCATAAGCATGATTAAGGAGTGCCTCATCTTAAGGACTTGTCTTTCTGCTTGGTGAATCTTCCAGTGTTTTGAATCAGGTTTTAGTAATTCAGAGTTTCTGTTCTGGCAAAGCTTCTGCACCTCAAAGTGGCTCTGTTCCTGTAAATTTTAACATTGTATAGTGGGTTTCCAATCTCCTCCCTTGCACAAAGAACCAGGGAAGAGCCATAGGCTAATAAAATAGTTGCCTTTACATTAAACAGTATAGTGATTTTCTGCCAGTTTTCCCAAAGGGAGTTTCAGTTGGCTAAAGGTCTGAAGATGTTTCTTGGGTAGGAGTGATTGAGCAGCTTTCCTAAAAAAAAAGTGCCAGAGGGAATTAATGCTTTTCTGTTTATCACACATATGCCCCTCCAAGAACCCAAAGTTCTCTGTGTGAGTTTCACAGATGGAAGAGAGCTGACTCCCAAGGTCTGTGCAGTCCTAGTCTTATTTGCCTTTGGCTGCTGGAAATTCTTAGAGCTGCAATCTCCAGTATTGTTATTGAAGAAGTCTGCTCTGGACTCTGTGGGCCACCCCAGATGTATTTGCTTGTCTCCCTGTCAACAGGCATAACACGTTTTCCATTCTTTCTGCTCTCCAGAATGGTCCGAGTGCTCGGTCCTGTCACAAGATGTGCATTGACATCCAGCGAAGACAGATCTACACCTTGGGTCGTTACCTGGATTCCTCTGTGAGGAACAGCAAATCTCTGAAAAGCGACTTCTATCGCTATGACATCGACACAAATACCTGGATGCTGCTGAGTGAGGATACGGCCGCTGATGGAGGTCCCAAACTTGTGTTCGACCATCAGGTCAGTGTGATTCGTGCCCTAGGATTAAGAGCGTTTGGAATTTCCATTAATTGTATTTGTATTTGTAATTATGGCTTTACAACATCAAGGGTTATGATGCTTTGTGAAGAATGAAGAAGAAAAGATCCTTGATCTACAGTCTAGAACCAGAAGGAGAAGACACAACAGGAAAGTGAAAGAACTGGAGGGTGGAATCAGTGGAAAAATTGCATTTATATTTTGAGTTGATATAGTTAAGGTTTTATCACAGTAAGAGTGGGCAGGTTTTTCTTTTTCTTTTTTTTAAAGAACTGTGATCATGATCCATCCAGAAACACAGTGAATGAGGATAGTAATTTTGTCTTCCACCCACTTCTCTTTTTCCCTTCTGAGCTTTCTTTAATATCCTACCCAGAGATCTCCCCAGATCAATTTTTTTGGCTGAGTGAGATTAAGTCTGGTTGACGTTGCTGGGAGAGGACGTGGAAAAGTGTATATATAAAAAGCTTGACAAGAAAGAGTGGGTTGAAGAGAGGAGAATGTAAAATGACCCAGGAAAAAAAATGCAAAGATTATAAAGGAAGAAAAATGCTGAGAGAAAAGAAGTTAGTGTATGTGTGTGTTTATGTAGAAAAACAGAGATGGGAAAGGAGAGTAAGAGAAATAAAAATGTCTATAGGATAGGGCATTTTTGAAAGAATAAGGAGATAAAGAAAAAAAAGACATTCGTGAAAGAATAAGGAAAGTAAGAGATCTATTAAATGGGATTTGGTCAGAAACTGAGTGGAGGAAAAAAGTGAGAGCTGCTAATCTGATGAAATATGGTCTGTGGAATTGCTGTGGTACAGTCTGTGGGGCTAAAAAGGGGACTTGAATATCAAGGACGCTGGGAAGACAGAAGGACATCCCAACCATTACTTTTGGATCTGCCCTTCATCTTCATCCCACACAAGGGCTACCTTTTATGGCAGTCCCTTTTCTTCTCCAGCCCCTTGCTGCCCTATCCTGGTTCCTTGCTTGGAGTATACTCTCAGGTTCATGGTGATCCTTCCATACCTAAATGCTCCAGCACCTTTTTCTTTTCTTGCTCCTCCCTCTTCCAAAAGAAATCCTTGCTTTGTGTCCCGCACAAAAACAAAGGGAGGTGACAGTGTTTCCATCTTGCTCCATTTCTGTTATCAGAGTCCCAGGGCCTGAATATTCTTTTCCTAGCAGCAGGGTTCAAGAGAATCAACTTTTGGGGAAGGAACAGGTGGAGCATTATGCCAACATGGACTGTATTAAATAAACTCAAAAGGGCTTGTGCATTTATTTGGGTCCTGGGAATGGAATGGTGGCTAAGATCTTCTATCTAGCAGAGTGCATCTTCGTATGTAAACATTAATAGCTTGTGACATTCTAATTGAATTTTGTATTCTCTTATTTTTAAGGTCTCCCACACTACCCAGTATACTGTACTGCCTGAGTAAAGGACCTTGTGACCTACATGTACTATTATTTGATTAGCTTCAGGGTTTCAGGGACTAGTTCATGGAACAAGTTTGTATTTTAAAGCATACAGGTAGTCCTTGACTTACGACCACAGTGAAATTCATCGTTAAACGGTGCAGTTGTTAAGTGAGGCATCATGTGACTGCACCCAATTTTACAACCTTTTTGCCGTGGCTGTTAAGCAAGACATCACATGACTGCGATTTGCAACCTTCCCTGCTGGTTTCCCCATTGACTTTCCTTGTCAGAAGCCAGCTGGGAAGGTTGCAAATGGCAATCACGTGACTGCAGGATGCCGCTGTCGTAAATGTGCGATGGTTGCCAAGTGCCCGAATCATGATCATGTGACTGCGGGGATGCTGCGACAGTCGTAAGTGCAAGGACCAGTTGTAAGACACTTTTTTCAGTGTTGTCAGAACTTCAACTGGTTGCTAAACAAATAGTCATAAGTCAAGGACTACCTGTAATGTTTTTAAAAGTCTTTTTTCATGACATCAAGCCATACTGCATGTGTGACTTTTAATGAAAATGCCTCTCATTTGTTGCAGATGTGCATGGATTCAGAGAAACACATGATCTATACCTTTGGGGGAAGGATTTTGACATGCAATGGCAGTGTGGACGATAGCCGAGCCAGCGAGCCACAGTTCAGTGGCCTCTTTGCTTTTGACTGTCAGTGCCGGATATGGAAACTCTTGCGAGAAGACTCGTGTAACGCTGGCCCTGAAGATGTCCAGTCCAGAATAGGACACTGCATGTTATTCCATTCAGTAAGGATGAGCTTTCAGTGGGACTGCTTGCTTGCTTCTATAATCTTGGCCTGTGTGTTATTTATTAAAACTCTATAATGAATATAAAAACAGCTCTGAAAGCTCTGATGGTGCTTACCCTTGCCCTGATTAAAAGAGGAAGTGGGCAGTAATGTGGATTATGAACTAATGGTGCAATCTTTATTTTTTTTCCAAGCTAGTTTGGTTCTATGTATACCTGTAGTATGAGAGGCAAAGAACAGAGAACCATATTTCATCTCTCTGCAACACATCTCTATTAAAGATGTGATTATACCTGGTAGTAAGTAAGAAACCAATTTTTTTTTGGCCAGGATGGTAGCCAGGCCATTTCTCTGGATGTACTTGAAATACACACTTTTAAAGTTGGCCCACTTTGTAATTTGTTTCACTTTGACCAGCTGTTGCAGACTAGGTCTCAATACTGCAGATGCTAGATATCATGGCTGGAATATTTAAAGACTCCTCCTTGTTTATAATACACTGTTATTAAATGTGATGTGCATTGTGAAAATCAGCATAGAAGAGAGAAACCACAAGTCATCTGGGAGTTGGGTGACCTAGAAATCGGATGGCTGGCTGGTTGGAAACCCTATAGGATGATGCATTTTTATCAACCAAGGAAACAGTGATAGACCCTGGAGCAGTGGAGGAGAGCTTAAAATTATATATGGCATGGATAGGGGAAGGCTTACTCCTTGGGAAATTGTACAAAAGAGGAAGTGCTCGTTAGCTGGATTCAGAATAGATAAAAGATGCTCCTTCACATGTAGTGCAGCTTTGGATTCCCTGACAAAAGATGTCCCCATGACCATCCCCAGCTATGGCTTCAAAGGGGGGTTACAGAAATGGATTTTGGATATGGCTAATAGCCATGGTGCATTATCTACAGCATCAGAATACTGGTTGCTGGGGAATTTAAGCTAGAAGTGGTTGAGGGTTGGCCTGCCAAGATGCTCATGGCATAAACAGAGGGCTGGTTGAGGCAGGCCTTCAGCTTGATCCAGCCCAAGCTCTGATGTTCTTGTGCTTTGCACTGAACTCCTACCTTTAATCAGTATAATTGCTTCGTTATTATTACTAATAAGCAAATGGGGCACTAAATATTGTGCAGGCTGCTGCTGATAACGATCGGAAGGATAGGAAATACTTGGCAGACAGCATCCGCAAAATGCATGTCTGCAAAGATTAAACCTACTTATTCTTTCCCTCTTTTTCCTTTTGCATTTTGCAGGGAGCAGACGTCTCATTGCTTGATCCCCTTAGTTTATGGCTCCGCAGGCCGATTCTGGCCTCTGAATTCCAAGAAGTAGGAGCATGCCACGTGTGCTGTGTACACATGTGTACACACAAAAGCATTTTTAAACCATTCCTGTTCTAAGCTGCATCTGAGTAATGCCTTGAATTGCTACCATCTTCCCCTGGCCTTAAAGACGGCTTTGCGTTGCCTTGAAATCAGCAATTTAGAAAATGCTAAAAGCCCTTTATGCAGCCTGCCTATTCTAGACCATACTTAGAAACGTCTTGCAATTAACGACTCAGTGCATCTTTTTTCCTTCCCTTTTAGAAAAATCGTTGCCTGTATGTGTTTGGTGGACAAAGGTCAAAAACGTACTTGAATGATTTCTTCAGTTATGATGTAGACAGCGATCACGTGGATATCATTTCGGATGGCACCAAAAAAGACTCAGGGATGGGTGAGACCACTTTGTTTTACTTCCTGGGGTGACTGACAGTAGGTTCAGTAGAGCAGTTCGGCGTCCTGTTTGTTCCAGGAGGTGCAAGAGCGTTAGCATGCTTGCCTGAATGTATCCTTCTAATGCAGGGTTTCTCAACCTCATCAACTTTAAGATGTGTGGACTTCGACTCCCAGAATTCCCCAGCCAGCATGCTGGCTGGGGAATTCTGGGAGTCGAAGTCCACACATCTTAAAGTTGATGAGGTTGAGAAACCCTATTCTAATGCATAGGCCCGTGCCTAGCACCTTCCATTCATAGATGCACATTTTGTACTTTCCTGCAAGTTCTCCATCTTCTTATCTCAGATGTTTTATTTATTTACCCTGGTATGTTTTGAGATTATCTTTTGGTTAAGAGTGAATGCGTATGTGTGCGCCTTCAAGTCAGCGTTGACTCCTGGCAACTGCCTGGACTTATTCCCACAGTTTTCTTGGCAACATTTTTACATTTTTGGAAGTGGTTTGCCCTGGCCTCCTCCTCCTTCCTAGGACTGTGAGATAAGGACTGGCCCAAGGCCACCCAGATGGCTTCGTGCCTAAGGCAGGACTAGAACTCACCGCCTCATAGTTTCTAGCCTGGTGCCTTAGCTCCTACACCAACCTGGCTCTCTTAAGAGTGAATAGCAATCTTTTAAAATAGGGCAGAATAGAAAAAAAAGAAAAAAAACCCAAACCCACAGCCTTGTTTTGGTAAAGGGAGTCTTTATTCTCAGATCCAATAAAAAGAAAAGTTGGAGGAGTTTTGTTTTTGTTGTTACAGCAGTTACAGCTGTGTTTTGGAAGGGGTCGTCTTATTTTGGAAAGCGATGTGTCCAAAATCTACGTGATAAATTTTGATGGAGCAGAAACATCTGCTACCTAAAATTTAGAAGAGCCACTGGAATGTTGTTCTTGTTTTTTGAAACCCCTGAAAACATTCCAGGTCTTTCTTGAGATGGGACATAATTTAAATAAAATCAGATATTTATTCTCTAGTGCATGTAGACGTGGATATATGCAGACATGAGTGCTGGCTCATATGGAATAAAATAGTCACATCTGTTTACCGAAGTACTTCCTAAAGCTTTGCACCACAGTTTAATGGAGTGTTTTAGAATGCGATGTCCTCCGGAGCTTTTACAAACTATTACAAACCCAGCTTGCATGGCCAGCGGTCAAGGATGATGAGAATTCTGGCCTTAAGTCATCTGAAGGGTCCTAAATTGGAGAAGCTTGCTTTCTTAATGAAGGGGAGCTTTGGTGCCCCCCCCCGAAGAAGCCGCGGCTACATAACCTCTGTCTTTAGGGAGAGCAAATGGTTGTTTGTCTCTCTAGTGGGCACCTGTGATGAGTTCATTTTCTGAGGGAAACAGATCCGTCTTGTGGCTGAGCAATCCAGCCATGATCCTCTGGCCAAACATATTAATTGCACATTGGATTTAGACAAATGAGAACGACATAATTAGCCATCTTAAAAAAAGAGAGAAAAGAAAAAAAAACCCTGTGATGCTGAATAGCAGCCTTTGTAGGCAAATGACTCATTTAGAAATCATGAATGAATAGAATTCTAGTTTACCGTCCTCGTGTGTCTGTGAAAGTAAATAAACAGCTCTGAACATTTCCCTTGTTTATGAAGGGAAATATTAGAATGAGTCTTTCTTAACAGGGAGGAACAAAAACCCATTATATTTGAAGCCCCAAGCGCTGAGGAGGAGTTGCTTCAGTTGCAGTAGCTCATTTTGCCTTGTGTTTCCACGCAACCGGTGCGTCTTCTCCTCTTCCTCTTCTCAGTGCGCTCATTTGATAAACGAATGTCTTCATAGTGGGGTCCAGAAAGAGATGAGATCAGTTGGTGGAAGACGGGGACAGGGCAGCCTTCTCCAACCTGCCACCATCCAAAATTCTTGGAACTCCGTTTCCCAGATCCCCCAGCCGTTTGGAGATTCTGGGAGATGGGCCAGATGGAAGGAAAGCTGGGTGGAGGCTGTTGTTACATGCAAAGTCCATGTTTAGAGGTAGAAGACTTTTGAATACCAGCTGCAGGATAACAAGCAAAATAATGTGTCTTTCCTTTTGTCTCCTGTTTGTGAGCTTCCTGGAAACAGGGTGTTGGAAACAGGATGTTGGACTATTGACTCAGCATTTGATTGCATTAGGAATAGATTCTCTTTTAAAGCAGAGGTGTGTAACTTTCTTTTTTAACTGATAGTTATATTTGGCATGCAGCCTTTCGCCAGTGGGCTGAGGACAAAAATCCTAGTTTGGGTAATTTGATTATTTAGTAGGATTGTTCTCCATGTATTTAACAAGTCACCTTCTGTTACAATTAGGTGACAATCTTTAGAGGTGTCCTGGGGCTGAATTCTTGGTTTGGAGGGGCGGGGGGGGCTTTTTTCAAGATTCTGTTACTGTAGCCTACATCAGTAAAGGATAATTCCAGCCAGACTTGTGGAGTCTGTTTTCTGACCTGGCCTACCTTGAAGGGCTGATATCAATCTTAAAAGCATAACTGTTCCCTCCCTCTTGTACCCCAGTGAATTAGAGTAGAGCCAGTCCGGGCTTTTTTCTCATGCTTTCTCCAAGGTCATCTCTGTGGCTCTCCAGTTTCACAAAGTTACAGGAACTCACTGTAGACCTCTTGTTCCAGTGAAGATGCCCACTTCTTTCTTCCCTGGAGTCACATCTTAGTAAGGGTTGGAGACAAACCCACACCCAGGATTTACTGTTATTACAAACCCAGCCTAATGTTGCTGTTGAGGCTTCCACAAAAGACTGTTGGGTGATGGAATTTCATTAGTGCGTTAGAGCAAATTCAGCGTGGGGGATCCACTGTACCGTATCCATCCTTCTTTCCTTGGATGTGGGAAATGCAGGTTCACATCCCTGCTCAGTTTCTAAACTCATTGGATAACTTTCTGTGAATACCTTATTACTCACATTAACACCCTCCCACTACCCCCATATTTATCAGAGGAAAGCAGCTACAGCTATAAATGTGGGTCAGAAGGACCAAAGACCTCGTTCCATCTTTTCAGGAGTTGTAGAACTGTGTTTTTTACACACCTGCTTCCCAATGCAGTGTGGTATATTGAGAGCCATTTCAGTCAGTGATAATGACATATGCGACTGTTGTTTATTTTATTTAATTAATTTATTTAATTTTTCAACCGCCCATCTCCCCCCAATGGGGGAACTCTGGGCGATTCACAATAAACATTAGAACATAAAATATATAAACACATAAAACCATAAATTAAAGCATAACTAAAAAGAAGAAGGAGAGACCAAGGGGATGAAAACCTGAGGCTGAAGGCCGAGGCCTCTGTGGGGCTAGCCATCCCCATGCTTGAGGTATTCTCACCCCACCCCAGGCCAGATGGCAGAACCAGGTCTTCAAAACCTTACGGAAGGAGTGTGGGGGCTAATCGCACCTCCGGGGGCAGGATGTTCCAAAGAGCAGGGGCTACCTGCTTGTTCAAAGGGAATTAAAACTGCAAGAAGATCATTTAATAAATGCCAACCCGTCGATGTGCCTAATATAGATCTGTAGATACCTGCTTTGATAAGTCAGTGAAGAATCTTTGATTTTGGTAAGGGAGTAGCCAAAGATGCTTAATTTGTCACTTCTCAATTAGGGATACTAGTATGTTTTAGGTTCAGCCTCTCACTAGAAATGTTGACCTTGGTTTGCATAGTTGGGGCCAGGCGGACATATCTGCTGTAGGAACAGCCAAGAAGCAATTGATACGGAAGCAGCTTCAGTGATTGGTTTTTTGTAAACCGCCCAGAGACACTTCCTAGTGAGATGGGTGGTGACCAACCTTGAAATATAAATAAATAAATATAAATTGTCTTTGGATTTTCTGCTCTGTGCTGTTTCGTATTACCAGCTGCTTTTTAAGAACGGTACAGGGTTGTTGTTTTTTTATTTCAATTCAAATGATAAAGCCTCAACATGAATTAAACGGAACATTCTGACATCCAACTCTGGTGGTCTTAATCCATGATCTGACCATTTTGTTTTAAATGGATGCTGACCTTAAACGTTCAGCTGGAAATCTAGTTCTTATAGGATGCTGGTTTCTTGTGAGTTGATTGTAGTGTTTTTCCATGTACTATTCCCTGAGAAATGTAGAAGAAGACGAAAGAATAGGCGAGATGTGCAGATAAATGCAAAAAGGGCTACCAGAAAGTACGACCTTTAATGTTAGTCTGCTTTGCCAATGATGTTTGTCGGGTGAACAGATCCCTTTTCATAACCCTAAACTGGTGTTCTTTTTCCCTTTCTCTCTCCTGTTCCTCACCCTGCCTCATCCCCATCCAGACTTGGTCTCCCCCACTTTTTTCTGCCTTTCTCATTGCAGCTCCCTCTTTTCTTAATCCCATCTCTGCCTTGTTTTTCTTCTCTCATTTTGGCTAACTCTACTGGAAGGAGGGAGACGAATATGTACGCGGGTATGTTAATAAGAGACTGAAGGATCAGCGTGGTGCCAATGGGGATCAGTTAACTTTATAAATGAGACACCATGTGTTACAGGAAATTAATTTTAATCAGTAGATATCAGTTCTGTGTTTTGTTCAGTCCTGGCCTTATCTCTTTTGGAGGTATGGTCTCTGATAGTTTTCTGTCTGTAGTCCCTCCTTAACAAGACATATGTACGTGTTGAGGAGGGAACTCTTCCGAGGAACGATTATTCTAGCTCTGTCTACTGATTTCCTTTCATGGCTTGTGCATCATTTTAACCGCTTAGTATTTTAGGCTAATGTGTATTCCACACCTGTTGCTAAAAGGCAAACATTTAGATATTTACAGTTCTACTTTCTTTTCCCTTTTTTTTTTTTTTTGCTACTGGTAGCAAGACTGTGGGTGGGAATGTACCTAGCAATTTTTATGGGTGAGTTAGTAAAAATAGCAGGCTTGACAGCATCTTTGTACAAAAGCGGCTGTGAACTAAATTTGTTCAGAAAGTAGGTGCTATTCTCTCTCTCTCTCTTTCTCTCCCCCACCCCCTTTTCCTGGCAGCACTTCTGTTTTATATGTAAAAGTTGGACTGTAGTGTTTTCCTGTTTTCACTTGCCTTGGCAGAGTATATAGTAATGCAAGTTGCTTTGCTTTGGGGGCCAATTTGTATGATTATGTCATGCAATTTAAAGAGGGATATTCTGCATCCATTTCTGACACTATAATCCTTGGGAAAGTGGAGTATCGTATTCTACCTCTGCCAATACATTTATTCATTGAAAAAATAACTAAAAGAGAGATATACAATGTGGGGTTTTGGAGTATAGTTTCCACAGTCCTTCACCATTGGCACTGCTAGCTAGGGCTGGTGGGTATTTGTCTAAGGCTTCTTGCCAAATGCTTCTAAAAAAAGAAATTCCAAAAAATCCTATATGCAAACATTTTTATGGGTCTGTGACTAAACATGAGGGAGCAAGTGTTTGTTTTGAATCCTGTTATTCTGTATGGTAGAAAATGAGACAGCGTGGAAGGAAAGCCCTCAATTTTATCCCAAACACTATAACCCTTTTGGAACACAGGGTGTGTTTTCGTTTCAGGCTCAAACTGTGAACACTTGAAAGGTCATTCTGAGTTTGGAACATTTTGTGCAACCCCTACTGGCCATATATTTGATGGCCTTGGCTGGAATATTTTAGAAAATGTGAATATTATAGCATTCTTATCACAAAGTACACAGATCTTGCCCTTTATTGATTGAAAAAAAAGTGTAATGCTTAGTTACTGTGCTTAGTTACATCATAAACCATGCACACAAGCATTTATTCTGTGAGTAGGTGCTTGCATCTTCCACACTGAAAAGGAACACTTGAACTGGTTCATTTCTTGAGGCAGCCATAGTTGGAGCTAGAAGGGAAATGCACATGTCTCTGTGCATCCACGCTTGCACATTTTCATGTGCTTGTCCCTCTGTGTGGTTCACTCACATGAGTAAAAGTGAGAACAGCGAAACATTTAAAGCTTCTACGTGGTCCTTCTTTGCTCTGTTTATCACTTTCCTCTTTCTGTATCTGATGTGAGGGTTGAGATTCTCATGCATTCATCATCCTTGGATATTGGACGATTGACATCTCTCTCCACCCCTGAAGCTTGTTTAGACCATTCCTTCCTTCCTTCCTTCCTTCCCCCTGCTTGAAATAGTCTTCTTAAATATAGTGCATGGTTATCGCCAGCACCTATGGGATAGGAATGATGTTAAAGTCAGCATCTCTCCATCCTAATGAAACATTGGGTGACTGTTGCTTCTTTTCCCATCATCAGTAGTTCCTCCTGACTTATGCTTCTGATTTGCAAATGGGTGCTGGTAACAATTGACTTCTTATCGGCTCATTGTTGAGGGGGAGGTGGATTCTTACACCCTCAGGGCCACAAAGCTGAGAGGCTGGGAGAATCTGGATTGCTATTTCAGGACCTCAATGAGGTGTCCTTCCTTTGAAGATCTCACGCTGGCTAGCGAAGGGAGTTGCAGCATTTTGAAATGGCACCCTTGGTTCAGCTCTAGCTAGCACCAAAAACAAAAGCCTGCTTTTTTTGGTTTTACAGCACAGGGCAGCCTTTTAAAGATTGCTCTTCTGCTTTTCTTTTGATTTTGCTGTCAAGAAGAGTGTTTTTGCCGAAGAGAAAACAGGCAAAATTAGACATAGATAACATTTCAAATGCAGTATTGCAGTATGTAAGAGCTCAGCTTTTTTTCTTTCTTTCCTCCTTTAGGCAGTGTCTTGTTTTCACAGGGGTCAGCCCATGTGGCCATGTGACGCGTTCCACTTAGTCATGCTGCCTAAGTCCCTTTGCTTTGGATCATAACTGAAGCGAAGCAGCCTGGCCCTGTGCCATATGAGCAAAGCCTTTCTCTTTGTTGAGACCCTGAATCTTGGGGTTCATCTAGTGAAATAAATTGGTGAGTCACTCTGGACAGTCTCACTGAAAAGTTCTTGGCTCTTGACCTGAGCTTCCAGATTCAGCTGCTTCAGAATGTGGTGGTGGACATGATTCTCGATGCCCCTTTTTTAAAAAAAGAATGGGGCACATTCACAGAAGATGAAAGATCCTCCAGTGGTTATTGCTCATAATAACTAAATGGAGCTTCTGCTTCACAGGCTATATGTCTGCACATTCCCATCATGGGGGAGGGAAACCACAGGGCACTGTCTTCCTGAAACTGAATCTGTCCACCCAGTTCAAGAGGACCTGCTGAGGATGTCCCCACTGCAAATGTATATCGGTTTAGTATCCTCTCTCCTAGCATCCCATCAAGGAGTAAAAACTTTATTCTGCGGTGTTTTTAGATCTGTTGAATTGTTGTAGATGTTTCGTTTTGGGTGGGTTTGATCAGTCTGAGTATTTTGTTCTTGCATGTATACTACGTTGTAGGCCATCCAGAATTTTCTGATTGGAGTAGGTTATAAATACTGCAAACTAAAGTAAAATAAATGTTCCCTAGAAGAATCAAACTGACCACTTTGGTGGAAAAGCCATTAGGTACATCCTTTGGATATGATTCAGTAAGACCGGTCTTACATTACTGTTCTTGGGATTTTTCCAGGAATGAGAAAAAGAACAGCTCCTTCTTCCTTTCCACCCTGCCTCATGGGTTAACCTCAAAGCTTGTAATGGTTTTGTCAAATTGCTCCAGATGTTTCTTCATGCCCTGTGCCCCTATTAAGTAAGGTACCGTCTACAGCTGCATATTCACATGAGCAGTTGTGAGAAGATTGTGATTGTGCCCTGAGATGTATGGAGTTACAGTACAGTCAAGCAGCTATAATCAACGCTGCCAGCTGCAGAGTTTCAGGGGGGCATATTTCTACCCTTACCTGGAGATGTCTTGGGGCCTTTTGGGTGCAAAGACACTCTAGATCAGTGTTTCTCAACCTTGGCCACTTGAAGATGGGTGGACTTCAACTTCCAGAATTCCCCAGCCAGCATGCTGGCTGGGGAATTCTGGGAGTTGAGGTCCACCCAGCTTAAAGTGGCCAAGGTTGAGAAACACTGATCTAGATCCTCTTCATTGTTGGAGAATAATGCCCTTTCCACACACACCCCACCTCTCTTTCTGTGCTCAATGAGATTCTAAAGAAGAGAGCTCTGGAGCCCTATCTTTTTGTAGATTTATTTGTGGGATTTATTGGTGTGTAAAAGGCTGAATAAAAGTCCCTGTGTGAGTGTTACCCAGATTAAGTGCCTTCAATCTGAAGCTACTTTGGAAAACTGTTGTCTGTCTTTAAAGAGGAACTCTATGAATGAGAAGGCTCATGTTTAAAACAAATGCAGCAGACTTATGAGAGAGTCAAACCACTTCTTCCTCAGCCATATCTTTTTTACTAGCCTACTCAGTTGCCCAGCAGGACTTCCACATATTTTAAATACAGTGAAAAGGAGAAAAAAAAAATTAAATGCATCGACAGAAGTATAGTTCCAGTAGAAGAGAATATATGTAGCTCAGGGTTCTACTGTGGAGTTCTTGGTGCCCTCTGAGCTCAGAGAACATCAAGAACTCCACAGAAATATAGCTTCCAGCTCACAAGATATAGGAGTTCTACTTTATCCAGTTTTGGTTAGATCACATCTCAAGTATTGTGACCAGTTCCAGCACTACACTTAAAAATTTTTTTTGGAACAATACTGCAAGAAGGATGATAAGGAAACTTGAAACTTAATCTTATGGGGAAAGAACAGGAAAGTCTTGAGAAGATATCTAAAAGATGACACAGAAATAGTTCTAGGACCTTGGCTTTGAAAGATGTATTCAAGCTGAGGCCAGACAGCCATCTGTCTGGGATGTTTTGTTTGGCATTCCTGCTCTGAGCAGAAGGTGGGACTGGATGGTCTGTAGGGAGTAAGGAAGATGACCTTGACGGAGATATACAGGAGCTGTTGCAAAAGGGGCTGGAGTGTTTTTAACTCCAGAGTGAAGCAGACGCCTCCCTGATTCACTGAACTATAAGGAGGAGAAGGAGGAACAGCACAGTCGGGCTTTCAAGAATCTGTTGTTACAGCCCATCTCAGTAAATGCAGTGTTTGCCCACCTGTCGAGTTGACTTCCTGGCCTGGTCTACCTAGTGGGGCTGACGTGCTCTCAGTAACCCTCTTCCAACTTTACGATTCTGTGGAAGTAGATGTAGACTGCTGTATCAATTCTTGGCAATGTGTTGTAAATTCATTTAGGTAGAATATAATTAATTTCTTATTAAATAGACATGTTAAGGGGGAAGGAGGAGGCAGCTACAGTGGTGCTTGAAGTGTGTGAACCCTTTCTAATTTTCAATATTTCTGCATCAGTATGACTTAAAACGTGATCTGTTCTCCACACAAGTCCTCAAACTAGATAAGGAGAACCCAATTAAACAAATGAGTCAACAACATTATACTGTCTGGCAAAAGTATGTCAACCTTTGCGTTCAGTAACTGGGGTGCCCCTTGGGCAGCAATAACTGAAACTCTATGTTTCCAATAACTATTGACCAGTCCTGGGAGGAATTGTAGCCCATTCCTCCTTACAGAACAGCTTCAGCTCAGGGATGTTGGTGGGCTCCCTCGCATGAACTGCCCACTTCAGGTGCTCCTACAACATTTCTGTAGCATTAAGGTCAGGACTTCAACTCAGCCATTCCACTGTATGATGTTACCTCATCTCGTACCATTTTCAGTTGTTGCCATGATTGAATGGAAGCCTGTTCCAAGCTTCCTTCTGTGTAGTCACCTACAGATCTCCTCCATTTTCCCCCTTTCACAGAGCAGTGAAAGTGGCTGGGTTGGTCCATTTGGAGAACTGTTTTGGGGGCAGGAGTGTCTCAGTGGCCAAAATCCCAGCTTTGTGGCTGCGCTTTGGAAGTTGCAGATTCTGTCCTGTCCCCATGATGTTTGGTAGCAATCCTGGCACAGGGGCAGCCCTGGACACCCCAAAACGCCTGTTTTGCCTTCATCGCCCTCCACTGCACCGTGTGCTTCCAATTCAGAACTCAAATGTCAGCGTTTCCTCTCTGCTTCTCATATTCAAAATAATTCCAAAGGGGACTCTCTTTTCCACCACCATGTTGAGATAGCAAATATAAACCCAGTGCCGAGCAAAGGGTTTTGTTTTGCTTTGTTTTTCTATCTGCACATCTGAGTCACACACGGCTTTTTCTTGTTTAACGCTGCCTCTCGTGTTTATGCTGCTGCGAAGTGCTTAGTCACACTGTGAGGTGCCTCCCTCCTCCTCCCCCTTTAGAGTTTGGGAAAAGCTTGGAGGAAAATACTGGGACTGCCGAGATTGAGATGCTGCTAGGCTGCCCTCCCTCGGCCTGTGAATTCGGAAGGAATGCCCAGGGTGAGAAATTAGGCTGGGAGCTTGCACGTGGGTACCGATGGGATTTGCAACCACCCGCGACCCCGAGCAACTTGACCGGATGTCAGGCATTTTTGCCCAGATTGCTCCCCCCCACCCATGCCTGTAAAATGATCCAGAAGGAGAGGAGAGAAAAACAGAACCAGCGCCCAGATCACATGCTGGATACACATGCCAGCTGAAAAGCCGGTTGCTCTGGGAAACAGGAGCAGGACCTACCCAGTAAACATTAGAACAGCCAATTATTTGATTACAGTTTTATGGGAATTAATGTGAGGTCTTCAGCCATCCTCCAGGGCATCCAGGCATCATCTTAAGTGGAAACACACTCCGGTGCGGCTTTGGCATATCCCTTTCGTGGCCACCTTAGCATTCCTCATGAAAGAATTCTCACTTTTGCTTCAAATTCCCAGGGTGAGAGTTCCAGAACGAGCAGATGGACCACATCTTGTTTGGAGGCAGTGGAATCTGGCACGGTTTGGAGGGCTGTGCATTGGCCAGCTCAGTTTGGCTCTGCTCTTCTCATCGGAGTAAGGGTGCAGCTATGGACAGAAAAAGCTAGGTTTTATAGAAGCATTAGTCTCACCCAGTTAGAGATTTCCTTTCTGGATTACTTGTTTGAGAACTAGTGTGGGGTTGGTAATACTGTGTTCTGCTACTGTTGAGGAAGAAAGAACCAGGTTGAGACAGATCATTCTGGAGAAAATCTGTCTGTGTGGTCACTAAGAGTGAGACCAACTTGATGGCACATGATCTTCATCAGTGTTGGAGAGATCTTGAATTTCACCTCATCCATGAGGTTCCCTGATGATTGTGGGTTCATCAGAACCTCCTTCCGTTCTGTCCTGTCCTACTTCACAGGATGGTTCTGAGGATTACAATGAATGTCTTGGATCAGTGGCAGGAAAATACATTAAATGGAATTGTTAACCAGAGAGAGAGAAAGAAAGAGAGAGTAGGAAGCTATGGCCTATCTAGGTGAACATTTGGTCCTCTTCTTTTCCTATCATTAAAAAAGGGAACAGTGCTGGTGATCACTCCAGTTCCAAATGCCTTGTTTCCAATCAGTCTTCACTCCAGGGATAATAGATCTGGGATAGGTTGAATGGGGCTGCGTCGAGAAGGTACAAAATGTTGGGTCGAGTCTGGATCAAATTGGAAATCTTTGTTTGGGTGTTAGAGGCCTCTGTGCAAAAAATATGTATATTTGTGGCTATCTGATGTTAATTTTTGAGTAAAATGTGTTTCCTTTTCACTGTTGTGCTGCCTTAAAGTCCACCTCTATCACTGTGGGTCCCTTTAGATGTGTTGATTCCACCTCCCAGGAGGCAGTGTGCAAAAGTTGGCTATCACCTGTCACTTCATTTCATTTTGAGAGTGAAAGTATCCAATTGTAGGGTTTAAAAACAGCATTAATAGCCGCCTTTCCACCAATTTACTTTTAATGACTATGCGAGAGTTAACATCCACAAAGCCGCAAGACGCAAGCCTGGCTGAGCGCCTTCGGAAGCTGCTATGCAGCCGCCATCTAGCGGTTCGTTTCTTTTTCGGGCCTCTTAGCTCAGTGCTGGCAGCATCTGTCATTGAGAAATGTAACAGTCCTTTGCTCTCCTTCGTCGATAGTTCCAATGACCGGCTTCACCCAAAGAGCTACCATTGATCCGGAACTGAACGAGATCCACGTGTTGTCTGGACTGAGTAAAGACAAGGAGAAACGGGAAGAGAATGTTCGGAATTCCTTCTGGATTTACGACATCGTCCGAAACAGCTGGTAAGCAGGAGATACATTTTTCTCGGGGAGCATCTCATGGGTCTCTTCTTGCCTTTTGCAAAGATCATCTTGGTGACAGAGAAGAGGGCACGTTGACTATTCTTGGAATTAGCAGTTTGCTTGAAGAAAGCCATAACCTCACACAGGGAAGCGGGAGTTCCCATGGATCTCATAGCTGCAGATGCCAGTAAATGAATCACTCAGAGCCAGAAGTGGCTCTTCTGCCTTTGCAAGGGAGCACTTGAAACAGGGTCATTTAGAACTCATAATGTTCTGGTTTTGTTTTCCATTCACACAAGCACAAATCAGGTTTGTTTGTTTTTTTATGGTTCACAGGTACAAATATGTCTGTAACTTGTGTCTTGTAGTCGCGTTGCAGCCTTCAACCTAAATTGACCAGATGGTCAAAAAAGAGTGGATTACTTCTGAGAAAATGGCAGGGGGCCTGAAATGTATCATTAGAAATTAGGCTTCTGACCACGTTGTTTTCTTAATAGAGAGTTTGAGAGGGATGCTGGTTTTCAAGTTGGGGTTTTTTAAAAATCTGTTTTAGAGAAGCCTTTTTCTGATTCAGCTACCTAATGCATCTTTCCAGATCAACTTGATTCGATTTATAAACTGGGATTCAGCTGAATCGGATTCCCTACCTCTTGAGTGAAGTCAAGCCTTGAGGCCCAAGCCAAATACTCTTTGTGCTTTCTGTCTTTGTGTTCAGCTGGTTGAGCCTTAGAGCCAAAGTGTATTTGATCCCACTGTGTGCAAGAGGCAGAGTAGCTTGTGTTATCCCAGTCCTTTTTATTGCCCCTTTCAGTGTCTGCAGTGGCTGTTGCGAGTAGAACCGAGAGGTGGCAATCATTTTGGATAACTTGGCTAAGGATCAATTTCTCCCTTTTGGATCTCCATCAATACTAGAGGTCTTCCCTAGATGCATCTGCGAAAGAGGGGTGATGGATAGCTGCTGAACAGAGGACCTTCACAGTGGTGGTGTATCTTTTGTGGAATGCCTCGTCTTTGTAGCGCTAAGCGGGCATCTTTTTGACTTTCCAAGTGGGGTCATTTGTAATCTTACGTTCTTTTGCTAACCTGTAGCAAAAGAATATAAGCCTTGTGGCATTTACTCTGCCACTTCTGTGAGTTTTATTTGGGATTATCCTCAGCTGGTATTTGTGTTTAAAAAGGTTTCCTAGTATTAAAACTTGGATTTTTAAATGTATTGGTTCTCTTTCATTGCCAGCCATCTCAGTGACTTCTGTTAATAATGGTTAGTGTATGAAGGGTATAGAATGAAAGAATAAAATGTATGTGACTTGGAATGCAATTCCCTGCATCAAGGAAAACACTTGCATATGATAAGCGAGCCATTTTTAATATGTGAATGTGTAATAGTGGCATTTTTGCTGTGATGTTTAAGTGGTTTGAGTTAGCAGAAATCTTGTGGAAACATGGAGTATTTGGTGATCATGTTAGTGTCTTTACAACAATGAACGAAGGAGCAATACTGGTTTCCTGCAAGAGCACCTTGTATGCATAGAAATGAAAGTTACCATTAGCACTAATGTTGTGCTGAGTCCCATAGAGAAGTGACACAGAGATTATCTTCTGTGCTCAGGCAGCCCACAGAAGAGATTGCTGCAACTCACCATATATGGAGCCATCTTTGAAGGCTTGCTGGAATCTCCCACTGGTCCAAAGTATGAATGGCTCAAGGCAGTCAAACCACAGCATTTACTGTTGGTCTCTTTTCAGGGAAAATTGTAAGTGAAATGGCAGGTGTGGACACTTAACTCTGTCAAACCCTAAATGATCTGGGTTTGGGGTATTTAAATGGCAGTGAGAGATTCTGGGAAGGAAATGGGAGAGAGAGCAACAGGTGAGTCTTTTGCCAGCTTATCCCATAAATGGCAACTCAGCCCAGGTAGGGAGAGTTCTGGAAAAAAGTATCTCAAAATATTCAAAGAGACTTACTAATTCTCTTAGTTACATTGCTAGAAATGAGGCTAGGAAATTCTTCTTATATATTGGTGTAAGGTTTCACGGCTGGCATCAGCGAAGCTGTGATGAGTTTTGGGGCTGGATGGTCGTGATCTAGTTTTCTTTTGTTCTGATGTTCAGCAGCTGGACTCAAAGACAGACTGATTAGGAACTGGTGGTCTTAGAATTTCTTCAAAATTGACCAGTCAGAAGAGGAACTAATCAAGGACCAGCTTTCTTGGACTCTTGTGATGTAAACAAATCAAAGAGCAGGTGTCAGTTTCAAATACAAGGGTCCAGTAAGCCCATGTCAGTTGCCTGTGAGTTACTGAGAGATACACCACAAAACAGCTCACTCTGCCTCTGAAAATGCAAGCCACAGAAACATCAGTACAAAAGAAAACTAGACCATGACCATTCAGCTCGAAAACTCATCTCTGTTTCAGTTTCCAAGATTCTCTGTTTACCCCAGGTGAGCATTAAAGAGACCTTATGGGAAATCTGTGTAGTTCTTGCTTTCTTGATCGTGCCCAGCTGCATAGGGCTTGACAGAGGCCCCCTTTTCCCATATTGAAGTCTCAGTTGGAGGTCCTCTTCCAAGTCTAGCATGGGTTTTTTTTGAGAAATGTGCCCCTTGAGTGGTGTTCCCAATGTGCTACTCCCCAAAGAGTCTTAAAACTGAGGTCCTTCTGGGGTCAGGGAAAGACTTCTTCACCCAGAACTTCCAGCATGGATGTTTTATTGTACAACATTGTTAACCACCAAGAGTCTTATGGGATTTGATGGTATGCAGTTAATAATAATAATAATAATAATAATAATAGATGGTTGGATAAAAATGCCAAATCCAATCTAAACACCTGGCTGACTATGCAACCAACCATAATAATAGTAATAACTTGGAACAGCTTCCATCCTGCGACGATACCTTTAACATCATCAAACAACAACATCTGCCTATCCCAGGTCCTTGGGAAGGACTCAATAGGTGGACAAAAATACCAAATCCAGTCTAAACATCTGGCTGACTGTGCAACCACCCATAATAATAGTAATAATTACTTGGAACAGCTTCCATCCTGCGGCGATACCTTTAACACCATCAAACAACAACATCTGCCCACCCCAGGTCCTTGGGAAGGACTCGATAGGTGGACGGAAATGCCAAATCCAGTCTAAACATCTGGCTGACTGTGCGACCAACAACAGCAACAATACCACCTCCTGCCCTTTTCCCCTCCCCTTGTTCTTTTCCTTCATCATCAGCAACTTCATCATCATCAGCAACAACAATTTGGATTTAACTTGAGGAAGCTTTTTTGTAGGCATTGCTGGATTTTAAATTCCATTTGGGTCATGATTCTGCTTTCTGTGGTTCTGTTTTAAAATGACATCGTTGTGAGCTGCTGTGGGAATACCGAAAAGTGATTTAAAACATGTTTAATGTAGATAGGCAAGCCTTCAATATGAAAAAAGGGAAGATTTTACAGAGGAGAGTGGGGAGAAGGAACATCTAGCAAAATGGGAGCAGACACAGGTGCACGCATGCATACACAGGCATGTGTGTACACACACACACACACACACACACACACACACGACAAAACTCCTAGGGAGCCAGTGTGGTATAAAGGGTAAATTATGGAACTGAGACTAGGAAGAATGTAATTTCAAGTCTTTTCTTGGCTATGAATCAAAAGGAGTCTGGTATCACTTTTCTGACTAACACATTTCATTAAAAGGTGATCATTTTTAATTTGGTAGTTTATTAAAAGATGATAAATTAAAATTCAGAAAAGATGATGCCAGACTGCTGATTTTTTGGCACCATTGACTAATCCAGTTCTTCTCCTATGATTGCCTATTCCTCTGGCCGTTTTGAATATTTGGGGGGGAGGGGGGTTGGGAGTCTCTCTTAGCCCCACTTAACTCACAGGCTTTTTTTGGGGGGGGGGATAAAATGAGGTCATGCCCATAAATACCCCCATGTATGCCACCTTTATCTCCCCAAAGAGAGGCAGGACATAAACGCAATAAATGAATAATATTTGTGGAAGGAGAAGGCCTACCTTGGTATCAAGAGCTTTTGTTCTCCAGCTCTTAACTATTTAATCAAAGAATATATTCGACCTGATTGTTCACAGCAGCCTGTCTTTTGTGGGAAAAAAACTGCAAGACCCAAACCCTGCAACATTTTGTGTTGCAGCTTGTACCAAGCATGGCATATTGCAGAGCTATTGGGCTTTTTGAGATCAATGTATTTCTTTATTTGCTTACTACATTTTATGCTGTCCTGCTTCACAATAACCTCTCAACATGGATTTCCATTGTAACTATCAGAGTTGCATCATGGCTTTGTCCAAACCTGGTTTTGTTACACTTGTTTCTCTCTCCTGCTCAAAAAAAGCTTATGAGTTCATGGCAGCCCTCAGCAGTTTCTTTCATCTTGAAGGCTGTTACGTACATTCAGACAGCCTTGATTTGTTGGCTAGGTAGATGGAGATGATTTAAGCTGCTGCTAAATAGAACATCCTGATGAGGCAAAGAAAAAGGCTGAGGTCACACAACCCAACCAGGGCAAGGTAAAGAGCTAGTGGGTATATTCACAGTTAACCTCGGTTAGAACTTTGGTAGCTTGGTGTGTTGTGCAGATGCAACCCATTCGGTCAGCTTTGTATGAATTCAGATAATGCTTTAGCAGTAAGGCTATGTATGTGGTAGAACTGCAGGTAAGAGAAGAGAAGTAAGACTTGCCAGTTAACCTCTGGATGCCAATGTATACTGTATTTCAGGTCATGTGTCTACAAAAATGATCAAGCAGCCAAAGAGAACTCAAACAAAAGCCTTCAAGAAGAGGAGCCCTGTCCACGTTTTGCACACCAGCTTGTGTACGATGAATTGCACAAGGTAAGGTGTTTGAGAATATGGTATGGCGGTCAAGGTTATCATCGTAACTCTGAGGCCTGGGTGGAGCTTCTGTGAGATGCATGATAGGTCTCCTGATTGCCATGGTAAGGTTACAGGAGTAGGATTGGTATGAGTGACGTCCTGGCCAAACCCAATCCTCATTGCATATAGCTTCTCTCTTAACAGAGGATGGGGTACACCATGACATGAAGATTCCTTCTCCTCTCTGGCTTGCTGGTGTAGGCAAGATTATTTTCAGGAAAGAGAACCAAATCTGAGTCTCCAGTTTCGAACTGCTCGATATCTACTTGCTTTTAGAGGAAAGGGAGGGCACAGAAGGCAAAAGTTATCAAACCTGAGCTAGCTGCTGCTTTAGTATCCTCTTCCTGGTGGATGATGATGGGGGGGCGGGTAGAACTATTCCAGATATGGTCCAATTCCCCTTGAAACAGCAGGTGACCTGGCACTGCTCTGTAAGTGATCAGTTTCAGCGGTGGCACCAGTTGTGCCTCCTGTTGCAGAAGATGCCCCTCACTAGAGCGGCTCATGCTTTAGTTGCTTCCTGTTTAGATTACTGCAATCTGCTCAGCATGGGGCTGCCCTTGAGGAATGTTTGAATGCAAAATGAGGTGGCCCGATGGCTTTTCAGCACGGTCTTTGTCGGCTAATCGTGGGTCAACTGCACTGGTTGTCCTCTTGTTTCTGGGCAGTTTGTAGTTCTCGTTGTTAGCTCAGATGGCCTAACCGGTGGGCTGTCTTATTTGAAAGATGCCTGCTTTTCATACAAACGTGCCCTCTTCTGTGTCCTGCCAACAAAAGGTTCTAGCCAGTGGAACGTGGTCAGAGCTTCTTTGCAAGGTAATGGCTTGTTGGGGAGGTTATTCCAGCACCTTCCTTGTTTACATCTGATCGGCTTGTCAAAACAGCATTTTGCCTGACTTTTAAATGAACATGACACTTGTCCCAACTACAACCAAGATGGGACCCTGATCTGGGCATTTTAAAGTCTTTTCTCTTAATTTTTGTTAAGTGCAATGTTTTAATTAAAAAAAAATACATTCTACATTATCATTTAGCCTGCTCTGGCCTTCTTGGGGTAATTCAGAAATTCTTTCACGGTCTGCCCTATTTCCTGAAGTGCCTGGATGAGAGATGCCAGCAACTTTTGCACTAAATGTAGCTACTTCTGTCTTCCTGGACAGAAATCATGGTTTATATGTTTGGGTGTATTTCCAGGGTGTCTCACCCTTTCTTCCAAGTAGGGAGATGCAGACCTGTTGCTTTCTTCTTCTGCATTTTTAGAGAGTGCAAAGTGTCTGCACCACAAACAGCTGGGTGTGCAGCTGCATAAGCAGCAGCCACAAGCATTTGGCCATGTCCATTCGTGCTCCTTGGGCAACATATGTGTGATGGAAGGCATGAGCGAGGAGGATCCTGGAATGGAGCTTCAAGGTTACAGGGAGGGGGAGAGACATTCCAAGCATCTCCTCAGCCCCCAGCTGGAGCATGTGAAAGTGAAGAGAAGGAGACTGGCCTCTCCGTAAGGGATTCAGGGTTATAGTTGCTGTCGTTGGTGGTTAGAGTTAGTCTGGCGAGATTCTGTCTAGTAGGTGTAAGCTAATAAAGTAACTGAGCTGTTCCTGGACTGTCTCATTGGGGTTCTTGGGCTGAACCTGACAATATGCCAGGCCGAGATGGTATCCCTTTCTGCCTATTATTTATGACCAGATCTCTCCATGCTTATCCCTTCAAGGTTCATTATTTGTTTGGAGGAAATCCAGGCAAATCCTGTTCTCCAAAGATGAGGCTGGATGACTTCTGGTCGTTGAAACTCTGCCGGCCGTCCAAGGAATACTTGCTTCGCCATTGCAAGTACTTGATAAGGAAGCACAGGTACAGGCCTGCGAGGGCTGCTTTAGTGAGAAGAAGCAAAGGCTTGGGGGGGGGGGGTGCAGTTGGGGGGAAACAGGGCAACCCTCCCTCTTTAATAGAGCTCTCTCCCTCCCCGGATAATGAAGCCTTAATGGTCCACAAAGGCAGCCATTAAAGCTTGTGGCTTTTTTTCTATTTGGTTTCTTTCAAGGGAGTTCGTTCTGGCTGTTTTCAGTTAAACGGGACAGTAGTTGGCAAGTGTAATCCCATTTCTGTACAACTTGCCTCTCCTCATTTCTGTCCCACTCTACCCTAAATATACACATTTAACTCCAATTAAATGCTAGGGGAGATTTTGCCTTACCTTCACCTGTCTTTTCAACAATCTGCTTCTGTTAAATTTCCATTTTTCTGTTACTTTCTCCTAACTCCTGTTATGAAACTGGATTGAGGTGCTGTGCCTTCTAGATGTACCAATGTTTATTTCTTGGTGCTGATCCTTACACACAACAGACCATCCATGCACGCAGACCACTCCTACACTGCATTACACTCAGAATACACATGAGAAGCATTTTAATAGTGCAGTCAGCTTCTAAAGGTGTAGATTTCAGAGTGGGTGGTCCACAGGATGCATATGACCCCAAATGTCCCTTCTGCCAAGGGACATCACCAACCCTACCCTATCCCCATAGGACTTTCCGGGACCCTCAATTCAAGTAAGCGGGTGGAGGGGTGGAGAGGTGAATACCTTGGCCAGAAAAGGAGTGCCTGCTGCTGTCGTAGGTAATAATTTTGACCTGCTTTGTAAAAATTCACATACTGTTTTTACTTGAAAGGAAGATGAACTGCTCTCCCTGCCCCATTTTAGGGTTTTAGGCAAGAGGGGAGAAAAATCAATCCTCTTATACTCCAGCCACACTGTTTAAATGCCGCTTAAAAGGAGAAACCGCTTTTGTCCCACTAGGAATTAGGATGCCTTCTCCGGCCTCCCTGCAGGCATTTCCTGGGTTCAGGAATTACCAGAAGGGTTCAGAGTCCCTGCTTCGGCCTGGGGATGCACTTCAGCCCTTTTTTGGAATGTCTAAATTGAGCTTTTCTTCTCATAAGTCCAGTGACCTGATCCTCTTGCCCCTTCCCCACCCCATTTTCTTCTCCCCTTTCTCTTCCGTTCTGAGACCAGCTTCCTCTTCCCTACCTCCCTCTTTCTTTTCTCCATCTTTTTTGCTGTTTCTGTACCTGTGTGAGAAAAAATGGGTACTGGGCATTTACAATGGGGCTAGATGACCTCTGCGGTCCCATCCCTTCCCATCCTTATATTCTGTGATTCTAAGGTAAACTTGAACATTGCGTGGGGGGTGGGGATGGGGGGTGTTCGTAATTGTTCCCCCCACCCTTTTTTGTTAGTTCTTCCTTTGGTGGTGGGTGGTGGGGATGTCTTAAATTCAAGCTCATCTTTGGGTTGGGTAAATATACTACAAAACCCTGTTCTGTTGGAAAAACAGCTGATGGACGCTGCTTTGCCTCTTGGAAGATTATGCAGGAAACAGATTCTTTTAGCTGTCGTCTTTTTCTGAGCTGCAAATGAAAAACCTCACACATCTCGGCAGAAGTGCTCCACAGAGCTAGGGCCTTGTGCGCTAGGAAGCGCCAGGTCTTACCACACATGGAGACGGGGTCAAACATTACAGCCATCTTCCATCCAGGATCACTAGAATAAAAGGAGGGAAGGGAAGGCAACAGAAAACCCTGTCTGCTTTCCTGAACATCTTGAAATATTAGTAGATGTAAAATATGATTTACTGAGGAATTGGTATAATGTAACCCATCAACCTGAGCCCTAAAGGACTTTCCTTATCCGGCTGTGGCCTTTCGTATTCTTCAGATGTTAGTTTTTCTGGCAGTCTTGATGAAGCTTTTGCCTTTTCGCTAAACTTGGGATGAAATCCCCCCCATAGCACGTGGCCCTTAAAAATAATTTGCCCCTCCCCCCCCATGGAAATGTGGGTGTATTTATCACAGTTTTCACTACTACATCATGGCATTTAGCAACTCAACCTTTTGCAAGTGCTTAGTAAAGTAAGCGTGGAAGCTTCCTGGTGTGGAAATCCTTCCACTGTTCTTTTAGAACAGTGTTTCTCAACCTTAGTAACTTTAAGATGTGTGGACTTCCACTCCCAGAATTCCCCAGCCAGCCATGCTGGCTGGGGAATTCTGGGAGTGGAAGTCCACACATCTTAAAGTTGCTAAGGTTGAGAAACACTGTTCTAGAAGTTCAATCAAGTCCAAATCTAAGCCAGTCCCTTAGGTCTGGTCTTCTGCCATTTAAAGGTGAGGCTGTATCCCACATGGAGTTCTGGTCTCTGGCAGCCCCGGGCAGCTGTGCATCTTATAATTGAATCCTGGGCTTTTTTCTCATAGTCTTCCAAGTTCTCCTGAGCTGTCTCCAGCCCTTGCGAGCTACCTGCAGCCCTTGTGTGTCTCCACAGGTTTGAAGAGAAAGCCCAGACAGATCCCTTAAGTGCCCTGAAATACTTGCAGAACGACTTGTTTGTCACTGTGGATCACTCAGATCCTGAGGAAACGAAGGAGGTAAGTGGTGACGTCACTGCCTTTTCCCATTCTCGTAGGAAGAGCTGCCCAACTGCCACCGGAATTGGCACTTCGGAAGCAGCTGGATGGCAAAGCTGTGGACGCTTGGTGCGGGGCAGTAGTGGGAATGCGTGTGTGTGCACCCGCACGTGTGTGCAGGGGAGATAAAGTCACCATTTAAAAAATGGTTGGATATCACTAGGCTTCCTGGCGTTTCTTTTCATTCTGGTCCAGATTTTTTTTTGGTCAACGTTACCGTCTTTACTCTTCCTTTTCACCTTTCGTTGTATTTTGTTTTCCTTGTTCTTAACGTAACCATCCAAAGTCTTTGGCCGTCGAGTGGCATGTAAATTTAAACAACAACAATCATAATTTTGTTCTCATAATTGCTTTTTGGGTTCAGTGGTTAACCATGGGATCTTGTCTGCTGATGGCACTGTTACCTCTTTTTAAGGTTTCATTTGGACGGCCTGTTTACTGTTCTTGCCGTTAGCATCAGAACATATATCGATGAAGGGGAACTGATGGGGCTTTGCAGTTGGCCCAGGTTGACATTTGTCAATTGCACGGTGCATTCCAGCCATTACTGGATTCACCCACCTTACAACAGCCCGTGACCTTCCTCCTCCTTTTGCCTTCCTGTTTTACAAATTCTCAGGTGGTTCTCTGATTCCCTGGCTGTCCTTGCTGTCTTAACCCTAATCCACATCCTTAGGGGAAGAATGTTGAGCCCAGTGGACCTCCCACACGTAGCCTGAAGTGGAAAGTTTCTTGTAATGTTGCTTAATGCTCGTGTAATGTTGCTTAAGTATATCAGAGATTGAAGGGAAACTTTCCTTGACCCAGTGTTTGCATTTCTCCTGGCAGATATACAGGTGAAACTCGAAAAATTAGAATATCATGCAAATGTTCATTTATGTCAGTATGGCAACTCAAAAGGTGAAACCAATATATGAGATAGACGCATTACATGCAAAGCGAGATATGTCAAGCCTTACTTTGGTATAATTGTGATGATTATGGCGTACAGCTTATGAAAACCCCAAATTCACAATCTCAGAAAATTAGAATATTACCTGACATCAATAACACAAGGATTGGAAATAGAACAATATAGGACCTCTGCAAAGTATAAGCATGCATATGTACTCAGTACTCGGTTTGGGCCCCTTTTGCAGCAATGACTGCCGCAATGCGGCGTGGCATGGATGCTATCAGCCTGTGGCACTGCTGAGGTGTTACGGAAGACCAGGATGCTTCAATAGCGGCCTTCAGCTCCGCTGCATTGTTCGGTCTCATGTCCCTCATCTTTCTCTTGGCAATGCCCCATAGATTGTCTACGGGGTTCAGGTCAGGCGAGTTTGCTGGCCAATCAAGCACAGTAATCCCATGGTCATTGAACCAGGTTTTGGTACTTTTGGCAGTGTGGGCAGGTGCCACGTCCTGCTGGAAAATGAAGTCAGCATCCCCATAAAGCTTGTCTGCGGAAGGAAGCATGAAGTGCTCCAAAATCTCCTGGTAGATGGCTGCATTGACCCTGGACTTAATGAAGCACAGTGGACCAACACCAGCAGATGACATGGCTCCCCAAATCAACACAGACTGCGGAAACTTCACACTGGACTTCAAGCATCGTGCATTGTGTGCCTCTCCATTCTTCCTCCGGACTCTGGGTCCTTGGTTCCCAAATGAGATGCAAAAGTTGCTCTCATCAGAAAAGAGGACTTTGGACCACTGGGCAACAGACCAGTTCTTTTTTTCTGTAGCCCAGGTAAGACGCTTCTGACGTTGTTTGTTGTTCAGGAGCGGCTTGACAAGAGGAATACGACATTTGAAGCCCACGTCCAGGATCCGTCTGTGTGTGGTGGCTCTTGATGCACTAACTCCAGCCTCAGTCCACTCCTTGTGAAAGTCCCCAACACTTTTGAATGGCCTTTTCCTGACAATCCTCTCCAGGCTGCGGTCATCCCTGCTGCTTGTGCACCTTTTTCTACCACACTTTTCCCTTCCACATAACCTTCTATTGATGTGCTTTGATACAGCACTTTGGGAACATCCAACTTCTTTTGCAATTCCCTTTTGGGGCTTTCCCTCCTTATGGAGGGTGTCAATGATGGTTTTCTGCACAACTGTCAGGCCAGCAGTCTTTCCCATGCTTGTGATTCCTACTGAACCAGCCTGAGAGACCATTGAAAGGCTCAGGAACCCTTTGCAGGTGTTATGGATTCATTAGCTGATTAGAGGGGGACACTTTGAGCCTAGAATATTGAACCTTTTCACACTATTCTAATTTTCTGAGATTGTGAATTTGGGGTTTTCATAAGCTGTACGCCATAATCATCACAATTATACCAAAGTAAGGCTTGACATATCTCGCTTTGCATGTAATGCGTCTATCTCATATATTGGTTTCACCTTTTGAGTTGCTGTACTGACATAAATGAACATTTGCACGATATTCTAATTTTTCGAGTTTCACCTGTATTTGCAAACAACTACAATTCTTGTAGGAAGACTTGACATTTTATATGTAACAATAATATACGTGTGCACATAGAATAGAGTGATGCACAGCCACCCCCTCTCATGATGCAGTGTGTAGAAACAGTTTCCAGTAGCCATTTGGGGGCTATAATAGAACAGACTGTGTGTTGTGGAGAGATCGGCTTTATTAGCCCAACAATTAATGCAAAGAACATGAAGAGTATCTCAGAGATGGGGGAAGGGGGATTTTTTAAATCACTAAATTAGGGCTTCCCCATCCTAGGTAATGCTTGCAGTCCACTGTAGTCCCTCTGGGCTGATGGTTAGTATTGTTTTTCACACTCCTCATGTCTCTGCTGACTTTCAAAACGAATAAATGAAGCCCAGGATCCAGGGGTTCACCTGAGGAATTTTTTATTTTATTTATTTATTTATATATCAAATTTATATCACCGCCCAACTCCCTCACAAGGAGGGACTCTGGGCGGTTCACAACAAAACAATATAAAATCAGTAAAAACATAAATAATACAAATATAAAATACAGTTATTAAATACAATAAAATCCAAGAGACGGTGATACTATTTCAGCCTGTGGCCAGATAATATTGGTCAAAGGTAAGACTAGGCAACCAGCCAACCCCAAAACTGACTATTCCCATCCCCACCCCATGCATGATGACAAAACCAGGTCTTTGGTTTTTTTCTGAAGACTAAAAGGGAGGGGGCCAACCCAATTTTTGAAGTTAGTATGGTTTTTCAGCCTAGATTTGAAGGAAAGGCAGCTTGAGTACAGATTCGTGGGTTTCCCCAGGGTGGGTTAGATCAAAGCTTCATAACGGTCACTCCACCCCCAATGCCCTTGTCTTTGACTGACTTCCTCGTTTAATGAACTTGTTCCCCACTTCCATCACAGAAGCAGCTCTAGGCAGCTCCCATATTAGGATTAGAAAGAACAAGAGGATAGGAATAAGAACAAACAGATAATCCATAAGCAATCATGCCCAGTGGCCCATGGGGGGAAAGAACAGAATGAAACCCAGTCACAGTCAAAAGCCAGAGAGCCTTTACCAGCCAGCACATCACAGCTCATGCTGGTCCAGGGCCCGCTGGAAGAGCTGGGTTTTTGAAGATTTGCAAAAAGGACAACAGGGTCAGCACCTTATGGACATGTGGGGAGATGGAGTTCTGTAGGGCGGGCAGAGCCACAGAGAAGGCCTGTGCCCTGAGTCCTCCATGACGATACTGCTGTCCAGATGGGATATTCAGAAGTAAAGCTTTTCTGAATATTGGAAGTGTCATATAAACTTATAGCTAATAACCTCTATTAGGTCTACTAGTGTAAAGACACCCTTGAGTTGAACTGGACTCCCCGTGACACGTCCACCCTCTTTTCTTGGTAGCAAAGCAGAAGTGGTCTGCCGTTGCCGCCTTCTGAGACATTTTTTCATCTTTCCAGCCTAGCTTGCAGCCCTGGAATTCCCTTCCTGGTTTCTCCTCCGAATATTAACGCAGCCTAACTCTGCGTCACTTCTGAGTCCATACAGGGTTGGTCAGGGGCTGGGGCATTTAGTGTTTGTGGGATTAGGGAAAAAAAAAAAGCCGGTGTTAGGAGGCTATTGTTTTATTTTTATTTTGTTTGTTGGTGGGATCAGATCTCTCGATTGTCTTTCTTAATAGTCTCAGGTGATCTGTTTATTTATTTAATTGTCTGTTGCCTCCGTTGATTGTCTCAGTCAATGTAAGACCCATCTTAGGACGAAGCACATGACAAAGTAGGCTTTTAACCCAAGCAAAGGCTTTGGGCAGATGTCCAAGCTATCCTTCAGTTTATGCAATATTTGGACTCTGTATTTGGAGTCATTGGAGCCGGTGGCCTTGGGCCTCAGCCTGGATGTCTGGCAAAGTCCTTCTGAGTGCCTTACAACTACACGTCCATCCGAAATGATATATAATCCTCCCTTTGAGGGATGTGGTCAGGGAACAGATGTCCCAATGTTGTCCAGCTCTTAAAGTCCAGAAGGTCTTCTCTAAAAGCCCAGGGAGTCGCATCCCTGTAAAAATTAGAGTGAATGCCATGGCCACCTTTGCATGACGGCAAAACATGAATCTCTGCAAATAATTGCAGGCAAATGCATGCACTTCCCTCCACAGTATTTCTCAGTGGCACAGAGCTATATTTTTGTCCAGCTCTCTTGTAACAAACCACAGTTTTTGTGGAGGCACATTGCTTTTCTGAAATGCCACAAGGACCAGTTAATAAAATAAATGGAGCTGAAAAGAGCGAGTATAGAAACACGGAGTGAGAACCGTAGTACTTAATACTAGTAGGAAGAAAAACTTGCTTTGGCTGGGTTAAACATTGGAAGACAATCCTCTCCTGTTTTCTTATCCCACCCCTTTCTTTTTCCTCCCCAAACACTACCTTTTACGTGTTAAAACTCTTCTTCTTCTTCTTCTTGTTTTCCCCGTCTAGTTCCAGCTACTCGCTTCGGCACTTTTCAAGTCGGGTTCAGATCTGAGCACATTGGGTGAGTATGCTTCACACTGGCTGCTTTGCAGCTGCCTCAGAAACCAGTTCTGGGTTTAGTCCCAGTAACGTCACGGGCTGAGTTTCAGAGTCTTAGAACACAGACAGCGTGGTGGTATTACCCATATAAGCATTGGAAGCATCGGTCAAAACAAATTAACTCGCAGTACGTCATCCTGGGAGCCAGCAACCCTTGGCCAGCTGGGGTTTGGGAAGTGGGGGCGGGATGAGTTTGATCTTTGCTTGCTGTGATGAAGTGCGCTGTTCATATGGGTTAGTTCAGGCTGTTCTAGGCAGTCTCTCTCCTTGGGCAGCCTGTCAAGGAAAACAGCAACATTTCAACTTCCCAGAACCAGAGATCCAAGTTCAACTTTGTAGATCATAATAATCTTCCCTTCCCCCGCCCTCCACAGCACTTCCACTACTGTATAATCATAATTTGCAAAACAGGCCTTAGGGCTGGATAGCTTTCTTCTCCCACACCCTATGAAGGTTCTCCCCAGGGACAGCACAGAGCTGGGAGGCAGGGAGTGTGATGGAAGCACTGAGAAGAAACAAGTGATTCAGGCTACATAATTGGAATGCCAACACCAAAACTCAGAATCAAAAGACTGCGTTTCCAAATCCATCTTAGTCTGAATGTTACTTCAAGCACTGCTGAATGCTGGACACGGCTCTCCCGTGGCTTTGTGACATCACAGAGGTGGCTTTTTCGTCGATTTATCCCGTAGCATTCGTGTGGTTTGTTGAAACTCGATGGCTTTATGGTGAAATCGATGATGCAGATTCCTATTGTGAAATCATTGGCCCAGTTGTAGCAGGATGAAGGTTGGCCCCATCCCAGGGTTTGCGGGACTGTGTCTCACATAGCAGCTTTGTGAGATGAATCTGCAGGAAGGCGAGTACCCCAACTTTCCTGAAAGATTTGAAGGGAATATTAAGAGGCCCAGGCTAGATTTGTTTTCAGCAGTTGAACTCTTGGGTGATCAGCCTAGGGTTCAACAAATCAGTGCCTGCCTGTCACCTAAACCTCCTGCTGAATCTCAGTGTTGCTTATTCTTTTTTCTATGATGAAAGTTAGCACTTCAGTAAACAATAATGAAGCACTTATAAGGAGATCCTGTAGATGGGGGGTAGAGCATTCGTAAGGTCCCTGATTTGTCCCTTGCAGACCCAGTTAAAAAGCTCTCCACTGGAGAAGCTCTTAGCATAAGTTCTATAAGAGTTCTGTATAACTCTCAGTATAAGAGTTCTTGTAAGAGTCGGCATATTCAGCCAACCCCGCCATTCTCCAGTCGGGCTTTCCTCTGATGTGTCAGAGCCACAACTTCTACAACTCCCAGTTGGGGCTGCTGAGAATTCTAGAAGCTGCAGTCCAACTCATCTGGAGGACATCAGGTTGGGGAAGGCTAGATCAAATGTCAATCACACACTACACTCATTAACCAGCCCACATATAAACTACCAAATTCTGCTTATGGAGTGGAAACTGTATGCCCACCCTTTTCTTTCTGTATAGTCTTTGGTAAACAGTTCCTTGTGCTTCTCTGTAGTGCTTTCATAGAACCTTTGAAGTCAAAGAAACCATTGTATTTCATTATTCTGACATTCCACAAGTCCTTTCATCTCCCCTGTTCTTTTCTTCTCTCCATCTCCAGGGTTTTCAGATGTTGATCATGTCTATGCCCAACGAACTCAGCTCTTTGACACCTTGGTGAACTTCTTTCCTGACAACATGACCCCTCCCAAAGGCAATCTGGTGGAGCTCATCACACTGTGACAAGCCAGTTGCTGGGCACGTGGAAGGAAGAGGAGGACACTCTGGCTTTTCAGTATTTTTAATTTTTGTGTGTGTGCGCAGTGAGTGATTGGGGAACTGCAGAAATAGAGTAACCTGGTTTGGGGTGGGGCTTTATGCATAGGGCTAATAAAAAGGAATTGATATATTTCTGATAGGCTTGGGGATGGATGGATGGATATATATTCATTCATTCGTTCATTCATTCATTCTCATTCACACTGATGCTTTTTAAAGATTAATGAACATTGACATCCAGGGAAAAAGTGGCGCGGTTTTCTGAGTTTACAGGCCCCCAGGGTGCAAACTTAGGAGTTTGAGGATAGGTAATGCTTTTTTGAGTTGGTTGGTTCACTGCACTTTTGTCCCCAGACTAATTTTGGCGATTCAAGCTTGCTTCTCAGCCTGCTGACCCTCTCCAGCAGCTGATGCAGACACCCATAGAGTGGGTGGCGGGTGTAGATCAGACCTTTGTTTTTGAACTGCTGTTGGAACTGAAAGGCCGGGCATGAGCTTGGGGGCCGTGCGCCATCTGGTGGCCACGGGATGAGAAACAGGAGTCGGAAGGCTCTTAGGCTGACGTTAAGACAGATGTTGGCACCTGCCAAAATGGTGACCTCCCACTTTGTAAGTGCCTGTGGGGAAGAAGCAACGTTGGCCAGCTTGTTCCACTTGAAGTTTCTCACGCTAGAAAATAAAACCCACACACGCACACACCTTGGTTCCATTTATACATAGGAGTTTAGCAGCACGGAGAATTTCCATGCCAAAAGCCTACTGCTTGTACAGCAGCTTGGGAGTTCAGCATAGTTCCACCCATATTCTCTTTGCAGTGCAAAGACATTGTAATTTGGGTTACGATCCATGAGCTCTAGCAATGGCTTTGGGGCTGTGTGTGAGCACGTGCACATCTGTGCATGTGTGTGTGTTAGTTGGTTGCTTTGTAATCCATCCCTCTAACTTCCCTGATGACTATTTGCATGGGAAGGCTTTCCACATTTAGCCTGGCAGAGTTGCACCGGGTTGGAAAAGTGTGGACAACCAAGCTGGTGCACACAAGACCAGAGAGTTTCACCCGGACACAGTCTCCAGCAGGCTACAGTAGTCCTATCGCTGGGTTGTGCCATAGCTGTAGTAGTGTGACCATGGAGGGGAGGGGGCACAGTGTGATGGAGTTAGCGTTCTTTTAACATTCATAGAGGTGGACCTTCTGACACGGGATTGTAAACCCTCTCCCTCCATCCGATGGCAGTTCCTTGTTTCTTCTCCTTTCCATGGTTGGGTTTCTTGTGCTCTTAGATGTTGAGGCCAAGATGTTCATGGGGGAGATGCTGTGTATCTCTCCCCCAACCACCTCCCAACTAATGGTGTGACTGCCCAACAGATGTCACTCACATTGGCTGCGGAAGAGATTCATCTGCTTTAAGCAGAATGGCCTTGCTTCTTCTGACCATAAAAGGGCATTGTAGTGAACTTCATCCTCACAAACCTTGTAGGTACGAGTTACAGTGTCCAGTTCCTTTGCAATAAATACCAAACACCCCGTTTCCCAAAGATCTTGTCACCAGGGACCATGAGGAGAATAGCGAAAATTCAACAAGTTGTCAAGTTTTATCCAGTGTTCCTTAAGTCTTGCACTGAACTTGCTTGCTTTAATACACACGCCCCAGCGTCCCCCAAAGAACAGGGCCATTTGCTTCCGTTTGTTTCTCGTTTGGATCTGTTCTCACGACCGTTTGTAAAATAAGAAAATGAATCAGGATATCGAGATCTCTCTGCTTTAGCTTCATAAATTTGGTGGAAATTATATCATGGAGGAAAGAGTAGCACCTGTGGGGGTACGTGTGAAAATCTGCAAGGTGGCGAGCGCAGTGTTATAATAGAAGCACTGCCCCTTTTGTACATGTATTTTCCATGCACACACAAAAAGGGGCAGGGCTTTGATCAGGGCCTTGCCTTCCATCTTGCCGATTTTCTCTCTCTCACTCACACACACACACACACACACACACACACACGCTCATGCCCTTGGAAAAAATATAAAATTTATTCCGTTTCCATGGTAATATGAAATGTCTTAAGCATAGCATTTAAAGGTTCCCTCTGTGAAGAAATATATTTTAGGCTAGTCAGGATTCGTAGATACAATGAGCTTCTCCCCTTCAGTGTTAGGGTAGGGCCAAAAAAGATGGTGTGTTTTTGCCGTTTTGCTGTGTGGTTTGTGATTTACAGTTTGGGATGGAAGCTGAGGAGCAAACCACACTGGTATTGCTCTTAGTTCCTTCCAGAAAAGAAAAAAAGGGCTCTGACCAGAGATTGGCATTCATAAGATGGTTGAGCGATCAGGAGTGGGGACCTGTGAACCACCAGGTGCTTTTGAAGGACACCTCCTGGCATCCCTTCCCGTTGGCTGTGCCGGCTGGGGAATTCTTTTCCACCAGCATCTGGAGGGCTTCAGCTGCCCACCTCTGTTTAAAAGGGGTGACTCAGTTACCCCTCTGAAATGATTTCTTAGAACCTCCAGGGGACAGAAGAACAAAAGCCAAGCCAGATGTGCTCTGGAGAATTTGGATTTGGTGGGTTGGCAGAAATTGGTCTGTGGTGACCCGGACATATGCCAGTACCACCACAGGCCAAGTTTTTGATGTCCACGCAAACTCCAGAGAACCTCAGGCTTTGTTCTCCCTCCTTTTCCCTATTCCAGGCTCAGTGAGAAGACTTTTACTCTTGCTTTTGATTAATCTCATTTTGTAATTTTGTTCAAACCAGTAATTGTGGTTTACATAAACCAGTGTCATAAGCCATTGTTTGATGTCGCTTTGCTTTTAAACTAGAAATTCTGACTCATTCAGAGGAAACAAGTTGGAATCCACCAGATGCAAAATTTACATTGCAAATGGCCTCATATCAGAGACGGAACTTGAATTCATGTGATAAATCCATGGTTGATGATGACATTTGAATGTGGCCAGTAAGTGCGGACTTAAATAAAATGATATATGTTTGTAGAATAGCCAAGTGCCATCTTTTAAAAATTACAGTTCTTTTTTTTTTCCCCTTTGTGAGGCACCTAGATTTTTAAAAGTTTTTTTTTCTATTTTAAATGAATATGCAGTTGTCAGGTATGACACAGGTGCCCATATTGCACCTGAACTTCAATAGAGTCTTATCATCATCTTTAGCCCTCTTTAGATGAACCAGAAAAATTTGCCCAGTTTTTCTGAGTATAGATAGGACCGTGGTAGTCAGGGTTGACTTTTTCCCCCCTCAAGCTTATGATGCAGCTTGTGGGGCTGTTTTGAATGCATTGCATGGACCCATCTTTTACTCCCAGTAGTTTGCATGCCTTACTTCAGGACCCCCCTTTTCCCACTGAGTGCATGTTCATGTGGGATGGGACATGCTAATTGAATGAAGGATATAATGAGGCTCCCTTCAAAATGTTTATGCTGAGAGAGCACCAGCATCTCATAAACACACCTGCCCTTAACCACTAGCTGCAGTCATCCAAGCCATTCAGATGCAGAAGGTATCATCCAGGCTTCCAGACCATGGATCCAACAACACTTCAGCTGAAATCAGACCAAGGTTTGACTTCAGCTTTCCTTAGGCTAGTGCCTTTCAGATGTGTTGTGGCTACAAGCCTCTTTGGCCATGCTGATTGGCAAGCCCAGGGAAAGCCTGATTAACTTTGTTCGCAACATCCCATTTTTTAATAACAAGAAGTAAATTTGTTGTGGAAATCTTTCCTAGTAGAGCATGATGGTGGCAGCCCTTCCTACTTACAAGCTGGTATTTAAGGCAGGTAGTAGTCCTGTAGGCATCAAGAAACTCTTCATAGTTGGAACTTTTCTATCACCCTTCAGCAGAAGAAGGTGGAATAGGCTGATATTTCCTTTAATGATTTGGTCCAGCTAGTGACTTGGCCATTCAATCAGCGCAGGACATTTCTGGCCAAGTAGATTTCTCTAGATGTGTTAAAGTCTTGGGCTGGTCAGAAGTATTAAGAGATGTATGATATGTGGACTTCAGTGGGGTGAGAGGCCCCAAATGAGTGAAGGTTCTCCAAAAAGATCCTTTTGCCCAATGTTGGGTCATTGCCCCCTTTTACTGCAACTCCTCTTGTGATACACCCCACACGCTTCAGGAGGAGCCCCCAAATCTCAAGAGAGGAGCATATCTTGGGGAGGACAGATTAGAAAGTCCTGCATGAGAGAGACCAGGAAATGGGAAGGTGTTCTTGAGTGAGGATGTCTTTCAACTTCTAGGTCTTAATCTGAATTCTCAGATATGATTCTTTAGAAAAGGGAAAGCAGACAATAAAGGTCAGTTCTTTCTTTAGAAATCCTGTATGGCAACTTGCTGAAGCTCTCTGAAGAGGAAGTGTGTCTATAGCAGCCCCTGAAACCTCACCCAAAGAAGGTCGTCAGAACCTTTTAAATCACTGTGTATGACATTTAATGAGCTCCTAGAGAAAACCAAGTTCATTTTCCACACCATCTTGTAATTTTGATGCAGATCTAACTGGGCAGTTTGACAAAGAGGTGGTAACTTCTTGTTATACCTGTGGGATCAATTTCTTTTTGGCACATTTGGTTTTTGCCCTCCCTTTCCCTAATCGTATGCCATCCAAAGGTGGGCTGGGAATACTGATAGTCTTAAAATACTGAAAGGTGCCCTGCTGAAGAATGAGCTATGCCCTTTTAATAATGGGAACAGTTTTTAGCTCCTTATGGTGTAGTTCCAGTGTCAAAAAGCCCCACAGAATTTATTGGTGTTGACTTGCTGCATTGGGTCAACCAGGAAAAGGTATGTTCTTTTGTGTCTTCAAGACAACGGAAACCGCGCAGCCCATCACATTTGATTGTAGAAGCTCCGAATAATTTGACAGGAACCTGAAGTTCCAGGGATGAGTGGGGAAATCCACCCTCTTAATTCTCAGCTTTCTTTCCCCAAAATTAAAATGTCCAGATTCTCTGGTGAAAGACATGACAAAGCAATATAAACCTATTTAACCTGCTCGTGTGGATGTTGTGTTGGGAGAAATTACCAGGGCTGGAGTTCAACAGATTGACTTGGTCAACTTGATTGTCTTCTCTAAGAGTGAAACAAAAGAAGTAGAGACGTGCCCTGTGAAATGGTGTGTGTCTGTGTGTGTGTGAGAGAGAGAGAGAGGGAGATTTCCCTGGCCAGGTGCTTTTTGACTGCAAGGGTCTCAGGTTGGAGAAGCAATCTGAAGGATCACAAGCGGTAGTGGAAGGTGTGGGAGGTTAACAATTTTATTAAAAAAAAAAGAATTAAAAAAAAGCTTAGCTTAGAGGCAGGGTGAACCAAAGGCATTTTAGTACCAAAGGCACCAAAGCTACTTGGTCCCCTCCAGGATGAGCTAAAATGGAGTTCAGCCAGATTGTGCAAATCAGACTGAAGTGCACATTGCCATCGTGACACAGTGTGCGTGTGGGATAACCAGTAGTCCCAACAGATTGTGTTCCATGGGTTGTCATCTCCGCTTTTGTCACGAAGCTCCTTCCAGTTCTTGGATTTGCCATCCAGTTGCAGCTGGGTGCAGATCGCCGCGTGAGATGCCTTTCTCTGCCACGCTCACCCCTGTGGGCATCTCCAGATGTTCTTTTCTCCGCCCGCAGCCCTTAACTTTGCTTTCCGCCTCCCAGCCCCTCACCGTTGGGTCGTATGATTGTTCTCCCAGGTTGAAGATGTATGTAAGAATGACTCTGGGGTTCGGGGTGGGGAGAGAAGAGCAATTCCCAATGTAGAATTTTGCTGTATGTAATGTATATACGGAGAGAGAATGTATTTTGTTCATTTTTTTTTCTTAATAAAAAGAAATTATGCCAAACTTGGATTTTTGCTATGGGAGTTCCTGGAAACCTCCTCCTGCCTAGGAGTTTGCTCTTTTATTATGTAGTTACATGCTGAGAGTTAAAAAGAAAATTTGATTACAAATACTGAATTGTATTTTCACACTAAAATCCAGTTCCTGTGCATCAAATTCCTGCCGTAAACATGCAGAAACAAATTCCTCAATATGTATAGGTGGGTTCCTTGGCTGCCACAGTTGTTCTCACACAAATCAGTCAGTCAGTCAGGTGCATTTAGGACTCGCCTCCAACCTGGCGCCCACTGCATGTTGGGAATTTCCAGTCAGCAAGGCCAAAGGCTTCTCCATTAGCCATACAAGAAACATTTGGATAGTGGATCATGGTGCTGGTTGGGAATTATGGAAGCTGAAACACATTGGGAAGATGCCTGGTTGAAAAGTTTCTGTGGGAATCCTGCGGGAGACACTCGGGAGAGGTGGCCCCACTCGATACGACATCAGTGATTGACTTGCAACGGTAGATGCCTCTGTCCACATTTTTATCACTGTGGGCTGTCCATAGTCACTGCAGGGAGATAGGTGGCCTCAATGTGGAATTGCACGCTTGGAAGGTGCCTTGGAGATCTTCTCATCCAACACCCTCAGACAGTCCCAGACAAACGGCTATGCAACCTTTGCTTGAAGACCTCCAGCAGTGGGGCACCCACAACTTTGTAGGCAGGCTGTTCCGCTGCTTCATCGCTCTCACAGTCAGGAAATTCCTCCTTGTTTTGAGTTTGGCTCTCTCTTTGTAAAGTTTTCACCGGTTGGTCCTTGTCCTATCCTGGGGCACCATGGAGAATAAATCCACACCCTCTTCTCTCCGACGGCCGTTCAAAGGTTGGAAAACTGCCATGGTGTCTCCCCACAGCCTTCTCTTTAGCCTAAACATATCCAGTTCCTTTAACCATTCTGTAAAATGGGATGAGAGACATTTGCAGAAGGAGCATTTACTTAGACCAGTGTTTTTCAACCTTGGCAAGTTTAAGATGTGTGGACTTCAACTCCCAGAATTCCCCAGCCAGCATGGCTGGCTGGGGAATTCTGGGAATTGGAGTCCACACATCTTAAACTTGCCAAGGTTGAAAAACACTGATTTAGGCCAACAATATAAATGGTATATATAAAGAAATAAATATGCCTCCCTTTTATAAATATGCCTCCTTTAAGCACATGCCTAGATAGGACTCCCTCTAGTGTAAACTCTAATGTGGGATTATGAAGCGTCGGGAGGGACAGCACAGTTTATCCAGTCCAACCTCCTGCTTGGTGCAGGAACTGCTAAAAGCTCTCTTGGAAGACCTCCAGCAAGGGGGAGCATATCCATTGATGAGGCTACCTGTCCCATCAGCAGACAGCTTCTACAGCCTGGAAATTTCTCCGGATACCTAACCTGACATTATTTCCTGTAGTTTAGGGTGCTGTCTTCTGGGAGATTGTAATGGGCAGAAGGAATGACTTGGAGGAACAGGAGGAAGAGCTGCAACCAAGGCAAGGCTTAGATAAGAGAAATCTGAGTCCGAGGCAGAAATGTAATTTGAGGAAGCGTTTCAAATGGGACCCTCCCTAGTTCTCATGAAGATGGAGGGAGGGAGAGGGGAAGCACATTCAGACTTGCAAGATTCTGTTACTCTATAATAAAAGGAGTATTAGCTTGCATGATTTTGATTTCCTAGGCTGGTCTCTCTTGAAGGGCTGACAGAGGACAAATCCATTTCCTCCTCTGTATGACCATTGTTTAGATGTCTGACGGTAGCCCTTCTCTGAACTGGCTCCATTTTGTCAGTGTGTTCCAGGTGGGGCCTAGCCAAGAGGGGCAAATCCCATAAACTGGACTCTTAGCTTCCAGTTAATACATCCAAAAATAGCATTTGACTTTTTAGCAGCTGCATCACACTGTTGGCTCATGTCGAACATAGGATCTACTAGCAACCCCCAGATCCTTTTCATCTGTATTATGGCCAGGCCAGATCATTCCTATGTTCAGTACCATTCATTTTGCTACAGAGATGCAAGATGTTGCATTTCTCCACGTTAAATTCCATCCAGTTCATTTCAGCCCAGATTCAAGCCTGCCTTAGAGATTTTTGAATTTGCAGACGCACTTCTGTCCAGAATCTTGTGTCAATTTCATTAGATGACCTTAATTCTAATCCTCTGCAAGGGGGCAAAACATTTCTCTAATCACTTTTTCATCTCATACTTCTTTTTAAAAGTCTCCATCCTTGTTTTCCCCCCCCCACTTAAAGCTCTAAAACACCTCTAAAACTCTTCCCTAGTCAATGTTGATACTGAAGGTACATCCGGACCAGGGGGTGGGGGTAAGTGTGGGCATGGGCTGAATGTAAAACTAAATTTTGAAGCAAAGAAAACTAGGCTTAGCACTAAAACTAAAGTCCACTCCCCCCCCCCCCCCCCCCGGCTAATACATTGGCAAGAGAAGTCAACACTCCACAAAAGAAGTTTTTTTTTTAATTTGACAGTAATAAGCAATGTCTTCAAAATATACTTTGTAGGAAAATGTAACCATACTTTTTACAGTCCAGTCTCTTTAGAATTCCAGTGTATACCTGACTCCTGTTTCAGCACAAAATGTGCCATGGAAAACTATACAGCCTGGGCGCAGCACCCAAATTTTTATTACAATCAGAAGGGGCTAAATGTACGCCACAGTCCATTCGGATTACAAAAATAGTCAGAGGCCCAGTAAGGTGTAGCATGGGAGATCCAGATTCAAATCTCTCTTAAGGCTTAAAGAGCATCCCGTGGCCCAAATTGTACATTCCTAGAAGCATGGAAGAAGCATCAGAAGCACGTTCTTAGACACAAGGAAGGGGGCCTTCCAAACGTTCTGAACTTGAAACAAAACCTGCGTTCTCGTCACAGAAGTCTGAAACGAAGTGTTTCAACCTAAAACTGGGTCACTTCAAACGTTCCACACTTCAGAAAGAGAAGGATATTGCAAGAACTTTGTTTTAAGTTCAGAAGTAGACATTTGAACTATTTTGGATTTTGGTGTGATGGAACACAACATTCTCTATTCTGGTGGAAAATCTGGACCAAAGCTGCTTGATCTTAGTCTTCAGACGAGACCATTTCTCATTTCATTTGGTGCCTGTCCCTAATTCATACCTTAATCTGCTTCTTGGGGTTTATGCAATACAAAGCATGATAAACACAATAATAATAACAAATTTTTAAAAAAAATCTGCAGGTAGATAATGGAATCAGCAGCATCCTCAAGTTGCTAATTTGTAATGTTTTACCATAAAGGTTTTGCTATGAAGATGCTAAACAGGTAAATCGGTAGATTTGTATAAAGGTTTTGTTGGGGGGGGGGGATGGAATATTTTGGCCCCAGCACAATCAGAGCTGTGAACAACCTGTGCTTTTATTCATTCCTGAATGGAAATGAGCAAACTCTTCTTACTCTGTGCCGCTACGGTCCACCTCGTTTGCTGTAATATGGATTCTGGAAAAAAACATGCTGATAGTTTAACAAAAATAACCTGAACCCAATGGATTGGATTGTTGAATTGAGTTTGTGCAGGTGCTTGCTCCAAATCAGTGTTTCTCAACCTTGGCAACTTGAAGATGGGTGGACTTCAATTCCCAGAATTCCCCAGCCAGCCATGCTGGCTGGGGAATTCTGGGAGTTGAAGTCCACCCATCTTCAAGTTGCCAAGGTTGAGAAACACTGCTCTAATCTCTGAGATCAGACCTGAGCGTGGCTTGCCAAGCTGCTTAAGATGTATCTTGTCCATCATTTAGAGTTGTGACTTCCTTCTCAAATAAATGGCCAAATACACCCTATTTCTAACAGGGTGTGCCAAACTACCCTGTTTTAAAAAAACCACATTCTCACCATCTAGGCAGCGTAAATCCACCTTTTAAGGAAAGGAAGTTTATCTGAGATTCCACCCATCCTGTTATCTCTTTCTCTTCCCAGAGATCCTTCATGTGGGTGGGGTTAAGCCCGGGTTTTACTATTAACAAGTTTTATCGGTTTTATCGTTCTTTTCAGTAGTTTCCTTCAAATTATTTTTCTTGGCAGACCCAACATCTTCCAACTTCCCTGTCTTCTATACAAACAGGAGAGAAAAGGGCAGCGTTGACGGACTCTGAAGGACGGCTGTGGGTCTGCCTCTTTGCGACCCTGCGTGTCTCGAAGACACCACAGGGATGCAAAAACCATTTCCCCCCATGATTAAAGGCCGAATTTGACTTTGGAAAGCACCGCTTGTGACATCAGAAGGATGGCACAGTATGTTTTCTGGAGGAACAGGTCACAGCAAACATTGTGAAATGGTTTGAACGAGGCTGGAGCAGTGAACATGGCCCAATTCCGTGGCCTCTATCCTGGAACACCCCACCGTTTTGGGCCAGCGGTAAATCCCACTAATAAATCTTCAGAAGTGACTTCTTTCCCACTTGCATCAGACCTGAAAGGTGAGAAACACACGACCTCACCTGTAGTATAGCTGCCTAAGGCTACTGGGTTGGACTCCCATAAAAACAGGATCCTTAAGTGTAAAGAAAGGATGGCATTCACAGTTCACTTTCAGGACGCTGCTCTTTAAGGCAGAATCCAGTGGTTTTCAGTTGCAGCCTTAGTTTTGCTCGCTTTCTTAGTGCCCTCTACTATGGCCAGATTCCCAACCAATTCCTTTGAGGACGGCCACTGAGAGCTCAGATTTTCAGGATGCTAATCCAAACTATTTCTGGAAGTCTCTTTGCTTGCAACCCCCCCCCCCCCCCCCCCAACAAACCAACCACCAACCACCACCAGGTTGTTCAATGACAAAAGCAAAAGCTGATGTTTGCAAAAATGTAAGCCTGAAATTGGCTGGCCTCAGGTACTATCCTTGTCATATATTATGCATTTCTCCAAGCCTGTGAAGAGAGACAACCGTTTGCCAAGCCCGGTATGACATCAACATCCACGCATTCTTCCTTGACCATGAAGAGCCACCTCCCCAGTGCACAGTGGGTGGTTAGTGAGAGGATCAAGAAAACTCCACCCTAAAGAAAGTTAAATCAGATGCTAAAGAAAATGTATCCAGTTGCCAAGATTTCTACAACCTAACCCTTTCCCCCTTTCAATAAATCTAGTTAAAGAAAACCGTGAGAAACTTGTGTTTTGGTTGCAAGCAACTGCTCAGGTGCTAAAGAAAATGTATCCAGTTGCCAAGATTTCTACAACCTAACCCTTTCCCCTTTCAATAAATCTAGTTAAAGAAAACCATGAGAATCTTGTGTTTTGGCTGCAAGCAACTGCTCAGGGCTTAACAGGATGCACCTGAAAGGGTTTTGCACAGAGGTCCTTCGCTCAGTTCAATGGTGGGCCCAACATTTATCACTGAAAGCTTCCTAAAACAATGGAAGAAAGAGTAGATTCTTCTTGTTTAGTATGCATAGTTTTAGGATAAAAGGAAGAAGAACACCTCTTAAAATTTCTTTTTTCTTGTAAAGAACAAGTATTTTGGCCAATTCAAGAAATCTACTCCAGGGGCATGTAACTTTTTTCAGGCCAGGGGGCATACTCTGAAAAGTAGGCAGCACTAGGGCAAAATTAGGTATGATTTAATTTCCATTTAGAATTAATTAAAAGAATCCTAATTAAATGGAGCTAATGATTGCTCCCTAGGCATAAAATCATTTTCCCCCTTCAACCCTATTAAGAATTACCCTTACAGCGACTCTTTTTTGAGGGTCTCTGGGTTGCGCATCCAATCTTGTTGAAGTGATTCAAATTAAATACTGCAGCAATGTTCACAGTTCTATATATAGATGAAATAATAACAGGATTGGGGCAGAGGCATCGACAATGGCTGTGTTCAAAGAACACACGGAATCGCTTCTGTTAAAATTCACACAATTTATGAGGCTCGGTTTGTTTTAACCTTCCATTTTTTGGCTTAGGGTGCGGTGTTAGTTTCTAGTTCAACATATTGTGCAGTTCCAGAAAATGTTAACTCAGCATTAAGCATATTGCGAGAGGCAGGTGGGAGGAGGAAGAAGAGTAGTTTAACCTTTTCATTCCTGGCACAAGTGCCATTCAGGGGGAAAAAAAAATAATGCATGAATAATTTAGAGCACTCAGTGGCAGTATCCTACCAGTGCTGGCTGTGTTCCCAAAAAGCAAAGCAGGATTAATATTTGGATGGGAGACCACCAGGAAAATCCAGAGCTACAGGCTAGACTGGAGGTTGAACAGTGTCTGAGAAGAGGACAATGGCAAACCCCTTCTATATTGTGGCCAAGAAAAATACCTGGACATGTCCTTAACTGGAGGTGCTTAAACTCTGGCCAGGTGGTCCTCTATCAGGGATGCTGCAAGAGTAGGAGTCAGACTACATGATCTCCCAAGGTCCCTTCCAACCTTTATGCTTCTGGGTAGTCATCGGTGACCTACTGTATATGGAAAAGGATCTGGAGATAACCTGGATGAAAGAGGAACAGCTCATCCGTTCCTTCATCAGTTCCTCTAAGTGGAACATATCTATGTCTGTGTGGATAAGGCATCTGGGAAAAGATTAACTGTTGTAGCCCCCAACACACACACACACACATCCTGGAGACCCCCCAGTTGGGGAGAACCGCAGGTTGGGGAAGGTTTACAGATAAACAGTGGATACATGCCAAGGCACAACTCGCCCCCTTCTTCTTCCAAGCAAAGAACGACGGTTTCAACCTGGACGGACTTCGTATTGCTACTGCTTTTATGGCAGGCTCAAAACAACCCCCCCCCACCCCTCCACCCCTGCAGCTCCTGTAAGCCGATTAATACTCCCCCCATGCACATTCGGCTTCTCCTTCATTTAATCCTGGATGTAGCTGCAGAAGCTTGTCTCTAAAAACGTGCTGCGCTTCTCACTTTCCCAGTGCAAAGTGCTTTGCTCTCCCCTGCTGAAAGCTGCACCTTTGACCACCCCCCCCCGGGTCCCTTCCCCAAACCATCACGTTTTGCACAACCCACTTGAAGGCCAAGCCCACCGTGTTCACAAGGCTTGCCTTCCACGGCCAGTGCCTGTGTGCTGTGCAATGGTCAAGAACAGAGTTAACTCTTCTATTTCCTCCCTGGACCGTCTTTCCAGAGTTTCTGAAAACACCCCCAAGGAAAAATCCAGTTCTGAAAAGAGAGAAGGAGCTTTCACCAACGTCTGTCCTATTTGGGCCAAATTTAATCTCCTGTTCTGCTCAAGCTGTAGCTCTAAATGAGGGCAAATTATGAAAATCTGCATAAACGATTGTGTTGCTGCATAGAGTATCCCACTTCAGCTTGTCATACCAGAGAGAAAAATATAATTTCCCCCCTCCCTACCCCAGAAATCTTGCTCTAATTCCATTTTCTCAGATTTAATCTGGCCACACCCAGCTCATTCTGTCGCCATGAGGACTAGAGACTCGCTTCCTGCTAAAACATGTCAGAAAGAATGTCTGTATCCAGGACAACCCTTGATATTTCTCCAGATTCCCCACTACTGAAACCTCTCTGACCCTAAGCCATGCTTAAATAGGAGGCACTGTCCTTAAAAATGGGTACACATACATATAACTTTGCTCAGAAAGCCAATGGATTTAAAAATAATATTAATAATAAAAATTCACAAAAATTTGGCAGGCTCCTGCCGTTAAACCTTCGTATTGTGCCATTACGGCACATCCTCCCCGCATCGGCACTTGTGGCTGAAGATTTGAGTTTCCATCTTTAAAGGGGGGGGGGGGGGGAGTTGCTAGCATGAAGTTCAATCTTGTTTTATCCTCACATCTCCTCCTCCCCACCCTTTTTTTTTAAAAAAAACCTCCAACTTATAAATGGGTGTCTTCTTCCTCATCCAGATCCTCCTTCGTGAGGGTGTCCATGGGGACGATCCAGCTGTCTCCAAGCTCCCCGTTCAAGTTGACCTTCTTTTCCTGCATCTCGGATAACGTCTCCATCACTTCCAAGGTGGGGTTGTCGTGATAGCCGTTCTCGATGGTGTGAAGTTCTTCCGTCAGGCGCTGCTGTCAGGAGAGGAAGGAGAGAGATGCCAAGCGTCACCATGCTGGAAACACCCAACCTGGCTCTCACACTCCACCGGATCTCAGACCCATGCTCCACACCCAGGCAGTCCCAGGCCACAGCAACTGCGTACTGGAAGACTTGCTAGGAGGAGAACGGAGTTCATTCACGGCTGCCCAAAATCAGAAGGAGCCTTGCAGCCCCTAGAATATATTCGATGAAAAGGTGTCCTGTGACTGACCTGCATTTTTTATTGCCACCTGGCAGAGAGGCTGCTTAGCTAAACTAGCCCTTCCTGTTTACTGCTGCAAGCTGTAACAGAATAATTCTCCTCTTCTGTCAGACCAGTGCCTGCTAGACACTTAATCCCCATTAATATCTACCTTCCTTTGCTGATGCCTAAACTGAGCAACTCTGGGAGGGAGGGACGAGGGAGGCTGGAGGGCTATAAAACCAGCCCACATGAGCACAACTCCTTTGTGAGTCGAATTCCAGAGACCGTCCTGACCTGGGCTCTCCGCGGCCATTAGGGCAGGATCCCTGGTGCTGTAAGTACAGTAATCAATGAGGACAATTTAAGCCAACATGACGCTGTTTGTTTCGGTCCCGGCATCTCCTTTAACGTCCTGCTGCTCCGGTCTCCGTCCTGCAAATTCTAAACCAGCCGGCAACCCACGAATGTCGGAAAACGAATGGCAGATGCTCTGGTGAGCAACAGGTCACGTCCTCAGATGCACGGAGGGGCTAGACCCACGTTCTCCTCTCCCAGCCACTCTATGCATCTGAGGACGTGAGCTGAAGCTCGCAAATGCTTATGAAGCCTTTTAATAAAAATTGGGAATCTGGAAAGGGGCGAAGAGACTTCTGGTGTTTCAAAGGGTCCTGAAGACCCGGCTCTTCGCTCAGGCCTTTGGCGGGCGTGTTGAAGCCTCCTTTCCTCCTTCTTCTTTGTTCCCATCTGGGTGTGTATTCTTTGCTATCTTTGTTCCTTTTTGTGTTGTTTTCCTGTTTTTAACGGTTTTTAACCATTTGTAAACTGCCCAAATTCACTGGGAGGTGGGTGGCATATTAATAATGATCAACATCCTCCTCATCATCCCATTTGGGAAATAGCTTGTTTTGCCCCGAACTTGGACAAGGGGGTGATTTTTAGGGTTCTTTTTTAATTTAAACCTTTCGGGGGCTGGCTGAAAATCAGCTTCCTCGTTGCTTCAGAACTCAGCATGAAAACTATCTCAACTATGAGCAAATCCTGCCCTCTTATGGATGTCAGCTGCAGCAACAGCAGCTGGTAACTGCAGGGATTTGGGCAGACGTGCCAGGCACTGCCCTGCAGGTATGCTGAGACTACAACTCCCATGCTGGTTGAGAATTCTGGGAAGGGGTGTCCCTAACACCCGGACGCCAACACATTGGAGAGGGCTACTTTGAGCTCAAGTCAATCTTTGAGGAACGGTCTTTTGAGCAAAGAGAGAGGACTTTAAAATGAGTAAACGTTTCATCATCAGGGGTATCTTTTGCATGTCTATTCCAGCTTCATCCTCATGTATTCGACTCACCCACCCTCTGTACAATTTTGCACCCTCTTGCGCTCAATTCCTTTTACTTCCAAGATCTCCGTTTCTAGTTTAGGCAGCCTCTCCTTCCATACAGTGATTAAGTTGGTTCATTTCTCACCCACCTCACTGAGCAGCCCTTTAGGGCAGCTTTTAATGATAGTGTGAAACACAAAACTCCACCCGAAGTACTGAAATCAAGTCTCCTTCAGGTCAACCTTGACACCTGTCCATCTGCTGGCTGAGATTCCCAGCCTGGCATTCAAAAGCAAAGTACTACTACCAAACCCATGTGGCAAATGCCCTAGCTGGGAATTCCATCAAGAAAGTCACTAGGCACTATCCTAGGAAGGAACTTTCAAAGACCTCAATGGTGCTTACTTCTGAATAAGCATAGGATTGAACAAGCCGATAGGATTGTATTTGCATGGGATTGGACTCTTAAGAGCCTACAGAAGATGCTGTCAACAAACAAAATCTATCCTTGGGGACATCACTGAATAGAAAAGTCAGGATTCTTCTGAGCCAAACTCAACTCCCAAGAAGGACATCAACACAGCAACAGCACAGTCATGGTTTGTCGCTGTTTTTCTCCCTAGGTTCCTTTCCAAGTACCCAGTTTTGTTGATGTTTCTGAGATAGCTCAATGGTGTCCCAACCAAATACCAATTGGATCTGAACCTACAGAGCAGTGTTCCTCATGCTGGCTGGGGAATTCTGGGAGTTGAAGTCCACCCATCTTCAAGTTGCCCAGGTTGAGGAACATTGCTATAGAGCTTCCAAGACCAGCCAAAGTCAGCTAGAGGCTGCCTTCTGCTCAAGCTAAAAAAAAAAAAAGTCCATTAAAAAAATCTTGCTGGGCTTAGAAATGTTGGGAGGGGTTGCCACAAAATGGGTACCGTCCTTTGGGGTGGATTTCACATACTTACTTAGAACATGTATTTATTTAAGATACTGATATGACTGCCAACTCAAACGATGTGCCTCTGGGCATGGAGGGCTACCAATGAAAATGTTAAAATAGTGCTCTAGGATACTGGCTGGGCAAATTCCCATGGAGGTAGAGAGTCCTTAAAAAATATGGCCCCACTGAGATTCCAGATTTACCCTTGTGTTTTAATTTAGGCCTATAAAGAAATAAATGAGGAATGAGATTGGGCTTCCTGACCTCCGTGAGCAGAAACTCTCGTTGTGGCATGTTGGCTTTCTGTATTCTCAAGCAATGACACCAGGACAATGCTCATAATGTGCAAATCTAAGCAGACATAGCTGGGGAGCATGAGTTTAGGAGTGCCTTCAAAAGTCACTCCAGTTGAGAACATCGTTGAATAGGTCACCCCCGTTTTGGGGCGTGCAGCCAATTTTTCTCAGAACATTTTGCAAACCTGCCAGGACACATCAGGAATACAAACATGGAACAATCCTGGTCAAGCTGAGAGATACAGCCAGCCTCCTTAAAGAGCGTTAGCTGCTCTAAAGAGAGACCTTCTGTCCCGCATTTTCAGAGCAAGTTTATTTACCTGGTCCTTCCTCTGAGAAATACGTTGGTGACAGCAGCCATAGATGGCAGCTATGAGGAGCAGAGACGCTGCCATGCAGATGATGGTGATAATCAGAGGGAGGCTGAGATGGTCCGTGGGCTCAGTGTCCAGGGGTTGGCCACCGTGGGTGATGTTGTTAACTCCAAGCTGTTGAAAGAAGATCTGGTAAAAGAGAGCTCCGTCTTGGATTCTCTCTGAATTTCAAACGAGGGCCTACTTGTAAATAGGCGCACCGGTTCATGCAACATACTAGGCTGGAGCATGTTTCTGCTGTTGTGCATTGCACTGAACCAAGGTTTGAGGCTTCCCACGTCAACCCAATGTGAAATGTCTGCCATCGGCTTGCAGAAACCCAGCATCACCACTCCAGACACAGCTGGTATGCCAAGCCTCAAACGCTGATTAAAATGCAGGGCAGGGCAAGGGCAGGGGAAAATGGCACATGGATGCTCCTTCTTTAAGCCTTTTGGTTTAGCACACACGTTAACACAATACACTAATTCAGAACCGGGGGAAAGACCTGTTGTGGTTTACATAGCAGTTGTGGTGGGAATCCAAAACGCCATCTGGAGCCTCCCTGCTTTTCTGACTGCCGAGGACATGGAATGGAGGCCTGGTATCTCACTAAAGAACTAGCTGGTTTCACATGGAAAGTACCTGTTGATAAGCCTTCCCAAACTTCAAACTCATCAAAAGTATAGGACCACAATTCCCATAATCTCTAACACCAAGTTGTGATGGGAACTGGAGCCCAGCACATCTGGAGGACCCCAGCTTTGAGAAGATTGATATTACATTAGATAAAATAACTAGAAGAAGAGAATAGTACATTCCCCCATATTTATTAAACGGAATTCCATCCTGAATTACAAATCTTCAGAAAAAGAGTTTTGGAAGGTAACTCTTGTTCAGTAAGAGACTCACTCAACCCATTACTCAGCAGCAGTGTTCATAACAAGTCACGATGATGTCAAAATGTCAACACATGTCATGATGTCTGACCTGAGATTTAATTTTGAGAGGCCCCCTTCTAACCAGGCAGAAATGTCTCCACCTAAGTGTAACTGAGGTTGTAAAAATGGTGGCTCTCCTGTGTCCTAGCCATGGCTTAAATTGGTGTGAACCACTTATGACCTTCTGATGTTCCTCAACTCCAATTCCCAGCAGGTCTGGCCAACAAAGAAGGCCACCAGGATTTGTTTTTCAGCAACATCTGGAGGACAACATGTCCTGGTTGAAACACATGGGACTGGATCCTTTGCAGAACTTCTTCCTGCTTACCTTCTCCAACTCTGTCTTCTTTGCAGCCAGAGCTTCAGATAATTCTTTATCCACAGAGTTTGCTAAGAAAAATAAATAAAAGGAAGGTGGGTGGATGAATGGGAAAAGTGAAGAGAAAACAGTGCCTAGGAAAAACTTGCAAAGACTACTTTAAGGTGATGCAAAAAAGGAAGTTGAGTAACTTCACCCCCTTTTTATTTTAACTGAATGCCTTCAACATCCCCATCTCCAAATCTTGAGTGTGAAAAAGCTGACACTGAATTATAACGTGATGGAAAGAAAAGTTTCCAAGCAAATTATTTTAATTCAGATTTAACTTGAATAATCCAACATCCAGTTAGTCTTGACTCTGCCCACTTTTTTTGTCTTAACCTAACTTCCCTTTCAACTTTGGCCCCAGCACCCAACTCAAAACCAAAGTTGGGTTCTTAACTCCAGAAAAGATCTTTTCCTAATTCTCATGGAGCAAAATCTTGGTCAAGCGGTCTTTTCAGGAAATACGTTCCTCCAGTTTTTGCACCATATACCAGTGGAACTCCCCCAATTATTTCCCTCTCTAACAGCAAACAAAATCAGGCTAATAGACCATTTAGGGAGGCATTTGAGGGAATCTGCCATTTGCAAAAAAAAAAAAAAAAACTAAATTAGCCAGCTTCTGTCTCCCCTCTGAATAAACACCGCATTATCAGTGGCTACAGAAGAACCAATGTTTGTAGCGGAGAAGGGGGGAATTGGGGGGGAAAAAAGGCCTAGGTATGTGATCAAAGGAAATGAAGTGTGCTAGAAATGGGGATGCCTGGCTAGAAAGCAGCTGGAATCGGGGAGCTCCAGGGTGCAAGGTGTTATTCCAAGTCTCAATCTTCTAGCTGTAAATGTTAACGCTGCGGAGATGAAGAATGCCGTTTCTTCACATTATCTCATCACATCTATTTGATATGGCTGAGATGCACATCGGGGAACAAATTATGTCACTTTTGTTAAGCCATGCTAGAATAATATTATTTCTTGATGGGGGCTGGTTCCCAGGAGGGCTTGGAAAAGGGGTGTGAACCTCATGAGTCCTTCTCAATTTCTTTTCTGTGCAAAACACCCTGGACGGTACTGCTGAAATTGGCACCAAAAGTGGAAATTTGAAAGTCATGGGTTTTCATGATTTTTGTGCAACAAGAAAAGAAGAGAGAAAAACCCTCACCTCTCTGCAGTAAAATAAATGAATTAAGACTCTGGAGTTTTCCCATATTGATTTCTTGTTTTTCCTTTCTATTCTGGCCACAGGACTGAACCATGTGTTGCGGTCACATATTTAACCTAGTTACTGAATTAGCCCATTTTTCTAGGCCTGCATGATAAGTGGAATAATTGGCTAATCAAATTGGGATCATAAAATGCCAAGCTTAAGAGTAATCAAGCTTCGCGTATTGTGTGAAGACACCTGATATGTCTTTACTTGACCTGGGTAAGGATGTTAACTCAGCTAAGGTCTAGCTAACTATGAGGATCAGAAAGCTCCATCCCCAGGAAGGAGGAGGACTGAACTGGGAGAAGAGCAAGATAAAGTCTCCTTCAAGTTGAGCTCAACGCTTGGTGATCTTATGGACACATCCATGGAATCTTCTTGGCAACAATATGGAAATAGTTGGCTATTACTTTTCTCTGGAATGTTTTTCTGATTTCTCAGTCTAACCGTCAACTTGGGGAGCTCCTGTGGCCTCCACCCAAGCACTAATCAAGTCTGAACCTGCTTAGACCCCAAGCCTAGGCAAGGATAATCAAGCATTGGCTGGGAGAGTCCAAGATGAAAAACCCAGATAGGCAAGGCTGATGCAGACAACTGCTAGGGGAAATGTTGGGTGCACGCATTTCCAGCATGGCTCTTGCCACAAGGAGGCAAATGAGGACCAATCTAAAAGCTCTCAGCTTCTAAGTCTTACTCGGGAGCAATGACAGCACCTACTTTGCACAGATACCCCGTTAATAGCCAGTTTCTTGGGATCCTCTTTATCTGAGGCCAGCCGCACCGTACACTTGTCCCGGCTCTGGTTGAAGTTGGGCTTCACGGCTCTGCAGAGCACCTCCATAAGAGTCTCTTTCAGTGTGCTTCCCTCCAAGCTCTTCTGTAGGAAGAAGAACACAGGTTGTAGGGCCTGGGGGTGATAGTCCCACAAGAAGTCACCCAGAATAAAAAGCTTGCAAACCATGACCTTGATACTTGGTGGAACGCTTGACTCTGCTGGTTGTCTGATCCAGGAGATAACAGTGGAGATCAGAAGTCATCCCTTTGAAAAATCATCAGTCAGTGTAAGCTTGGCTCGCGTCCCTGCTATTCTTTAGTTTGGGAAGTTACGAGAATGACCCCTCCCAAGGGTATTTTCACAGAACGAGGGAGGAACTGATGCAACCTTGTCCCCAGAAGGCGTGCACCCAGGTCACCAAAACAAGACCCTATTTTCTATTCTTTTAGTTGCATGCTTACAGTCCAGGTGCAAGTCAGCTACAGACAATGCTCCAGAGGATAGCATGTATCTTGGGCTCTTGAACACAGTCTTCCCCAGTTTTGCAAGTTTCAGAAGTGTGGGGCTACAACTCCCATTATTTCCCAGAAAAGGGGAAAGTGTGAGAAGGAAACTCAGACTAACCCCACCTTGATTCTGTTTGGCCTAAGAGGACACGAAGGGACCCTCTAGCAGCCTTTCCAGTTTCTATTATTATACCCTGCAACAATAAAGCAGCATTCCTGAAATCCGTGCAGTATCTGTTTCCTGACCTGCCCCACCTCGGAATGGGGATGTTTTAATAGATGGGATCCCGCGATTGCCACATCCATTCTGCGTTTTGAGAATCTTCTCAATCTTTCAGCACTTTGATTGTTCTGTATCTCATGGCTATTATTTAATATATTTCACCAGGAGCTCTGGGGTATGTGTGTGCGTGTGTGTGTCTTTGTCAAAATGTCACAATAGTGGTCACAACCTGCCCCTTTTTCACATGCATTGTGTGACACACAACGAAAAGGGCAGGGCAGTCACCATCTTGACTTCTCTGACCTATCCAGTAGACAATTGTGTTTTTCACCTTGCCATCTGCTCCCAGTGCTTTGCTGAAGGAAATTATGAAGGTATCCATAGCTAATAAAAAGGAACGCAATACCATTCCACAAACCTTTCAATGACTTACTGCTTCCATTCATACAACACACCGAACCAGGCCAGCTCAAGACCCTTCAGCTGCATTTGTACAATGTACAGGTCCTGGTTTTAACCTTAATTAGGTGGATACTTCTTAAGGTGTTGTGCAAACCCAACCTGTTTGATTAGATGCAGGCTCAATGTATTGTGTGAATCCAGAAAACCGGTTAACTGGTTAACTAAGTTAAGCATACTGTGTGAATTGCCTTACATGTGCTCCCTTGGTATTTTCTCTCCGTGTCCCAGAAAGGGACTGATGTAATTATCTCCTAATGGGTACTTTTTCAAAATGTGACATTAAACAGCCTTTATCCCCAGCCGCCTTGGGCTGAGAGTGCTGGGAGGTGTAATCCAACACTTCTGGAGGACGTTAGGATGGAGAAGATAGATTGTTCCCTTACTGCCAACACACGGTAGGCTCAAGTCCAACCTGAAGGACGCCATTCCCTTGCTTTCGTCCACCAGAGCCATATTACTGTTTTCTATTAACTCTCCAACTGATAAGAGAGTATTTTTAAAGAGACTGAAACAGTCCCACTTTGCTGTCCACCACATTCGATGTTCTCCACCCTTACACATCTGTCTCGGTGACACCCCGACCTTCTTCCTGAGGAGTGTCGGAGTCTTTAGGTCTCTGCCCCCTTCCTTTCCCTTTGTACATGAGGTGGGGTCCCTCTGCCATGACCCCTCCCTGCCTTGTCTAAATATTTGCTTGGAGATGCTGGGCTCACTGAAAGAATGCCGTTTTGGGACTAGAAAGGATATGTGGTAACAGTATTAAGACGGATTTTGGTGTGTGTGGAGGGGGGGGGATGAAAAAGGAGATAGAGCTGCTTCTGAGAACTGCAGACACCCTATCTATCTCGATCACATCCTGTCCCTTTCTGACAACCAATGCAGCTTCTCCATAGCTAACTATGGATTCTCAAGCAATAACTGAGCTTAGAGGAACAAAGCTGGTTTAGATATGGAGAGATGGTGCTGGGCGTGACAAGGAATGGGTTGTTGGATCTCGCCAGGGAGGGTTGACTTGCAATGGAAAGCACTCCGTTCATGTTCAGAGGTGTCTCTTCCTACTCACATAAAGGTTTTCCCTGAACAGCAGAATACCTACCCCTCCTATTGAAGGAAGTTAAAATCCCTTCAAGCAGCAGAGGAAGAAGGAAGAATGGCATTTCTACCTGAATCTTCTTCAAGATGATTCCCTCCCCATTTTATTCTGACAATAATATTATGAAGAGCTTCTGACTGAGGAATAGTCAGTAACCCCAAGTCAATTATGGGGCAGCAAGGTTGGATAGGCAATCAGACATAAATCTCACTGGTCAAAACGCTGCTGATAAATGTTGTGTGCTTGGGGAGACCATTATGCCAAAATATGTATAACTCAATGCCTTTCGGGCTTCATGCTCATCTGATTTTATTTAGATTCACTGAATTAAAAAAAAAAAACTGAGAACTTAACTTGTTACAAGTTCAGACAACCATGTTTGGGCTGCAATACTCAGGATGAGCACTAGGCGACACCAAGGAGAGTGTTTTCTGCATCTCAGTACTGCCACCTGGCTTGGTTGGTAGAATTTCACAGTCCAGATACGCTGGCCTTGCACCAGCCTCCAGCGCCATCTTTATTCCCTATTCTTCTTTAAGGTGCCACAAGGATCTCAAAAGGCATTCCTACCAAATAAAAAGGTGGGGGGCTGTAGACCAAGGTTTGCTTTGGACAGGGGTCCAACTTTCAGGAGAAAAAAAGATGCAGGTAAGTTGAGAGGATACAGAGTATCCTGCGACATTAGAAAGAGCGGTGGGGTCAACAAAATCGTTCTCTGGAACAAAGAGGGCTTGTGATTGGCCATGCTTTCCAAGCTGCCATTTTGTAAGCACTGTCCAAACCATGCCCCTTGGCCTGTGCTGAGCCTTTTCAGTCCTTCCCAGAAGTTCCTGTCCAGATGTGACAACATCCCGGCAGTTCTTTCTTGCCTGGATCAGCCCCTTTTAGTCCATGACACGCCAGGCTCTTACCCTGTCTTGATTCCCTCTGGAGCCTTGGAGCATTTCCCATTTTTTGTCCAGGCCCAACAAGCTCCAAGGATTTAAACTAATCTCATCCCCACACTGGTGGGAATCCAAGACCAACATCCCTCTGTGGAATGAGGTAATAGCACTTGAATCAACAAAGCAGGGACCAAACCCATGGAGATAGTAAGGGATGGGTGGAAAGAGAAACAGAGAAGAGATCCCCTGCCCTTTTCACCCCAGCGGGCTACAAGTCGAACCAAGTTTGTGTAGGTTCTCGCTTTAGGACAGATTTGGAAATGAAATGTCCAATCGGTCCTACTTTCGCTACAGGAAGGAAGGAAGGAAGGGTAACAATGATGATGATGATGATGACAACTCCCAGCAATTACATGGACATGTCCTGCAGTCTTTCGGAAGCATTTTCAGAATTAGTTTGCCCTTGCCGCTGCCTCCTCCTCCTCTTCCTCCTTCACAGGGCTGAGAGAGAGGGACCGGCCCAGAGTCACCAACTGCTTCATGTCCAATGCAGGACTAGCTCACTGTTCCTGGTTTCTAGCCTGGTGCCTTCACCACTAGCCACTTAGTTCTCAGCTAAATATTGCTTGAGGGGAAAATGTGTTCCAGGACAAGGGTGATCTATGGAGGAAGATGCAACAATTACATTGGACTTGTAAAACATGGGGAGTGAGAAAAAATCCAGGCAGGGAAGGCCAAGGTGAGGGAAGACAGTGGGGCTGAGAACAACTGGGTGGAAGGGCAGAGAACAAAAGCAGAAATCCAAAGGGTCAGGATGGGAAAGAATGTCAGTGTGAACATTTATTTGGAAAGGATTGGGGAAAAATCATACCAAAGAGGGATTGCTTTTGTGATGCTCACAAAGGTGAAAGCCAGTATGTGCCTTCAACTCACATTCTCAAGGGATGCGCACGTGTGGCCAGACGCCCAGAAGAAACTCAAAATCTCTTTTTTGAATCACTGAAAACTATTCCTCTGAATCCTTCCACTCCTCTCTGCAGTCTGAAGATGTCACCCTAACCCTCCATTCCAGCTGACCTAGATCTTTGCCACTCAATCTTTTTTAGCAACCTCCTACCTTTCAGGTCCTTTGCCCATCGCACAGGAGTACTCTCCCTTGGCCAGAGATGATGTGCTACTTCTGCGCCCCCCTCAAAGGTTGATTGAATGGTTGTCTTCAACAGGAATGTCTCTGCCCTGCCCACATATCACTCACATGTTCCTATTGTGCCCTTTTTACTCACTACCAAAGATCTAATTTCCTCTCTTGCCAATCATCTGGGAAAACTTTGAAGGCACTGATCCATCTCAAGCTCTACCCTTGAATGGACAAGTCAACAGCTTCTGGGAGCACTGCAAAATTTTGCACTACCCCTGTTGCACTTCGCTCAAGAACTGCATAATCACAGTAGAGCATGAATCCTCACATTTGAGCCCTTCTAGACAAAATCGTAAGCACTTCTCTGCATTCCTCACATTTAGGATATTCATCTAAGTTTATTTTTTAATTATCCCAATGTCTGAGCTATTATTCAACTCCCTTATGCAGGGGTTAACTACCTCTGATCTTGAAGCTGTTGCTAAGATTATAGTTCCCATCTTCCTGGATCACTGGTCATCCCAGGTAGGGCTGGTGGGAGTCGGATGTTCAGGAGGTGGAATGGACCATCTCTTCTGCCTTTTCTCCAAAGAGAACTAGTGAAAACTTAAGGTTGAAAGACAGATCTCATTTGGCAAGCTTGAGAAGAAAACTGCCATTGAATTTGTAAGGATAATTTAGAGAGCTAGTTAAAACACAGGAGCCCAACAATTTGGTGGACGACAACCTCTTCAACATCAGAGATTTCTTGAATTGGCTACTAGAAAAGTTACTGCTGTCCTAAATGGGTCAGGGAACTGAAAGAAACTAACTGATTCAATCTGACCCTCAACTCATGGGCAGTGCCAGGCATGGAAGATGAGTATTTGGGTTTCTGTAGCCTGACAATTAACTCATAGATTCAATATTTTTAACTGAATTGTAGTCATCTGTTAACATTGCCTAGAGGACTTTGCAAAGTCCAAAGCCAACACTAAATGATAAAACCCGGATGGACAGGTTTGGAGCAGATGCCAGCGGTGCATTTCAAATTTCAAGTCAACATTTTGGATCTGTTTTTATTTGAATATACAGGTAGTCTTCACTTAACAACCACAACAGGGACTGGAAAATTCATTGTTAAGCGGGACAGTTGTTAAGCGAGTCACACCCGATTTTACAACCTTTTTTGCAATGGCCACTGAGTGAATCACACGGCCATTAAGCGAATCACGCAGTTCCCCATTGATTTTGCTTGCCAGAAGCCGGCTGGGCAGGTTGCAAATGGTGATCGCATGACCCCGGGACACTGCAACCGTTGTAAGTGTGAGCTGGTTGCAAAGCACCCGGATTGCGATCACATGACCGAGGGAGTGCTGTGACAGTTGTAAGTGTGAGGACTGGTTATAAGTCCCTTTGTTCAGCACCGTTGTAATTTCAACTGGTCACTAAACGAATGGTTGTTAAGTGAGGACTACCTGCACTGCAGCTTAGCAAGTATAATGCCCAGGATTCATTGGATGCTACATAGATCAGATCCAACAGGTTTTCTTGCCATTTGAAAACAACTGCCTCCTCCATGTGCTAGCCGGGAGGACCATCCCTTAGGCATAAAGCTGGAAAGAAGCAGAACTTGATTTCTTCCTGGAAAAACCAACTGGATCACCCATTTACAAAATCCTAAAAACCTAGAATTGGAAGGAGCCAGTGAGACCATCAAGATCATTTAGCTCAGTGCAGGATATTAAATTAAAGCCCCCCCCCCCCAACCTAGGGAAGAACGCCTAGTCCAGAGTAGGGAAACCCAACCCATTGTTGGGTCATTGGTTCCACTGCCAAACCACTCTTGGTCTTTGGAAGATTTGGCTAATTTTCAGTGGGGATCTGCCCTCTTGTTAAATTAAACCTGTTAATCCATGTCTGCCTTCTGGAACAATTGAGAGCAGATTTTGATCCAGTCTTGATCTTGACTGACGCCGGACTTCCTATTATAACTAAGTTTGGTGTTATGAAATGCAGTGGTGACGATGGGGTTAGATGACTTTTAAAGAGGGATGACGAGTTTGTTTTATTTTAGACCTCCGTGACGGCTCTTGTACTCGCAGCATTAGCTGGTATTCCAGTTTATTGATTTTAGGATTTAAATGTGTGTGTGTGTGCAGTTTTGTTCCACATTTTGAAGTCATTTTTAATTTGATCAGTCCCTTTCCTTAAGTTGAACTCTTTACGGGCCAACTTGGGGTTTGCAGATATTCATTTTAATGAAAAGAAACCAGCATTATGGTAATTTTGAATTCTCCTTCTGAGATAGCACAACGACAGAGAATGCAATCTATGGAAGCCTTGCAGAGTGACGAGGAACAGTAAGCCTGTCCTCTGTTGTACGTTGCCCTTTTTCTAACTTCCATTTTTGGAAAATCTGCATGCGTTGTGGTTTGAAAATTAAATTCCAGATAAATGTATAGGCTGATAGATTAGTACGTGGATTACAGCCTTTTAATAAATCAGCAGGCAGAAGATGGATCATAATCTCGGGACAACAGTGAACAGGCGTCATGTCTTCAGGTGTTTGAAAAGTGCACTGTATCTGCTCGTCCCACTTTCAGTCACTTTCTTCCACTCCCATTTTTGTGGGTCTCCGATCCCCCAGAGTGGATGGAGAGAAACATCAGCACCCCTTGTTCTTGCAGGTTTTGAACCGTGGGAAAAAATTTAAAGGACAAAGCGGGTGCCTTAAGTGCAGTAAATGCTTCAGGTATCCAATTTCCCTCTTAAGAAGCCCAACTCCCCAATCCCAAAATGGTTCCTAATCCTATTTTTGGAGTTTGGCCTCAACATCTTGCAAAAAAACCTTGATGAAACCCTGGGTTGAGGGAGTGAGCAGCTCCAGAACCATTGCCTCTTTCCCCCTTGGGCACCTGCCCTTTCTTGAAGAAGGAAGGCATGCTGTGGACTTTTTGGTGCTCTCTGAGCTTGGTAGTTTGCTTGCAGACATTTCACGACCCAACAAAGTAACATCATCCATGTGAGTGGCAAACCCCACCCTCCCCTGCACTGATGATGTTACCTAGCTGGGTCATGAGACGTCTGCAAGCCGACAACCAAGCTCAGGGAGCATCAAGGACTCCACAGGTCGACCTTGAGCTAGAGATGCTCTTCTCTTGGAAGGCAGGCTGGACAGAAAGTGAGAACTTAGTGCCCCCTACCTTCCCATCTGCCCCAAAAAGGAGAAATCTCTGTGGCCGCTGAATACTAGCAACCAACCTTTTCTTCCCAGGCTGCACCCCCAAATCTGCAACCCTTTCCCTCTGCAGTTAGAGCCATTTGAGAATCAACTTTTCTATGGTGGAGAATCATTGCACAAGAAAGGGTTAAGTCTGGAGGAAGGGCAAACTCTGGCAGAATTCACACAGCGTACTGGTGTTGTGGGAACCCCGCGCCAGTATTCTCTTGGCATGATGTGTGAACCAGGCCATCACGTTAAGCCCTCATATAGGTTCTTTGGGCGTGGCAGGCTAACTGAAGCCTGGAACTGGGTTTTGCTAAACTGAGTTTAGGGGCACAGCACATTGTGGGAATCCAGCCTTGGGTCCCCAGTCTGAATCAAGTTTCTGTGTGGAAAATTAAATTCAGAATTCTCGTTGCAGAACCTCCATGGAAAATGCAAGTTGGCCCTGAAGGGTGAGTTGGAGACTGAACATCCTGGGTTTTAATCTCATTCTTGCCATGAATTCACTGAATAGTATTAAGCGATCAGCTTTTGTGTGGCTAAGATAAGGGAGAACCAATCTCTTTGGGCCAAGGACACCCTGGGAATTTTGAAGCATGTGGCTGTGAAGCATTCATAAAACAGCTGTTTTGACGGGTAGACTGTTTCATACCAACCCAGAAGGACTTTTGCTGACAGCTTTATAATTTATATTTTCACTTAAAAAAGGGTCAGATGGGGCAGGAAGCTTGGTGCACACTAAAGACGATGTCTGGAGGATTCACTCCAGTGCTGCTTCCTTTTGCATGCACATTACTTTGAACACTCCGGAACATGCATCAGTGGGCTACAAAAGCACGCCGAGATTGTGTAAGCTGCACACTTACAGGCAATTATGAAAGTAAGTGCAAATGCTTAGGGGCTTTTATAGAAGAGCAGCTACAACCGAAATGCTTCTAGGAGATACTTACACAAGGCCTCGACTCGTTTAAGGTCAGAATGATCGCATGGCTTTTGTTGGGCATCACGTTCTCACAAACAATCTGGAAAAAAAGGCAGCTGGGTATGAATGTGTGCCCTGTTGAGCAATCACCAAAACTAAGGTACTCTTCTGGATGAAAGAAAGCCTAGCTCCTCGTAAGTTTCACCGATTTCACTTTCTCTTCCGCCACAGCTTTGATGCAACACACAGCATTTCTCCACAGTTCATCTTACAGTTATAGCCCCCTTGTGCAAATGCACAGATGCATATAAGTACAACGTTCCCAGGAATAAAACTGATTTTACGGCCGTTAGAGTGCCACTAGATAAGACAGAAGGCACTTCCGGAAAACTCTAAAACTCTTTTTCTACATAATTTCTCCAAACTCCCAGATATACTACCTCTGAACAGTGAGGTTCCATCTACTTGCAATGACAAGAAGCCATTGATAGTTTTTAAAAATTTTCTACTCCTTCTTAAACTCAATATTTGGGGTACGCAGAAGCACTTAAGAGAGGGCCAACGGGAGAAATAAAGGCTTAGTTCATTCTCGCCACTGATTCTCCTCAATGTGTTGTCTCATTCCACTTGTCTTGTTCTCTCTCTCTCTCTCTCTCACACACACACACACACACACACACACACACACAGCCAGGGCTATTTTGGGATGCTAAGGGAACAGCCACACTCTTTGTCCTTCCTGTCAATTCTCTCTCGCACATGTTCCTCCCAGCCCTCATTTTTTCCCTAGGAAAACAACATTGCAGAGGCTATTCATTGTCTGCTCTAATGTTTTGCGATGCTTTTGTGTTAAATCTGCACTGTCCCTTTCTGATCCCCCCAAGGGACAAGCTGGACTATTTGTCCGCATGTACGAGACCAAGGTAGACCAACACCCTTCGCTTGCACAGCTGGAACGGGTGTGCTGTTGTCCCGGCTGATATGAGGGTGCTCTGAACTGTGATCTGTTATTTGCCCTGCGGAGAACAGCCTACAGTTCAGGAGAGGACCAACGGTTTGCAGACGCCTGAAGTGAAAAGACCCCCCGGCGCACATCCTCATTACATCAAGGCTTCACTCTAGAGAACAGCTTCCTAGAAACCCCCAGCTCTTTATGGGGTGAGGTACTGAATTTCTATTTCAATTCGACCATCAGCAACTCTTTAAAGCAGCCGTGTCTTTTTCTGGCATGGCGTGTGAGTTGCCAACAAGGGCTACGTGAACCCCGCTTCAGGATCCAAAGCGCCATGAGTCACTAAAACACTGCGCAGCTACAAGTACATACGTTCAACGATGTTCAACAAAGCCCCCCTCCCCTTTTTGGGGGGCCAGGCAAGTGTCAGCTCTTGCCCACATGTATGCAGCAAATGGTAAACACTGGATCGCTAGCAACAGACCAACATTTCTGTGCCCCTGTCTTTGAAGTCACCATGCCCCTGCCTTTGAAGTCTCACCAGGTGGTACCCCGACCATCTGTTTACCTTCTTCTGCGCGTGCACTGAAGTAACGTCTGCCCCGCTGGAAGGAGATGGGACGTGATCCTCCCCAGGCACTGAGGTCGCTGTGGAGGCAGGCGAAGGCAGAATCTTGGAGCCCGGGTGAGCTGCGACGCTGCTACTCGAGGACGGAGCAGTGGAACTCCTCGGGACCCCTGTAGTTTTGGGCATCGTGGTTGCCAGCGATCCGTTGGGCATCTTAGAAATTTCTGGCGCCGCCAATAATTTACCGTTGCTTGCTGTTCCAGCTTTTGCAGTTGCAACAGTTCTCGAGGTTGCAGCAGTACTGCCAATTCCAGGCACAGCCAAAGCACTCCCATTAACGGTTGGGGATCCCGGGCTTTTCGCTGTTTGAAGCAAAGGGGAGAAAACGGTGCGTGCGTAAAAACACGCTCGCATCTAAACGCGGTAGGGCAAGCCTGCGGAATCTGGCTGGGGAATTTTTTCCCACCCCTTACTGGAGCTGCCCACGGGGGCCACTGTACTTTCTTCCGTGTAATGACGGAAGGTGCTCTGTGGGTGTTTGTGAGTCTAATCAGGGTGGCGTTTGTGTGTAGGCGTGCCCTGGAAAGGACTGGGGGGGGGGGTGTAGGCTCAGCTCTAGGTCACATGACTGGGAGGGGGGCTTACAATGGAGGGGTCAGCAGCATTCGGAGCCCCTGCCCAACTTCCTCCCCATAGTGATGCATGGGGAGGTTAGGGGGGAGTTTTTTCCAGCATACCCCCCAAGACAGATCCAGCCCGTTTTCAAACTCAATCTTTCTTGGGCTTGTTTCTCTCCACGTGCCAAATGCGAACCTCGCCTTGAACAGAATGTTGCACAGAATTGCACAGGAAAAGAAATCCCTGCAAGTAGAAATCTAGCAAATAAGGAATGGAGTTTGTAATACAGGTACACTTATATCTTCTTAGGGGAGCAATGAAAAATGGTGCCCCCCACTCCTTCCCCAAACAATCGACGGTGCTTTGCATCAGCTTGCTTTGTGAAGCTTCCCCACCTCCTCCAACTTATGGGTCTATGGGCAAGAGGAGGACAGATACAATGCTTCTGACCATCTTGGAAATAGAGATTCTTAAATATTTCTTGAATGTGAAGGACCCCTGGCTGGCTGTGGCTGAATCTGAAAAGCTAAATGAGTCAGATCTAGTTCATTCATGGATGGGAGACCACCAGGAAGACAAAGGGGACAATCCTTTCCATTTCACTGCCTCAAAATTGACACGGGGCTGTCAGTGAAGTCCCCAAGAGTTGAATTCCATCGGAAGGAGATTCTACCTTTATGCCAACCCCCCAGGCTTAAATACCCTAATCCTTCACATGCCCGCCTAGGGATTAGGGGAATTATAATCCAGAGACTGGGAACATACCTTTGGATGTGACAGGCCTCAAGGGGAGAGGCGAGGTGGGGGAAAGGCTCAACGTGGATGGCCCGCTGGCAGAGGTGAGGTCTTTGGAAGCAACCCCCCCTGAAGAGGAGGCATTTGTGGGAGGCACCGGCACTGGTGCCCGCAAGGTCGCTTTGTCTGCAACGGTGGTGATGTTGGTGGTCAGGGCTCCGTGCCCCGTGAGCAAAGGAGGAGTGGTGCTTAAAGAGGCCCCCACTGCAGGCATCTTTGACGACCCCATCAGAGTTGGAGGAAGTGGGGTGGGGGAGGCCGGCAGGGTGGTGAGGTTGGGACTACTCGGTGTCCCCGGTATTGCAGGGAGCTTCGCGGCGGTTGTGTTGGTCGGTGCTGTGATCATGGCTGAAGGGGGAGCCATAGTGATGTTCTCGGTGGTCGGGCTGGATGAAGGAGACGCAGAAACCGCAGCAACTCCTAAGAGACCCCCCCCAAGAGACAGAGCGGGGTTGGAAAGAGGTCCCTGCTGTCCCAAATGGACCCCAGCCCAGCCCAGCCCAGCCCAGCCCCAACCCTCTTCTCCAACGTGAGGCTCTCCGTTTTGCTTCGATCCCCTTCGCACCACCCCGGATGCCTTGACTGTTCTTACAGACCCACGGATCTGACCTGCAGGACGTCGGCATCCTGCGAGAGAGGCGTATGTGTGGCGGGAGAGGGTGTGGGTGTGTGCCAGCTCCGCCCCTTTTGTACAGGCACAGCAGCGACACCCACACACTGCGTTCGCTGCTTTGACTCAAGACTTCAATCCCACGGATGCCTTTGCATCCACGAGGACTAGCGTAGATGGCTGCGTTCACACGCTGTCCTTAAACCGGCTGACTAAATCGACCCCCCCCTTGCTGCATTTGGGAGTATGAAGGAACCAAATGGGTGGGGTTGGGGGGGGGCTCACACAATATTTAAAGGTTTCCAAAACTAATCATGGTTAAAACTTCCCAAGCTTTGCATGTTGGGTAGAGCAGTGTTTCTCAACCTCAGCAACTTGAAGATGCGTGGACTTCAACTCCCAGAATTCCCCAGCCAGCCATGTGCTAAAGTTTGAGGTTGATTTCCACAGCCTAGCATTTTTGCATAAAACTATACTCCATACAGGAACAGAATAAGGAGGTGTGTGTCTGTTCTATGGTTGATATGATTATAGCCCCAAAATCACCCCCAGGCAGTTCACTGGTTCCCACTGGTTGCGTTCACACAACTCCCTTAACCAAATCAGGTCGAGACCTTGCACAACTGTGTCCACAAGCATGCTCCACATGGGTCAGCGTTAACGGTTGGACGAACCCAGCCCCATAGGTTTAGAGGTCACGATAACCTGTGAATCCAGAAAACGGGGTCATTCAGGAATCAAATTAAGCGTGTTGGCAGAAGCCAGCCCCAGCCTTTCTCATGCCCTGCGTTCACACCAAGTATTAAACCTCGTGGCAGACCAAAGTGCCCACCCGGGCCGATTGCCACAATCAATCAGTCCATCCATCAAATAGCCCAAATGAAATGCAGATGCTGAAGCTTTAACTCCCAGCTAAATCAGATCCTGAACATCTCGGCGGTCCTATTCAGACGTTCATCGTTCACACACATTCACAAACAGAGAAGGAGAATGGTGCCCATCGTCCTGATTACGGGGACCGGCCAGCCACAGGGCTTCATGCCTATCCACACGGGGACCAGTCCACGAATGTTGGGGACCAAGAACATGTCCTGCCTTCCCACGGCTGATCAGGCCCAGCTGATTTTTATAGTTTTAACCCATTTTATAACTATGACTGGACGAGTCATAGTCTTCACTCTGCAAAACACAAGAAAAAGAATATACAACATCGCTATCTGTTAAGGTTTCATAAGATACGCATTATAAAATCTGGTTTTCAACCCAGCTATTTGGAAGCACTAACAAAGCTTGTTCATTTTTTTCTTCGTCAAATTTATAGGGCCACCCATCTCATGCAAGGTGACTCCGGGCGGCGTACAATAAAGCCTACAGTTAAAACATACGACAAAACCAATGGCAACATGGGAAAAAACATGACCGCGAGAGTGAAAATATTCCAAATACAGTGGTACCTCGGTTCATGAACTTAATTCGTTCCGCGACTCTGGTCGCGAACCGAATTGGTCGTGAACCGAATCAAATTTTCCCATAAGGTTCAATGTAATTACGGTTAATCTGTTCTGACCCCTACGAATTTGGTCGCCAACCGATTTTTGATCGCGTCCCGAATCAAATTTCCCTATAAGGTTCAATGTAATTACGGTTAATCCGTTCTGAACCATATGTTTTTTTTTTTAAAAACCGCAAAAATATGACACAAAGTACAGTATGAAGAGAGAGAAAGCTAACCTTGCCCGACGCGACTTCTGGCGTGGAGGACAGGAAGGCGGGTGGGGAGGCGGTTACTGCTTGGAGGGAGAGTCCCCCTCCCTACAGAAAGCTGCGACCACGTGTCACGGCAGGGAAAATGGCCACGGATCCTGTTCGTAACCCAATGCGGAGTTCGCGAACGGAGGCAAAATTGTGCGACCGGAGCTGTTCGTGAACCGAATTGTTCGTGAACAGAAGCGTTCGTGAACCGAGGTACCACTGTAATATTTTAAGCATGCAGAAGTCTGCAAGGCTGGAAGAACCTGAAGGTGACAAAGCAAGAAACTGGCGGGAGACGCAGCGGCTAGAGACCATCACGGACCACCCCAACGGGAGCCACGGAGACCCTGCCGAAATGGCATCGGTCCGGGTACAAAGAATCGCTAGGCACTGAGCAACGGAGCAGTAAAATGTAGTGAGTTGCCTGCAAAGCGTCTATCCAGCTGCCCCAGGCCTGGATGCTGGAGCTTCTGCAGTGTGTGTGTGTGTGTGTGTGTGTGTGTATCAGAGCGACGCAACCAGCAGTGCGGGATCACGGCATAAGCCTCCCCTGTTTCTCTGTGTGCGCCGTGGCATCAACCCAAAAAAGCAGATCTTGCGGCGATTCGCTACGACGCTGCTTTCTTCATTCGGACAGAAGCAGAAAGGGGGCACAGCTTTACCCCTGCAAGCATTCACAGAATCGTGGAGAGGAAGGGATCTCAGAGGGCACCTAGTTCAGTGTTTCTCAAGCTCAGCCACTTGAAGAGGGGTGGACTTCAACTCCCAGAATCCCCCAGCCAGCACTCTTCAAGTGGCTGAGCTTGAGAAACACCGATCTAGTCCAACTCCCCGCAAAGGGCAAACGGCCACCTCTCAAGACGGTTCTCTCCTGCTGCTGAACAGCTTTTACTGATGCCCAAAAGATGGTGACCTGGATCTCATGCCCGGCCTCAGATTTCTGAGTGGCATCTGAAACAGGAAAAGCCTGTTGCTGCTAATGTGCCAAGTGGGTAGAGGCTAGGGAGGCAAGTAATGATGCTTTGGGATGCGCCAAAGAAAGTCCATATGGCGCGGCGTACAATTCCCCATCTCAAATTCAGGTTCAGCCACTCTCAACCTTCCCCTCTCGCACGTTCTTCATTTTTGGTGCATCGTAACCCAGCAAAACGTGCTTTGCTTTTCCACCCTGGATTTGTCAGGATACAATTGCATGGAAAGCAAAGAAGCAAACCTCCATTGCCTTGTCAACTGCAGAAGCAGAATTTGCAGCGTTGTCAGAAGCAGTCTGTGAAATAAGATGGTTTCATCAATTATTCACTGATTTAAACATTCAAGTGTCATTGCCTTATTCAGTGTATGAAGATTCTCAAGCCTGTATAGGACTAGCTAAAACAGAAAACATTAGAGCTCGTACAAAGTATGTTGATGTAAAGTATAAAAATGTGAGACAAGCTATGTTAGAAAATGTCATTGATCTTGTGTGTTGTGCATCTGAAGCAAATCTTGCAGATGTATTTACCAATCCATTGCCTATTGTACAACATGAAGCAATGTTAACAAACCTTGGATTAGAGCAAATGTAAATTGTTTCTGTATTGTTGTAGTTATTTGCTTGTACTACCCCGTAACATGTGTTGTTGTGTCAAAAACGAGCTGAGAGGGGTGTCAGGATTTTCTCATGGGAAGAAATTTCATCTCGTTATCTGTACAACAACTTGTTATGTCTAATGTGGGTAGTTTATGTAAACAAAACAACTTGTGGCTGTGCGTTGTGCACGTATACTGCTAGTTACTGCCACCTAGGGGCATGTGTATGCTAGTTATTCAGTGGGGGGGTACATGCTGGCAATATAACGGGAGGGCTAAATGCCCAGCCTGTCAGTTGTGTATAGTTTCATCTATCATGTAGGTTTTATAGGTTATGTAGTTGTAACTAATAACCAAGTAGTGTACCTCTTCTCTGAGAGTTTTTAGCTAGAGACTTTGTTGTCGATAAGTCTTGAATGCTAAGTTTTATGAGAAGAAGTTTTTGTTATTTCCTATATTTTGTATGCAACTTGTATTTTATGCAGTTTTGCATTTTTATCAATAAAAACCAGTTAGTCTATATTTTCTGACTGGAATTTCTTTGGAGAGCAAAATATGGACATTGCATTTTGCAAGCTCTCATGCTGATGTGTAGTTTTCCTGAGAGCAGAGTTTTTGAGAGCTTTGCTGCGCTCTGCACAACAGGATTGCCAAACTCCAAGGACGGGAAAGCCCAATGCCCATTTAACACGGCCGGCACTGGGTTCCCGGGCCAGGAAGGCCGCCGGCCGGAGAACGGGAGAGCCGAGGGGCGTCTGCAGGATGTACCGCCGTGCCAGCCAGGTGGTTCAAGAGACTTGTTGGCTCTTTCAGGCCAAAGTGGAGTGGGGACACAAAAGGGGGAGGAACCCTGTTCTGTCCCATCGCTTCCTCCTCCGCCGGAGCCTTCCCGTGGTTGCAGCCACGGCCCGTCCCCGGTCATTTCCCTTCTGGGCACTTCCTCCGATTAGCCCCTTGGTGACAAGGCTCTATTCATAGCAGGGAGGGGAAATGCAGGGTGCCACAGGCGGAGAGCTGGGCAGGGCCCGAAGGGGGGCTGGGAAAAGCTGACAGCCCCATAGCCGACCTGCAAATAGGGAGAGGGCCAGCCGGCTGTCTCCCCCATGCCCCCCGCTTTCCCAGGGGGCCCTTCCTGATTGAATGCTGAGACAAGTTTCATTTCGTCCGAAGGGCCTTTCCGGAGAGTTGGAAATCTCTCGAGAGTAAAGGGGACGGGGCAGGAATCAGTAAGCAGCGTTTCTCAGCCTTGGCGACTTTAAGATGAGCGGACTTCAGTTTTCAGTGGTTTCCATGTGCACAACTCCAAGAGAGATTTAATAAAGACAAGGGGGTAATTGGAACGGAAAAACGTGGAACGGAATTTGAAAACGAACTAGGTACAAACGAGGGACACGTAATTGCAAACATGTACAAACTTTTGTTAAGATTTGAAACTGAAGAGGAACAAGGTGGGGATTGTATGATCAAATGGGCTACCAATTTTGGCTATAATATACAGAGGGATACAAGGGGAAGAAGGTGGGTCAATGGGATAAAATTTACAGTGCATTCTGATTGAAGAGAAAATGTTGATAAAATGATGCACCGTTGGTACACGACTCCAGAGAAACGATCAGATAGGTACAAAGGTACCTCAATGTGAAAAATATAAAGGGGCGTTTTACCACGCATGGTGGACTCGTGAAACAGCGAAGAAATTTTGGATACAAATACGTACCATGAGGCAAAGCATTTGAAAAATGAATACTGCCAAGAAACCAGAACTCTTCTTATTGGGACTTATGGACAGTGAACCAGAAAAGACTCATAAAGATTAATTTGGTATATGGTAACAGCAGCAAGATGGGAGAATGGTGACATCCCCACGGTGGAGGAAGGGATGGTGAAAACGTCAGACTTTGCAGAAATGGCAAAACTGGCCTGTTTGGTTAGGGAGAAAACAACAAGTGCTTTTTCAAAAGACTGGAAACCTGTAATACAGGGTTCCTCAACCTCAGCAACTTTAAGATGGGTGGACTTCAACTCCCAGAATTCCCCAGCCAGCCATGCTGGCTGGGGAATTCTGGGAGTTGAAGTCCACACAGCTTAGAGTGGCCAAGGTTGAAAAACAGTGATCTGGTCCATCTTTAGCCATGGAGGCTCACCAGCTGACCGTGGGCCAGATACTCTCTCAACTCAACTGACCAGCGGGTTCACTGCAGCAAGACAGGCTATAGGGGAGGTGTGCCTCCTAACCCCTTTATATTTGAGGCTGTAATTCCTGCATCCAGATCTCGCCTCCCCTCTTCCCTTTAAATGGGGAGGCTATTCTAGAGGAAATCACAGCCCCTTAAAAGTACAGTTGGCTTCCTGTTTTTTAAAAATCTCGCTCTGGTCCTTGCACCGGCTCTCTGACCTGCCACTCAAAGCCCTTGCGTAGATGGACAAGAACACCATCCGATCAAATATCCCTTTCCATTCCGGGAATCCTCCTTCGGTAAGTTCTTTAGGCCTGGTTGGCAGTGGGATGGGAGACCACGCAGAGATCCCAGGTCTGAAAAAACATCCAGGAAGAAGGCAAACTATTTCTGTAACACCCGGAAACCACCCTGAATCTTTGGAGCTTATTAGAGTATTATTGTAATAAATAAGTAAGCCTGCCAAGAAACCACATGATGTTTTCCATGAAGTCTTAGCTTAGAATTTGGGGGTCTACCTGCAATTTTGAGCACACTCACAAAATGGCTGTAACGGTGGGCCTGGAGATGGGCAGTTGAAAAATTTAATAAATAAATAAATGAATAAATAAATTTGCAGCATTCCAACATTATCCACCAGTTGGAGTACAACAAAGGAGTGGTTAGAAACTAATATTTATCTATAATGTTCTCAGTAGTTTTCGTTTTCTTTTTTTGCATTCTTTAATGACATAGAGTGGAGATTTGGGCACTGAACTCAGAGATTCAAATCCTTTCTCACCTTGTTAAAATAAGTTAATGCATTTCGTTTTTTATGGTTAACTTCTCATCCACAATAAACTGAGCACTCGCTGTGCAAACTTGGTATTTCCTTTGTCCGCTTACTAATATTCTATTTCTGTATCTACTATTGTATTTTTTTTTCTTTTCTCCTTCGACTTGCTCATTTGTGCTTCCTCTTCCTCCTCCTCCTCCTCCCCCCAAAAATGACTAAAAAATGCCACATTCCAAACAGGGGCTGCTACCCTAAAAGGGCTGGGGGTCTCTGAGACACCTGTCCCATCTAAGAGCACCTTTCCAAAGCCTTGAAGCCTGGAGACGTTGAGGCACGCCATCCGCTTGCCTCTCGGGGAGAAAAGTCGACTGCAGCAGGCGCTGCGTTGCTCGCGCTGCTGCGCTCCATCCTGGGAAACCTTCCCAGGCGCTGGAACTGGAGCGAAGGGACGAACCACCCTCTTCTCGTTCTCAGAGTTGGTCCAACTTCATCCTCCCATGGAGAACGGAGCTGACACAATGAGGAAGCACAAAAACCGGCCAACTTCTCACACATTTGTAAGAGACGAGCGCGCGGACAAACACACCGAGGTTTTCTGCTCTGCTCCAGAGTTTCCCTACGAACAGATTTCAGATTTCCGGCCAGGCCTGGAAAATGCGCACAAGCTTTCGAGGGCGAGAGAGACGGAAAAGCCAGCTTGCCCCGAGCAGGAAACGAGACAGGAGCTGCCAGACAGGAAAAGAACGGGGCAGAACCCAAACCCTCAGCAGGTCCTGACGCTTCACCTCTGCATGGACGACGTCTTAAGGTTCAAGGCAGATAGTCCCCCCCACCGAAAAAAGCTAATTTCAAGCATCTGCGGGGAGGGGAGGGCAGCGGTGCCTGGGAAGGGATTCACGCCCTTTCTCCACATTACTTCCTTGATCTGAATCACACCCTGCCCCTCAGAAAAAAGTCCTTTTTAATTGCCCAGTGGCAGGGCTAAAAATAGCTTGGTGGAAAAGAAACTAGACAGGTGCAAATGTTTCTCTTCCTTGGTTTTCCATAGTCCCATTTTGCCTACATTTTGCGTCAAATTGCCCATCCTGCTTCTCAGAGATTTTCATCTCCAGCAAAACGGGCTTCCGTTTTTCTACCTTGTTCTCGGGGTGCTTGAGGATTTCTTTTCAATTCCTCTTGTGTGTTTTGGAGCCGACTGGACGGTTGGGGGCTTGAGGGGGAGGGCGGTGATCTCCTGAGGCACACCTTTCTCCCTGGGCAACTTACCTCATTTTTCCCATCTCAGAAAAGCTTCTGATGGAAGGACAGAGGAATCAGGAGTAATGGGTCTAAATGGCAACTATCTAGATTTCATGTAAAGGTAAGGAAAAACTTCCAGGTGGTAAGATCTGTCCAACCGTGGAAAAGTCTGCCTGCCAGTTGTGGGTTTCCTATCGCCGAAGATTTTTAGAAGAGGCTGGAGAATCATGTCTCAAGCATTTTTTGATTGGTTCCCCTGCATGTTACAGAGGATTGATCTAAATCAGTGTTTTTCAAACTTGGCAACTTCAATTCCCAGAATTCCCCAGCCAGCATATTTTTCAAACTTGGCTACTTTAAGATGTGTGGACTTCAACTCCCAGAATTCCCCAGCCAGCCCGCTGGCTGGGGAATTCTGGGAATTGAAGTCCACACATCTTAAAGTGGCCAAATTTGAAAAACACTGATCTAGATCCACAATTTCATGACCACCTTTCAGCCATACAGCCTGCCTTCTGGAGTGTCCAGAAACAAACACTGAAGCCATTGAAATCCTAGTGAAAATTGAGAAAAGAGTATGTCGGAGTCCAAAAGAATATCAATTGCTAATTTTGGGGGTGCAGCAAACAGCAAGCAGAAAAATTATGTTCTCAGCACAAGTGCAAACTCAGTCTTGCTACGGCTGATCTAGTCCTCTTAAATAGGGAACCCTGGAATTGGCATCTATGGTACTCAGATAGAGTATATCACCTTCATTACTAGCAACAACCATGGCTATTTCGGTATTGGGGTGTATCAAAGAACCTCAGATGAAGATAAGCTGTATTATTCCCCCCCCCATTTTTTTCTTTCTCTCCAAGTAAGAGTAGAGACGAGATTCGAAGCAAACAGCTCTTATTCTGATCTTTCAACCACCTCCCCATGGCCCAAAATCTGACCAGAGAAATTGACCAGAGAAACAGTCTTCAAGGGCAGCCCCAAGCCCCTGTCAAAACCTCAGGGAGTGACCAAGGCACCGTGGTTTGGAGGCTACGCCTTTGCTCATGTGAACCCCACTGACAGGCAAGTATTTCACCTCAAGGATTGGTGGAAAATCTGCTCTGTTAGTCGACTAAGAATTTACCAGCTAACATTCAAAAATACATCATTTTACAATTAACCCTGGCAACATGAGCAACCATAAAATCCAATGAAGCTGCTTTTAATCCAATGCTTTAGGTTTTTTTTTTTTTCCCTTTTTCAGACAAATCTTCACATTCACCCCTACCACATAACCTTGTGCATTCAGTTCTTTAGGGGTGCGAAACATACTATACAAGTATTTTCAGCATCCATATCTCTTATTTTTAAAACTCTAAATAATGCAAGGAAAATATGTGCTATGCCTCAAATATTTGCAAATTTTAATACACTTCCAAGTAACATTTTGAATTTCCTTGAATGTAAGATTTGAAAGTAGGTAGCCTTCAATTTGATTTTCATTTTCCTGGGAATGGGTCCTTTCCCCCTTCCTAACATTTCTGTACCATCCATCACTAAAACTGGTTGTAGAATGGATTACGTGCACACATGCACACAAAATAAAAATAAAAACAAATCCTTTCGGGTACCCAGGATTCAAATACTGGTACAAAGAAAAATACATCTAATCAGTCCTGACTTCCAGGGGAGGTATGGCAAACTGAAAACATCTCTGTGAAAGCAGAACCAAGAACCTCAGCAAGGACCAAAGACCCAGTGAGTAGACCGGTCCTTCAGAACCTCTCCGGATAAGGAGAGGACAGGAGATCATCCATATGTGCTCCAGACGGCTATTCCTTGTGAGGAGACTGCAGAACAGTGGTTTTCCACGGGTTTGCATGCCAAGAGACGACGGGTTAGCCCTCTTGCTCACAACCATGGCTGTGTCTTTTAAAGGACACTAAGTTCGCAAACCTCACTTTCTAATTGCTTTCGGAAGTTGCCTATTAATCATCTTAAAGCTGTTAGAGATCTTCGGAGCGACACGTTTGAAAAGTGGCCGGGTGAGTTTAGCTTCAACTCTGAACAAAATGAAACTTAATTATAAACTTAAGAAAGAATTTGAAATAAACAGCAAAAAGGCAAATAAGATTCTGATCTAAGAAAGTTATAAACAGATTAAGAGTCCAGTTAAATTTAGAATACAGTATTGACTTTTACTATAAGATTTTGGAATTATCTATAAAAAATAAATAGCTCCTCGTGGGAACCAGACTTATTTTGGCTATTTTAGGATATTGCAAGTCATAACAAAGATAAGCGACTTTATGATTTTAGAAACTGGAAACTAGAGGAGACTAAAGATTCTAAGTAGAAGGGGGGAAAAATACAAGCCTGCTTTTGGTGTTGGTTAGTAAAAAAACACAAAACATTATAACATTGGGAATATTAAAGGAGATCTTTATTTGACATGATAGAGAAAATACCGAAAGCGGAACTACAAATGACAGGCCGAGAGAATGATTCAGAAAAGGATGCTTTACTGGATATAAGAAAGAAACTGGCTGAAATTATAAAAATTAAAGGGGAGATACAAATGACAAACCAAGAGAATGACCCGGAAGACGTTTTCTTATTGGATCTTATTGGATCTACAAAGGAGGCCTGATAAACCCTTGAGGAAATCTGTCTGATGGGATAAAGAAGAATTGAAGAGAAATCAAATCCTATGACGATATTTGAATGAACTAAAGTTTAAGACTGTTAGAAGTAAAAGGAAGGAACATAAAGTGGGTTTATCTGATCAAGGTTAAAATAAGACCTTTTTTTGCAAAGTTCTGGTAACCCTCTACAGACTTTTTGCTGACACCAAGATTGAAAAGTTGATGTTTTATGGATTTACTTCAAGATAAGAGATGGGATATGGGATGAAGAAACATCTCTTTGTAACCTTATAGAGGGTGAACAGTTATAAAATTTGTTTATATTTGTTGTGATGAAGGTTGGGAGTCGCTTGTTTTATACATTTCTTTATTATATTTTGTTTCTCTTTGCACTTTTTATTTTTCCTTTCTATTCTCCTTTCTTTCTTTAAGTTTAGTTTGTATTAGTTTTCACTACTGTAATCACAATCTTTAATAAAAAAAAAATTATGTACCAAAAATATCTAATCAGACTTGCTTTTGAGTGGGGAATTATGCTTTGAGAACTGGGGACTTTCAGCACATTTTTAAACTTGGATATAAAATAACAAAGATGCAAAAGAAATTGGTCTGTGTTTGGATATACAGCAAATCAAGCAGGAAACTAACCCATGTGAAAATGTAACCCTTGTTTGAATACAGGCAAAAAACAATAATTTTTAAGAACATGAAGAATAGAAACAGTGGAAAGTGATTTAATAGTTCAGAGTCTGAAAATCAAGCAGATCAGATGAAGTTTCATTTGGCAAAATAGACATTCTGAACCTTGAGGGTTTATTCCGTCCTCCCCCCCCCCAAAAAAATTAGTGCTTTGTGTATCTTTGCAAGATGCGTTATGCTTCTGGCTTTAATACAACCTTGTGAGATTCTTCTCTTTCTGAGAAAAAATGGCTTGCTTCTAAACAAGACAAGAGATGCTACAATCCTTAGAATATGACTTCCATTTCTAGCAAACAAGAAAACATTTAAAGTCCGAAAGAAGTACATGTTCCTTATCTGAATAAATTATACTTTTCAGTTCTATTTGTTGTTGTTCAGTCGTTAAGTCGTGTCCGACTCTTCGTGACCCCATGAGCCATATTGCGCCAGGCCTTCCTTTCTTTCACTGCCTCCCTGAGTTTGCTCAATTTCATGCTCATTGCTTCAGTGATGCTATCTAGCCATCTCATCCTCTGCCGTCCTCTTCTCCTTTTGCCTTCCATCTTTCCCAGCATCAGGGTCTTTTCCAAAGAGTCCTCTCTTCGCATTAGGTGACCAAAGTATCTGAGCTTGAGCTTCATTGTCAATCCTTCCAATGAGCAGTCAGGGTTGATTTCCTTTAGGATTGACTGGTTTGACCTCCTAGCAGTCCAGGGGACTCTTAAGAGTCTTCTCCAGCATTTCAGTTCTATACAGTACACCAAACCCAATTTTATAAGCAAATGCAGAAACAGAGTAAGATTTAGGAAGCCAAAGAAAATAAAGGCATGAAATAAGAAAAGGAGAAATGGCTAAAAATATGCCATTTCTCCGCATTGCTGGAATGTTTGTTTCCAGCACCTTGATAGGCACTTCATACCCTGTTGTTCCTTTTTTTAAGCTTTCACTTTCCCTTCTTAAAGATTTCATCAATTCCATCCGAACTCAACCTTTTCTCAGTTTTTACATTCCTTTTGACCCATTCACTTTTCCTTTATCTATGTCAGTGTTTTTCAACCTTGGCAACTTTAAGATGGGTGGATTTCTACTCCCAGAATTCCCCAGCTAGGTCCACACATTTTAAAGCTGCCAAGGTTGAAAAACACGGATCCAGATCCTCATTCGCTCTTCTGATGTGGCCCACAGTATGTTTCTTTCACAGTGATTCTCACTTTTGTATTCAACCCATATTCAAGAACCCTCCACTACCCCTTATTTCTATTTATTTTTAAGTTTCTCCTGACATACTCAATTCTCCCTTCCACATCACCGACTTGGAAGAAGCATGCTAACTGCAACTACAAAAGATGTTATTGCAGATATTTCCTTTTCCCAAAAACAAACAAACAAAAAACAGCCAAAACAAAACCCTTTAATCTTTTTTTCTCTGAAAAAAATAGGGGAAAAGAATGCTTCCTTTTTCTGTCGTAGCAAAATTACTGGAAACGTTTACATTTCTAATTATGCCATAAAGGCGCTCTTGGTGATTTTTTTTGCCAACCAGATATTTCTGTAGAAATATTTTAGCTCCTGGCCGTGCAACAGGCACAAATACGGTGGCTGTGGCTGATTATATGTCTGATCTGGGTATTGAATGAACCCATGTTCACACTACGCTCTACACAGTGTACCCTAAACCAAGGTTCCTCAACCTTGGCGATTTGAAGATGTGTGGACCTTAACTCCCAGAATTCCCCAGTCAGCATGGCTGGCTGGCTGGGGAATTCTGGGAGTTAAGGTCCACACATCTTCAAGTCACCAAGGTTGAGGAACCCTGCCCTAAACTGTGGGGTTCTGTCAATACACTGAGCCACACGAAACCTTAACCCAGGTTAATGCTAACCAACTCAGCATGTTGCACGAATGCATTCATATACCTGACCTGGTTAAATAGGTTATGTAAGCACATCCAATTATACGGAATAACCACGATAGTTTAAAAACGTCACGTTGTTTGCAGCATCTGAAAGTCAATTAAATAAGTCTAAACCCAGTTTCACTCCATTTAGGGCAACAGGACATTTCCCAGACAGGCCACATCTCTACTCGCATCAGGCTGAGCTTCCTGTCCCAGTGTTGTTTATCATGAGTAACAACAGTTCCGCAGAGTTACAGAGTTGAGTTTTCCACTCAAGGGATAAATGGTCTATTTTGTTGGAGGTTTTACACATGAGCTTCTGGATGCAGCCCACCACTGAGCTTGGTCCTGTCACAAAGATGCCTCCTACAGCCAGACCAGTCTGATCCTGCCTCACCTCCTCCAGGTGTGTTCAGTTCCCAGAATTCTCAGCTGTACCTGGAGGAATCCAGTGAGGTGAAGAAGTGGGGAGCGTGCAGCTGAGCAGTCTCTCTCCTGATCAAGATGTCTTTGAAATCTCCAGGCCTGGTGACTAAACCAAGCCAGGCTGTAGTTCTCCAGACGTTGGGAATCTGCAGTTTCTATTGTGCCTCACTACTGGTGGAAATTCAGAAACATCTGGAGGTCCGTAAGTCTCTTAACCTTGCAGTAATTGGAGACTGATCCTGGGATTTGCTGCATAGGAAGCAGATACCCCAGCAGTGACCTGGGCCCTCTTGACTTGGGCCGTCTCGGAGAAGAAAACTGAGTTCGGATCACCCCCACGCATAAGTCGTAACCTCCTTACTCTTTAACATGGCATAACTTGTTTTTATTCTTTTTCAAATGGACAGTCAAAATCGACTGGCAAAGAAACAATAAAGCAGCGACTCCTTGTGCAATAACACAGCACCCATTGTCACAAGAGCCAGAAAAGCTTTATGTGCTACATGGCCTTTAAATAGCTTTGAATGGAAGTCAGGGTGAATGATGCCCTCCCTTTCCGAACACTTGGGACCCTTCAAAGAATGGGAGACGATCTCCTGCCAAACCTCAGGTTGACCTAAAGGTGCCAGGAAATTCTATCATAAATATCTCTTGGCCACGGTTGATAGGCCAGAAGACTCTCAAAAGGTCACCTAAGATGTTTCCACAATCATGGAGGAGGAAGATCAGGTCAACCTGAACACCGTTTCTCTTCCTCTCTTACAAAAAGAGTAACAACGTTGGGATTGAAGGAAGACAATTTAAAATGGGAGGAACAGCCTAAAGGAAATAATACGCCTTCCCTCAACCAGAATAATCTAAATCCAGAGATCTGCCTTGGTGGCTTTGCCCTACAAGACTCCATCACAAACGGAGAAGAACCAGGGAGAAGAAGGAAGAAAATGTTCTTTAAATGGGATCCCCAGATCTCCACTCAAAGTTTGGGATGATGGAGAAAGATGTTCCACAGGAGGAAATTAGGGGAATAGTTTTGCCTCTCCTTCCCCTCAAAGCTGTTTTGTGCCCCCCCATTGCAAAACCCTCTTTGGAAGAGGATCATTCTTACTGCCCTTTTTTGCACTAGTCTCCCACCCACCCCAGTTAAACGATAACATCCAGAAATGGACGCAGCTCTTGAAGATCTGGCCAGTGCAGGAAAAAAATGGGACAATTATTTCCTGTGATTTAGAAAACACACTTCTGCTATACAGCTTAAAACTGCATTTGCCTTTTATGCAGCCACGTCACGCTCTTGGGCTCATCCAAAGTCAGTCTCCCAAGTTGGGGGTCAGCATCCTCAATCAACACCTGCACTTTTTACAATATCTCTAGAAAGATGCTACAGGGTTTAATACTGCACAAACTGAATGACTGCTAGAGTCTTTTCAGACAAGGCTTCAACTGAGCACATCCTTTGCCTCAACCAAAGAATTTCTTTTTTTGGGGAGGTGGATGTGGCTGGTTGGGTCAGGTCTAATTATGAGTCAGGGTGTAAAGCAATCAACTTTTCTTTTATTATCATACCAGTGTGGTCAAGATAGAGGTTCCTCTCTAAATTTGGCCTGTTGATACACAGCTCAGAACTGGGGGGAGAACAAGGGAGGAAGATTGAGATGCATTTTCTGAAAAGCATTTGAGCAGGGTGTCCCAGAATGGTTCCTGTCTGGTTCCCACCACTCTGCGTGACCGTGAAATGTTGACACAGTCTACTCTTGGGCATTTCCTGTCTGAATCTGGAAGGAACATAGGGGGAGAAGAAGGGAAGATGTCACAGAAGAAGACTGTCAAACCCCACACATCTCGGCAAGCTCAAGGAAGCAGGAACCCCACAGACGTCCGTAAAGTCTCTTTAAAGCTAGTCTGGGGTAAATACAGAATCTTGGAAGCTGTACAGGGCATTTCTCAGCCCCCTCTCTAGTAAGCTGATTAAGACGGAGTTTCTTTGAAGGACTGGAAAAGCTTCTTCCTGGGTTTCTCGCGACCTGCACTGAGTTGATGTTTAGGAGATAAGCTGCTGATAGGCTCTCCTCCTATCTCTTGTTCATGTCTAATCTCCCTTCCATTATGCTCCCAGCCTCCCTACCATCTCTCGCAAACCCAGGCAGGCCACAGTCAGCAACCAGAAGCACAATGTGATGAAAACATAGGCTGTGGTCCCTCCACAGATAGCAATTTTCGCTTTCCCTGGACTCCAGAAATAACACGTAATCAGGAGAAGGCATTTGCTGCTTTTAGATCAGTGTTCCCAACCAGAGGCTTTCAGATGTGTTGATAAACTTGGTTTCAAAGAGCAGTGTTACATTTAAGATAATACTAATAAACCCCCAGAACTCCTTGCCAGCCTGGCCACCAGGGATCCTGGGAGTTGGACCAATGTATCTGGTAGACACCAGAATGGAGGAAAGTACATTAGGTTGTGTCTCACCTACGTTCAAAAGGCTGAAATGACCTGATCCCATGATCTGAGTTGGCTGAGGATGCACAGACGCCATTTCGCTGGAGCACGTTTTCCCACAAAGGCAGAAAATGAACGCCAGTGATAAGAAGTATTATGCAGGATAATGTATCATGATGACCTATAAGAGCATTGTGCTTACATGCTTCCTCTGCATTTTGTAAGAGGAAATGTCCAGGGTTGAAGTAACCTGTTTCCTGTTACATTAACCAGAGTCCTTCACATGTGCAGAGCAAGACGTGTGTCTGAAGGAGGGAACGGCCCAGGTCGGTGACTTCTTGAGAGCCAAAAGGGGGTAGTGGTTAAGGTGGTGGACTGGTATCCAGGAGACTCGGGTTCAAATGCTTTGTCAGCTACGGAAGCTGACCGAGTGACTCTGCATGAGTCTCTCTCTCTCTGTCCAGCCTATATTACATTGTTGTGGGAAAAATAGGAAGAGGAAATGCCATCATGAACATGTGGAAGAAAGTCCAGATATAAATCTAACAAATTCTTAAAATAATGCTTTCGGATTAAGTTGATCAGGCAGTGTGGTTAAGGTGTTGTGGGGGGACCTGGGAGAGAGGGGTTCTAGTTCCCCCTGAGCCACAGAAGCTTTCTGGGGGCTCTGGCCCAGTCCCCCCCCCAACTTAACTGACCTCACAAACTTCTTGTAGTGGGGAAAAATAAAAGGAGGGGGGAGAGGGTATTCCACATTCAGCTCCTGAAGGAAAGCCAGGCTAGACATTGAACAAATAAATTCACAGCAGCCTGAATTCTGCCTAGGATTTTTGGGTGGTGAAATCCAACATGTCAGGAGAGGACCAGATCAACCCTTCCAGCTATGGTCCTTCTCCTTTTCTGCTTTTCTTTTCCCACCAACATCCCAGCTTCTTCTTCTCTCTTGATACTCCTGTAGGTCCCTCCTCCAGGTTCAGATCACTCACTACTCTCTGAGAAGAATGAATCCTGAAGCGTCATCAGTGTGGTCCTCATAACATTGTTTTTTCTTCAGGTCTTTAACAGGTTAGCCCACCAATATGAAGAGAGGTCAGTGCCTGGGAGCCCTGGGGACACTGTACATGGGGAAAATACAGCTCGTAGTACAAATGATAAAGCAGACCTTTCTTTGCAGGATCCACACCTCTTCTTTGAGCCTGGCCCAAACACGCATACCCAGGCCAAGGTTACTGGGGAAGCTGTCTGCCTTTTCACCTTGGAGATCGTATCCCGCTGTTTTTTCCAAGCCAACACACCTCAGAACGACACAATCCCAGGGCCCGAAGAGCTCATTAGTACACAAAGCTTTACCAGCTCCTGTTCTCTGTGCAAGGGCTGATAATGGGAAATAAATGGCTGAGTCACCAGAAGCCCTTGTTAATTTTAGTGGCTGGTTTTCTGTGCAAAGAACGAGATAAGTCCTTCAAAAGGCTCGCCCTAATCTTGTGCCAAAGCAGCATCACAGGGCCCGTGTTCTCTTTTTTGTTTTAAGAGCCAGATGGTCGTCTGTCTCACAGACATCCGACAGACAGGAAATTGACTTTGGGATGACGGTGCCACAAGCCCCATGTCTAATAAGCATTTCCCCAATAATAGGGATTGCTCAGTCACATCCAAGCCTGCTCCAGCGAGTGGGAAGAATGATCAGAAAGCGCGACCCAAGAAAATTTCTACTGCAAGAGAGCTCCTACTGAATTGCCAAATGTTCTCCAAGAAAGTCCAACGGGTACAGTCCAGCCTGCAATAGATCTATCCCCCTGGAGCCCTGCGTGGTTTGCTCATTACACTAAGCCATGGTTAAAGCACAGTTTGTTGACTAAACTGTCAACACAGAACTTGGAGCAAAGCAAACAAAATAACCACAGCATAGTCCTTCGAGGCTGGGGCACACCAGACTGGTGGGGGGGTGCAGTGGGCACACTCACAGAAAGGCTTGCCATAGTGGGCCCAGCAAAGGCAAAGAATTAAAAACAAAAGCAAAAGCCACACTCCAAGGGAAAATAGTTCCCCAAGACAGTCGGGGGGACCTTCACGGGCACCCAAGTGCTACAGATAAATTACGATGCTAGAAATGGGTCCTCGGACTTTGCAACAAGCCAGCAGCATCTTATAAAAGAGGATTTGAAAACGTCTGGTGAGGCGAGCGGGCACCAAGGGTACCAACCCCTGACTTAGCTTGAATGAGCCTGTGTTTCCTTCAACGCACGCCGCCGCCTCACTTCTCACCAGCTGCATTAATGTGCCTCGCATTAAAGAGGAGGGTTTTGACCGCGTGATCGCAGCAGCATCTCGACTTTTCACCTCCTCCCTCCACGGATGTCCCCGAGCGAGACTCAGTTTGGGGAAAGCGGATGAACTCACTTGATCAATGCCCTCCCGCTGACTTTCTCTCTCATCAGCCAAGGAAGGGATCCGCCCAATGCATCTGGTTGCCGATTTCACGTGAAAGCGGTCCATCGCTTTGGCGGGGCCTCCTTATTGGCGCATTCAGGTTGCCTGGAGAAGCCAAGAATTGTTTGAATAATTCAGAGGGGAGGGACAAAAAGCATCGCAGAGCACTCCTTGATGTGTGCAGATTGGTAATGCATCATCAGTATCGCTTAATGCTCAGGCCAGAGGCTTTTAGCAAAATTTATTTCATGGCTCACGCGTGCCTTTCTCAGTTCTTCTATTGCTCAGGGCAACCCTCAAATGCGAAGGTGGCCGCCTTAGCCAAGCTGTTCAGAGGGCAGGCCGACTGCCTCAATCTGCCCCCAAGATGGGCTGGGCTGGGCTGGGCTGGGCTGAACATTTTTCTGCTCCAGAGCATGGACAACATACCCAGAGGGCTCCAACAACGGAAAAGCTGGTGGAGATGATGATTCAGATCAAGCCATGTCAATCCAACAACACCGACTGGAAATATTGGGGCCCCTCCTCTCACAGGATCCAAAGAAGCCATGATGACCTTCTGGGTGTCATGATGTCATTGCCCAAATGGGGTCAATTATGCATTTTGTACGACGATTCATAATGCACTTGACATCACTTGCCCTTCTTCCGAGTCTATTCTTGCTCACTGACCTGAGACCAAATTGCTAATTACGCCCCAGACTTCCTGTAGAATTTCCTTTTTTGTTCCAGCTACCAACGAACAGGGCAGCGTGGCAGCTGGACAGTTGGACTTTGGACCCCGTTCCACTCAATGGCTTGGTTCAGCAGACAAAACCTTAAAGCTAAGTTGACCAAACACAGCCATTGGGTTCTTGTCGCATGGTTCGCCCAAAGAAATACACCTTATTATGGTTTAAGGTGATGACTTGATTTAGGGCAGTGTTTCTCAAACTCTGCAACTTTAAGATAGGTGGACCTCAACTCCCAGAATTCCCCAGCCAGCATGCTGCCTGGGGAATTCTGGGAACTGAAATCCACCCATCTTAAAGCATGCTGGCTGGGGAATTCTGGGAGTTGAAGTCCACCCATCTTAAAGTTGTCAAGGTTGAGAAACACTGTTCTGGGGTCTTTCTAACTGGGTTCTGCGAGTCTTTGCCTCTTGATCAGGGTTTCTGAGTTTTTTTTTAAGCTAACCAGGCCCACGGTCTGAAAAAGGTAGTCCTCCCAGTAGGCTGGCCCAGATGCTACCTGGCCTCATCTTAACCTACATTAATATAAGGGGGCACAGAAGGATCCATCAACAAACATCCAGCTATGAAGTGGCCATTTTGACCTTGGAAAGAGAGATTCCAAGTGCCCCAGAAGTAGTCTGACCCCAAAATGGGCTGGAAGAACCTCACCATGGGTTACTCCCCATGTTACAGAAATGCTCTGAACTCAGAACGGGCCATTCAGAAGACCAAGCAACCTGTTTCATAGCCCGAGACGTCCAGGTCAGAATGCTTTTGCACACTTCTAATCAACCACGTTGTTTGAACCCCATCCAAAATACGGTTTACTGGGTGTTCTCGCATTAACCTCACTCCGCCTCCCAGGAGCCTTAGAAAGACAAAGCGAATTATCCTGGGAGGATCGGCAGAGAACAGGGCAGCGCGCAGAGAGGCGAGGCAGGAAGATTGGCTCAGTAAGAGGTAGCAGTGAATTGGGAAGGGCCGCGCCAGGGAACAGAATCCAGACAAGGGTACCAGGGAAATGTTTTACAGATGACGCATGCATTCGGTCCTGGTGGCTCAGGACAAGGGACATCGAAGTCCAGCATGTCTCAAAGGAAAATATTTGGGGCGTGGGTGTTGTGCGCATGACTTAACAGTGGCATCAGCAATTGCGAGTTAAGGGTGGGCAAAACAGGAGGCGGATTCCAACTGGAGGGGAAGAAATGCATTCAAATGCTATGAGCCGTGAGAGAGCGGAGCCCACGATTCTGAATGGGACCCTCTTCCCTGGATGTGTTCAGGAGGCTGGACAGCCTTTGAACGGGGTGCTATTTTTGCCCTGTGATCACTTCGGCTGCACGTTTCTGCAAACGTTCCACCTCTGCCGCTTCCTTTTAGAGGTCTGGCAACTTGAAATGTGCCGTGCACAATCTTCCCACAGGAAAACCACATTGTCAGTTCTCTTTCCAAAGGATCTGAGGGAGCTAAAAAAAAAAAGGTCAGTGAAGACAGATGGACTTTCTTTGGCCTCTGCCTGGGGAAATTCGTACTCTCTATTTTTTATTGGAATGTTTCAATACAATAAAAGTACAAAAAATGGAAAATAAGAAAAAATAGTTTTTTCTTTCTTTTCTTTTTCTTTTCTCTTATCTTTCCTTCCATTTGTTATACTTTCACTTTTTTACATTCCAGTAAAAAATAAATTTAAAAGAGGGAAACTCATACTATCGATCCATCGCCATCACCAGCACCTCCGGCTATTTTCCAAAAATTCAGGAGGGTTTACAAAAAGATCTTCCTTCCTTTTAGCCCTACAACAATCCCGTGAGATAGTTTACAGAGCAAGACTGACCCAAAGTCCCCCAGGAGCTTCCATGGCTGAGGATGGACCAGAACCCGGGTCCTACTCCAGCCCTTAACCACCTTGACTCTTCAGCTAAGAGGGAGGGACTGACCCCGTGTCTCCCACAAAGCTCCGTGGCGGAAGGGGCACGAGAACCGGGGTCCCCCTGCTCCTAATCCAGCACCTTCACCGCGACACCAGGGACCCTCAAGTTCCATCTGTTCCACCAGACTGCAGAAAGCTAATTGATGTCCTGGCTAGATTTGTGGGTTGGAGAAAGGAATGTATTACGATTCTTTCTGAAAATGGCACTGCTCGCTCGCCCTCGTTCCGCCAAGGTGCTCGGGGTGCTGAAAAGGCCACCCGCATTGTGTGCAGGTGTTCGGGAGGGTGGGCTGAGCTGCAGCCCCCCCGCCCCCGGCCTCAGCATTATTGTCTCTGCCGAGATTCCTGGCTCCCTGGACGACCCTGGGGACATCGCCTTCCTCTCCGACTGCCGCCTTCTATATTGGATTCTCCAGCCGTGCCCATTTCCTGACAGCCTGGCCTGGATTTCAAGGCAGCACTCCAGGCCCAGGGAATGCCATGGGGCCAGCTGGCTCTTCTCCAAAGGCTCAGCGGGGCGATCAGCTCTTTCCTCCTCTATTTTCTTCCTTCCCCCATCACAGAGCCCGTTCCCAGGTCTGGCAGCAGAAGATGATGGGATGAGGAACTTGCCAGGGACTTGCTTTCCCCCTTTGAACTCAGTATCCTAGAAGACCAGGGGCAGATGAATGCTCAGCCCTTGAGCCATCTCTTCCTGTTTCCAGAATTTCATTTGTTGTCTGCAGCAATGTGGCCGGGACATTTTTGCACCCCGTGGATGTGATCTATTGCTCAACAGCAATCCTTCCTTCTTTCTGTGTGATTCTGCTGGAATTGCTGCAAATGTCAACCTTCTAAGCAGATTTCTTTTCCTTTCTTTTTTACATCAAGTGTTCATATAAATTATTCCAGAATGACGTGTTTAAGTAATAGGCAACAAATGCTAAAGTTGAATATTGCTAAACATTTCAGTTGCCAAAGACCCAATCAGTTGCTGAAAAATCCTGAAGGGTGGCTGTTGTTTTCATTAAACTGCTTGCGCTAATTTTCATGGACAGAAGTGCTGTGCTGTACTCTGGATTCAGTGCGGAAGAGATGTTTCAGAGTAGCTACAACCAATGCAGCTTTTCTCCAAATCACCTGGCAGAGGACATTGCGCGGTCTGGGAGAAGTTAAGTTTTAAGAAGTTGCAGACAGGGGCTATGTGCACATCCCATCGACTCCAAGACTTTTTTTTTTAATATAGGACTCAGCCTGGTCTTTTAATTGATCAGGCTTATGTATCGTATTTTTATCTTTGTTTGCTGGTTTAAAAAGTGCCCATATAAATTGGTTCAATAAACCATTTCATTGATGTAATGAAAGCTCTTTCTTTGAATTCAAATTTGCAGCCTTAATATATAGTAAAATCCTTGGAAGAAACAGAAGGGCCACAATTGGTGGGCTAACAAGGGAAAATATGAAAATCAGCATTGTTTGTAATCTTAAACTATTTTGCTAGAAAAATGAAAGGAAGGATTCCTTTGAGTTGTGCTCGACTCCTGGCATTAACATATTTATTTATTTATTTATGTATTTATTGAACAAATTTATATATACCACCCATCTCACTGTATGAGTGACTCTAGGCGGCACTGCAAGTGAAAAGCTATAAAATCTTAGAAAAAATATACAGGTTAAAAACTACAAAAGGTTAAAATTCAAACTCAAAAGGTAAAACTGCAGTGCAAACTAACACTAATTACGTATCCATGCAATTTTCTTGGCAACAATATGGAAATGGTTTGCTACTGTCTTCTTTTGAATGTTTTTTTTTCAACAATGTGGTCTAGTCTAATTCTAGCCCTGGGATTACCTGGTGGTGTCCCATCCAAATGCCAAGTAGGGTTGACCTTGCTTAGCTTTGGGGAATCAGCCGAAGGTGCTAGTCCACATAATTTATGTAGTGGTATATTTATCTCACTCTTTCTCAACTTTTGGAATGACAAATGTCAGGATTTTTCCTGCTATATATAGCAACTGAATAACAGGAACTCCCAGACTTAAAAGAAAGAAATTGAAAGGGGTGCAATTTTAATCTAAAAAACTGGGGGGGGGGGGGGGGGAATCTTATGTCCCTGTTTTTTTCCCCCTTGCCTTTGAGCTTTTTAACCACTCTTCGTATTTTTACTCCATCACATTATTGCTGGCTCTGTTTTAACCATAACGGCAGGCTCCCGGTTTAGAGTTCTGGTGAGCCATCTGGCAGGATATTCATTTTAATCAATCATGCAAATCAAATAAGGATGTTCTGGGGCTCAGTCAGATGCAGATCTCAGCCCAGATGATGCAGCTCTGGAGCAGAAAGATCCCCAGGGCTGGCAGGATCTCAGAATAAGAGAGATCCAGGAAAAGCCCAGTCTGGACATCTTCCCAATATGGGGATTTCAGTTTCCAGGATTCTCAGCTGGCTAGGGAATTCTGGGAATTGAAGTCCAGACCCCTGGAGGATACCCAGTGTAACTGGGGGCCAAGGACCCTTCCCAGCTCAGTGGGAAGTCATTGATAAAATCATTTCCACACGAGCTCTCTCTGAATCTGAAGCTGTTTGTAGAAATGGAATTAACCACTGGGAAAAGCAATCACAGCGGGTAGAAAAAAAAGCTTGAATGGGGAATTTGCCTAGTTCATGGAGCATAATTCTGCCCATCGATGCCAGTCATGATAGATGTCAAATAAGAGAAAGCCTTTGGGGGTGTTCTTCGCGGCGTACCCAGAGCATCTGATCAACCACCGTGGGGAGCCTTGTACCAGACGGCAGGGCGCGCTGATCTGATTCCTCTGCGGTCCCCTTTCAACATCTCCTCCCTTTGCCTGACTTGGTGACATGGACCCTCGTCATATTTCTGGTATGACTGTTGTTTCAAGAGGGCAGCGTTCTTCAGATTCCCCTCTGACAAGTGGAAGGCTTTGCAAAGCGAACGCATTGTTTTTCGGCATGCTCAGTCTTACAGCTTTATGCAGACGGGTCCCCCCCCCCCTCGATTTGAGTTTATTTAAGTTCGCTAAGTTTATTTAAGCTTGTCATCATCATCGTGTAATTACTCTGGCCTCTTCTGGGAGGAAAAGTAATAACGGAAATAATAAATATCGGTTAATATTATTATAATAGTCATCACAGGAAGAACAATGGGCTTTTATGCATAAAGATACAGACATGTACACAGAGAGAGAGAGACAATGATGACTTGCGCCCTCTTCGTGAGAGGAAACCAGGTACCCAAAATTAGGTCTGGAAACCCCTTTTCCCCACAACAACCCTTTGAGGTAGGTTGGGCTTAGAGGAAGGAACTATAGCTGTGGGGCTTCACCACTAAACCACCCTGAATCTCTCACTGATATCTCTCTATTCTCTCTTAAGAAGGCCAAGCAAAGCCTGTGACTTCAATTTGGTTTATTTTAAATGATCCCCCTGCCCCCAGTTAACGTTCCTAGGTTTCTCATTCCAATACTTGAAAAATGAAAGCAATGGGAGGTTGGGGGGAGAACTAAGTGAAATCCTGGGGATCACAGTCATCTAATCAATGTTGCCAAATATATATTTGCATTAGTCTGTCATCTAAATGATCTTTTGCACTAGGACGCCACGGCTCACCTGCCATTGCTGTGGCCTCTACACATGTCTCTGGGTGCAAACCATTCTTGGTGTGATTAGAAAAGTGGGGGACAGTAGAACCCGAAGCTTCTGCTCATCCCTTTTAAATAGGGTCGGCAACTGACAGCCTGACCGGTATTTGCAACCCTTAGCAAATACTGGCCTCTTTTCAAAAGCCCTCTGGCAAGCGGTTGATAAGAGCCAGCCTGGGAGGATTCATGCTCACACTGTCAGTGCAGAGCAACGGGGTGGTGAACCCGATTATCTTGGAAAGAGAGGACAGAGGGAGACAGGCTGGCCAGCCCAGGTGAAGGGGCCAAGAAGTCCCTTAGGTGCGGGGCCAAGAAAAACTCAACTCAAGAGGACTTGAATCTTGTTTTTCTATTTGGTGCTACTTCTTAAATCAGGCCGTTGTTGAAAGGCATGCATGCATGCATTCATTCATTCACCTTCCTACATTCTTCCATAAAGACTTAGCAACGTTCTTGGACTTCTTGTGAGTCAGCCAGTGGTTCAGCTCAGCCTGTTGGGTAAAATCTGATGCTGCTGTTTTGGGAAGAGACATAAAATGTGGGGTATGAAACAGAGGACAAGGCTACCCCCACCTCCTTTTTTCTTTGAAAACTGCCCAATATTGGGATGTTCCTCCAACCAATTATCTCAGAGATAATGTCGGCTGGCAAAGCAAACAAGGAAAAGAATCTAACATCTGTTGTTTGTCTTGCATTAAGCCATGGAGCAATCTGAAGGAGTCAATGGCGCACTTAGAGGCCACGCGTAATTCACCCCCGTGGTCCTCAGGGTGCATGAGGACGCATTTTTGGCCCTTTCTGCACACAAGGTGGGGCGGGGGGAGATTCGAGAGAAACAGGTCCATTCACTCTTAAAACACCACTGAAGTGTGGACCTTTCATGGTGAAGTTCTCTAGCTCAGTGGTCTCCAAACCTTTTTGATCACAGACCTTTATCAGTCAAAAAAAAAAAAAAATCTGTGAGCCCAGCATATGTATGTTTATTTATTTACTTATTGTACACATGTATTAGTGTACAAAGGCATGAGGCACATTATAAAGCACCCCCCCCAAAATGAAAATTAAAAAAGGATGAGATAGATACATTGGTTAACTCTCTCTTTTATGTTTTATTGATTTTATTGGGATTTTTTTGTTTGATTGCGGTGAGCTGCCCAGAGTCGATGAGAGTTGGGTGGCATACAAGTTTAAATAATAATAATAATAATAATAATAATAATAGTAATAATAATAATAATGATGATGATGATGATGATGATGATGGTCTGGATAGTGGACATTGCAATACCTGAAGATAGCAGAAGGGAAGAGAAAGAACTGGAGAAAATTACAAAATACAACGACCTGCAAATAGAAGAACAACTATGGCAAAAGTTTTTAAATTTTAGATGTATTCTGTATTTTAAGTATATTTATGGTTTTAATGTTTTTGTAAGTCGCCCAGAGTCCCCCATTGGGGGGAGATGGGCGGGGGGAGAAATTTGATAAAATAAATAATAAAATAAAAAGAAAGCAGAGAGAGTACCAATAGTTATAGGTGTCTTGGGTGCAATCCCAAAACATTTGGAGGATGGAAGACCATCGGCATTGACAAATCACCGTCAGTCAATTGCAAAAGGCAGCTTTACTTGGAACAGCTTCCATCCTGCGAGGATACCTGGAACCCCATCAGACGACCCCATCTGCCTTTCCCAGGTCCTTGGGAAGGACTCGACAGGTGAACAGAAATGCCAAATCCAGTCTAAACCTCTGTCTGACTGTGTGATCAACCATAACAATTTAAACAGGCATTCTAATATTTTCTTCCCCGCACCCCAATGGATTATCATGCCCCCCCCTTGGAAGATCACTGTTGCAAAGGGTGAAAATGCAACCCCGCGTTTCCTAAAAGTTTGCATTACGCGCCCCATTCTCCTGGGGAGCCGTGCTGCAAAGCTTTCCTGCAGCAAACCCCGGGGGTATTCCTCTGTGCGTACGTTTATTAAGCAGAAGGGGGGCCTAAAAGGGCCAACTCATATTCATCGCCCGTCTTACATTTGCGCACCTGAATTATTTACTTTCAGACGCCGCTCAACGGCTTGAGCCTTCGGGCAGCTGCCAAGGACCTTGGACGGTAAAGAAAGAAACTCAACCACAACAAACAGAAAGATCCGACGGTCATTTTATTTAAAATTATCAACTTCCCCTTCTTTGGGTCTCCAGTGGGAGAGGCCTTTTCCGACCTTCCTGCTTTTTAGACTGCACGGGAAACTCCCTTCCGATCCGGCCTCGGAGAGAAACTTATCTGATCTGCCCAATAGAAATTAATAAACAGCTGAGCTATCTTAAAAAGAAGTGCACAGCACCAAACACCCTTTGATCTCAGAGTAGCTTTAACCTCGGCGTTGTAACCCGTGTTCCCTTCCCGAGAGCACCAGCTCAGCTAACTGGAAGGACAACTTGGTGGGTACGGATTCAATTTCCCCCTTAACAAAAAGGAAAACACTGAAATCATCCTTCATCTCCACCCTGGCCTCGCCACTAAGTCACATCCTTTGAAATTATTCATGCAAACTGAGATTTACTCATGTTCCAAGTATGTCCCAGCCGAGAAAACCACGAACCCTGCACGGTGACACATCTTCCCACAGGGCGGGTCGGCCTATCTGCGGGTGGCACGTCTTTCATGATATTTTGATTAAAAAGCCGAGAGTCGGCTTATCCGCGAGAATGAAGGGTAAATAAAATCTCGCCTCTCTCACCCTGTAAGAACACAGGCCGGCGTGCTTCCCTCGGCGACTGAATGAATGAACTCTGGATTTGTACATGACCCTGCAGGACGGGCATACCAGACCGGCTAAGTCTGCCCCCAAGCTAACTGCAGTTAAAATGAACCAATCTTTGCCTGCTGCGCAAATGAAGAGGCTCGATCTTCCCAAAGGCCAGGTTAAGCTCCTTGTGTGAACGGTCCCAGATCGTGGAGCGTTCGGCAAGACAACTGGGCTAGCTCGCCTGAAACTGGCAGGGCCATCATCTCGAGATGGTTCCTTACAGGCCCCTTGAGAGGGCTTCCAAAGATTAAAGGGCAGCCTGGAGCCATGGGAAGAAGTGGGGGGGGGGGGCGCCTGTGTCCTATTTCCTTCCATCAGGGGCTAGTGTTTTGCACTTGGCAAGCGTTTCACCTCACCACAGGCTCTGGAGAAGATCAGTGCCCTCCAAGGAGCGGGTTAATCTCTTCTCCCCCTTGGCATGCTGGCACCAACCCAAACTCACAGCTCATGTGCCTTCGCTCAGATGCCTGGTGGATTCAGTCACCGGCGTCCAGGCCGTCCAGGCAGCGCTCAGGAGCACTTAGTTTCCCTGTGTAGGTTTGCGGAATTCTAAACAGCACACCGAGGGAATTTACAATCGCTTTACTACGCGGAAGCTGCTTGGGGCTACAGTTTGGGAGGGTTTTTCTGCATCAGCAACCCACAGCCTGCAGGTGAACTTCTCCTGTTCTCGCCACACACACACCCCTTGCTAATAAGACTGCATCTCCAAATTTGGCAGGAAACCACCAACTCACAACCGTGGCGTGATTGCTTCAACCTACAGCAGCAAATCAAACCAAATAGCTGTGTTGTGCTTCCAAAGCCCCCGGCCCAACATCCAAAAGGGAGGCTCGGGTTAGCCGAGCTGGATGGGGCTGTTTGGGCCTCCACATCCAGCCCCTGGTCAGTGCAGGAATCGACACTAAGCCGTCCTAGATAGACCACTGTCCAGCCTCTGCTTCAGTTCATCCAATGAAGGGGATTCCCCCATCTCTTGGGTCACCGGTAAAATTACTCTTAATGTTAGCATGTTTCTCCTAACCTTTAATCAGAATCTGCCTTCCTGTGACTTAAATCTGTTAATCCGTGTTCTGCCCGCTGGAATGAGAAACCACAGGCCTTGACCTTCTGTGTGAGATCTTTCCCAAGAGTGTTATCCTACCCCCTCTTGGTCCTCTCTCATCAAGCCTCAACATCAACGTTCCTTCACAAAACTGAGTTCCTCAGCAACCTCGTAGCACTTTCTGAAACCTTTCCCAGCTTTTCTGAAAGCCTCTCAAAGTGTGGTGCCCAGAAGTGGGCAAAGGACTCAAGGTGAGATCTGACCAAAGCAGAACGAAGCACATCGCCTGCTCCTGTGGCCCTCGGTTGCTGAAAAGAACTGGAAAAGGTCTATCCTTCCAGGTTGACCATGGGCATTCCTGGGCAGGAGGCACTCCTGGTTTCATGCCTCTTCCAGGCCTTTGTTTGGGCACCGGGAATCTTTCCCAGCCCAATGACACTTGTTTCAGACTTCATACTCCCCAATGGGTTCCCTACTGCTCAAGGACCACAAGTGGATGGAGATATACAGGTAGTCCCTAGTTTAAGAACGCGTTTATTTATTTATTTATCAAATTTGTCACCACCCGTCTCGTGAAACGACTCTGGGTGGTTTACAACAAGATAAAAATTCATGAAAATACAACATAAAAACAATCCTAAAAAGAAATAGGTTCCAAGAAGACGGAGAATTGGCAAGTAATTCCAGGGTTCCGTTCCCAAGGTCTGTCCGTAAGTTGAATTTGTACGTAAGCCGGAACTGTATTATTGTATAATACTGTAAAAGTAGTATTGTGTAATGAACTCAAACCATTGTGTATTGAACTCGAATGTTGCTACAATAGGCTCTGTTCTTAACTATGGGTCGTCCTTAAACCGGGCGTTCTTAACCCGGGGACTCCCTGTACCTACTGCCTTGTTCCTATTCCAAGCCAGCAGAACCGCAGCAAATGCTGTTGCCAACATCAACATTTATTTTAATGAATTACCGTAATTAAATAAATGAGTGACCCAAGTGGGAGCACACCCAAGAAGGGGCCTTGGTGGCTTGCTGAGAACTTTGTCCCCTAGCCAAGGAGGAGGGGAGGGGGCTTTTGTGGGTGGGTGTGCTTCTCCACCAAATTCTGAAAGTGTCGCTTGTCGCTTGACCGAGGAACATGACGTTCCGACGTCAATCATGACTTTTGCAAACATGACGTGATCAGGTCCTTCCTCCGTGATGTGTTTTGCATCATGCGAGGGGTTTACTTCTCCCTGGAACAGCGCAAGAGATTTTTGGGATCATCGCGGAGGAGGAGGGAAGGGAGGAAGAAGAAACTGACAGGACATTCTAGCATCTCAGTAATTTAGGGAGGCTCAAGAAAGCAGATGACTCTTTCTTGGAGAAAGGAGGCCACCAAGAATTTTAGCAAACTTTCAGAGCTCACTTTGTGCGGACGGGTTTTGTTTTTCAAAAGCTTTAAAGAGGAAGATTTTGCCACTGTTCCTATCTTTTCCCCTCTTTGAGGATTATTTGAGAGTGTTTGTGTGTGTGTGTGTGTGTGTGTCTGTAAACATTTTAGATTACATAAGATTAACAAATGCAATGGTGCTAATACAACACAAAGGAATCATGGTGATTAAATGAGCTAAAACTTAAGAAAGAAAAGAAAAATCCATATAGTATTACAAGTAGTCCTTGACTTACGACCATTTGCTTAACAACTGTTCGAAGTTAAGATGGTGCTGAAAAAGTGATTTACAACTGGTCCTTGCATTTATGACTTTTGCAGCATCCCTGCAGTTGCAGCGTCTTGGGGTCACATTTGCGGCCTTCCCAGGGGGCTTCCAGCAAACAAAGTCAATGGGGGAAGTAGGATTCACTTAACGACCGTGGCAAAAAAGGCCGTAAAATCAGGCTCAATTCACTTAACAACCGCATTGCTTAGGTACAGAAGTTCCGTTCCCAATTGTGGTTGTAAGTTGAGGACTACCTGTAATATACCTCGGTTCTTTAACATATTATTAAATCCAAGCCACATATAAACATCTTCTTCTTCTCATTCTTAAAACGCAAAGACCTTTACGAAATTAACAAAGAGCACATCTCTTCAATCTACTCTTTACCATCTGGGGTGATGTCTCCTTTCTACCTGCATAGCATAATTCTCTTAAGTCAACCCCAAACTTCAAAGATTACTTTTGGGTAAGAATGAAGGTGGAGGAAATAGACAGAATGCATGAGAGAGAGAGGGAGTTGGGTAAACTGGAAACCAAGCCTTGTTCCTGCTCAATTGCAAGTGTGTGTGTGCGTGTGTGTGCATGTGTGTGTCTGTGGAGAGGGGGTTGCACACCACTCAGTACAAATGCTCATCCTGGAATTTCCTACTTGGTCTGCAAAGACCGTATGAAAGGTCACTGGGCAGCTCGGAGCCCGTGGGCACAACCTGGAGCTGCAGTTCTTAACATCTGGCAACAGCACAAACAGTTGGCCACACAGGGCAGGGACAATGATGGACCCACACATGTGGGAAGGCGCTGATGGAAGCTTTGGTCTCCTTGCACAAGCCTCTCCCCCAGACACAGCACAGCACAAGGGACACACCTCTGTTTGTGAGTCCAGGGGGGACCAACCCATGAATCGTACACCTCCTCTCTCCAAGTAATAAGATTCTTTTTTTTTTTACATTTTTTATCCGCCTTTATTATTTTTATAAATAACTCAAGGTGGTGAACTTACCTCATACTCCTTCCTCCTCCTATCTTCCCCACAACAACAACCCTGTGAGGTGGGTTGGGCTGAGAGAGGGGGACTGGCCCAAAGTCCCCCAGCCGGCTTTTGTGCCTAAGGCGGGACTAGAAACTCACAGTCTCCTGCTTTCTAGCCTGGTGCCTTAACCATTAGACCAGTGTTTCTCAACCTTGGCAAGTTGAAGATGTGTGGACTTCAACTCCCAGGATTCCTCAGCCAGTGCTGGCTGGGGAATCCTGGGAGTTGAAGTCCACACATCTTCAAGTTGCCAAGGTTGAGAAACACTGCCCTAGACCAAACTGGCTCTCAAAACTCAGAGATTGCACTCCGAGCCAGCCCAAAACTGCACCACCAACACTTTGGTGGGTTTTTAAGAGTGGAAAAGCAGGTGCTTTAACTCCTAGAAGTTTTGCACTCTCCTTCTTGTGCTTCATCCCACCCTTTTAAAATGCACCCCCCGCCCCAATTCAACACTCCCCTTTCCTGTGCCATCACCACCGTGCCGTTGGCAAGATCTGGTCGAAAAAGCCAAATGCTGTAATTTTAAACTCATTAACATTGACATTTTAAATCATGATTCATACAGATACAGTAGTCCTTTCCTCTTTTTTATCTTCAATGGTCTAAGTTATCTAAACATTAGTGTTAATTATCGTTGCTCAAGACTGTGCAAATACCACTGTATCGAAACAATATAATGTATTATGTCAGTTTCACAACAATAGAATAAAAATATTACTATTAAAAAAAAAAAAGATCGCAAAGATACACCCTCCACCTGGTCAAGGGGCCAAACTGTCCTTTGCCTCCTTGGAAAACTTGTTTTCCCCTGGACTGTAGCCCCAGAGGGAAATTAAGCAAAATCTGGCAGAATTGAAGCGGAAAAAAATCTTCCACTGAGAAGGTATTCAGTTGTTTTTTAGTTCAATGTTTCTTAAAGTGTGGTCCTAGGACCCCTGGAAGTTTGCCAAAAATTAAAACAATGACACTCTCACTATTTTTTTAATTTGTTTAAAAAATTAGGGCTGTTTCATGAAAAATATATTGTTTACGTAAATATCAAATGGGTCTAATATGGTTCTTTTTACATGATTTGATAAATAAATATCCTATGAATGCATCTATTCGCATTTTGAAACACTGGTTTAGTTCATTGACTTACAGGTCCCTCCAATTGCAGTTGCAACTCTTGGCAGTTTACAAAGTATAAATAATTAAGACTCAAACAACGGCAGACATGACCAATCAAGACGGCTAAGACCCAGATGGGGGAAAGAACATCAGTTTACACATCATAGAAAACAAAACAAGAAGCAGGGTGACGACCTCCCTGCTCCAGAGACAGGTGAAAAAAAATCAGGTTTCAAGGCTTTCTGAAAACACAACAGCTGTGGGTCACCTTAAGGGCAAATGTTGTACGGTTGAGGGGCAACCTTGGGAAACTTGCTTTCCTCTGCATTGTAGCCCCAGAGAAGCCCCAGATAAGCCCCACAAGATCACACTGTTTCACTGGTGGAACCTGGAGCATGTTGATCCTGTGTGATGGTCCGTGAGAATAACCTTGGGAGACAGGAGGAAGAGCCGCAGCCTAGACAACGGTCAGATAAGAGAGGGCTCAGCCCACAGAAGGAATGGAGGTGGAGAAAGCGTCTCAGAAGGGACTTTCCCTAGTTCTCCGGAAAGGAAAGGAGGGGAGGGGAGAGATACTTTCAGACTTGCAAGGTTCTGCTACTGTAACCCTACAATAAAGGTCGTGTTAATACTCATGGCTGGTGCTTCTTGTCTGGACTGCCTTGAAGGGCTGACCTCCTGCCAGATCTTAAAAAATGGGCAGAAACAACCAGAGAAAGTCAGTTCTGTAGATATCCAAGTCTGAAGTCATGCTGGGCTTTATAGGGGACAACCAGCACCTTGAATTGCATCCGGAAGCCAACTGGTAACTGGTGTAGCTCACAAACTAGAGATGCTATGGGGCAAAATAAGTGCAGACATAGCTACTTACACCACATAGTTTAAACCTGGCTGCGTACTTTATGCAAGCTAGGATCTCTACCTAGATATCACCTTCCTCACATTTTATAGGCTAAGGCGTATATGTCGTATGCTGAGGCACACAAAAATATGGTGTGTTTCTGCATTTTTGATGTTTTACTGGTTTTATTGTAATTTTTTGTTTGTTGTGAGCCACCCAGACTCGCTGACAGTCAGACAGCATGCAAATTTAATAAATGATTGTTATTATTAATTCCAGTCAGCCCACTAAAACTCTTTCTCCTTCATAGCTGTACACAGATGATGTTTTTTCCAAGACAAGGGAAATGTGCGCTTTCGAACAATAACTGTGTCTATCAAAGTCTAGGCAAGTCTATAATTCATGTAAATGTTTTTTCTTGCCCCAGTTCTGCTACTGAGAACACCCCCAAATGTTCTAATTGCACTGAGCTGAAATTAGCAAGCTACGTATTACCAATAAGTGTGAAAACTGGGTTAAGAGGAATGAAAGGCTGGGAAGAGAACAAGGAGAGTTGGTAATAAAAGTGAGATGCAAAATCAGAGAAGATGGAGAATCTCAAATGGGCCCAGGAATAAATGAATTTAGATTTAGATTTATGGGCCGCTCAACTCCAGTGGACTCCAGTGGACTAGAAAGATCTTTGACAAGAGAAGCATCAAGCAAGAAAGCAGAAGATGGGCTTGGAAGATCGTTCCAGTTTTGAACCTGCTGGGTGGAATTTGTGGGAAGATGTAGCAAGGGCTCCATTCTACATATTGGGTAGATGGAAATGAAGTTAGATGAAACAACCAAGAAACAGAATGCTGTTGGGATATTCCAGATATATGTGGGGAAGGCGAAGGAGAGAGGGGGCTAAGGATGAATGGGTGATGAATGAATGTGGACGGAAGGCAAAAGTGAGCCACCTGCAGAAAAGAAGGACACTGAAGTGGCTACGTTATACGGAGAGCGTGAATGAGAACTGAATGGCAAAACCAATGGGAGAAGGAAGAGTGAATGGGTTGAGAGGAAGGGGTGGTGGGGTGGGGTTGATGAGAGAGGCAAGAAGCTAAAAGGACAAAAGACCAGTGATGAAGCAAAGATGGTTTGCAAGCAGAGAAGGCATGGGGAGAATTAATTAATTGATTGATTGATTCAATTTATACAGCCACCCATCTCAAATCCATGACTCTGGGCAGCTAACAACAGTTATAAACACCATGAAGCATGCAACAATAGAAAACAATACACACACAATCAGCAGCTGAGACAAAAAAAAATAAATCAAGCATAACCATTGCATGGTCTTTGCCACACATCTGGATCCCCAAGCTTGGTGGCACACACAACTACTGAATGGTGTTGGGATAAACTAGATTTAGTTGGTTTTCTTTTTATCTTCTCTTCTTACCTGCCTCCAGTGCCTTTTTCTTACTAGGGCTTACTCTATTCCTGCTCTTTGCATCATGTTCCTTACCCTGAAAAGGAACTGCATGTTGAGTATGAACGTTCCTACAAATGCATGTACGGTTCAGAACAATTAACTTAATCTTTCCTAATGAGGTTGTGCTGGAAAACTGGGGCAAGCCATGGCTTCCAGAGCATGCTGGATCACAACTCCCATCACTCCCTGCTGGGCCGTTGAGACGGAATCCAACAAACTTGGAGAGCTGATCCATCTTCTCCAAGCTTTTATGTTCAAAACAGAGAAGAAAGGACATTGGATGGTGACCCACCCAAGAGTCATTTTCTCCAGCACCTTCTGCCCTGATTTGACGCTTTGTAGAAGAACTGGGATTACAAGTCCCAACCAAGTCTTGCGCTTAGCCATTCTGAGCATTCTGGGAGTTGTAGTTCCCCTACCTCCAGAGGGCAACAGCTGTGGGTTCCTTCCTTCAAGAATGAAGATAGCTCAAGGAACGTAAGTGGTTATTATGCGCACCAAGCAATTTCTATTAATCTTTCTGCCTAGCTGGCTGGAGCACATTCTGCATGCATCAGTGGCCCAGCTTTGCAAAAACAAGCCAGCTGAGAAGCAAAAACGGGCACATTTTCCACAGACCGGCCTTAAACAGTCTGCAGGAGCAATTTAGACCTGCATCGATCTTGGGTGCCCATCAGCTCTCCTGCTTCCCTGCTTATATTTTACTTAGATTCCTTTCTTTGTATTATTTTAAATTGGAAGTTAGCATAATAAAGATCAATGCACCAGCCTAAAGTATCTGTTTCAATACCTTTGGGCTCCACAATCATTGTGGAGAATGAAAAGAGGAATGGTAAAATCCAGCCCTTTCTTTGGAAGTATGATACCTACCCTAAAGGAAGATAACTGAATTTACCCCCGATGCCCAACTCAAAAAAGAAAAAAACTAGCCTGCCTCCATTATGATGTTCTTAATTAATTTAAGAGAACACTCTCTTTTGACATTATTTGGAGAACAAACAAGTGTTCCTTTCAGGTCAACAGAATATGTGAAACTGCCCAGAAAAGCCCCCCAAAATCATCATCGTCGTCTAATGATAAAATGCATAAATGGTGGGAAGAGAGGATAATAATTTTGGGTAAATGAGGGTTTTGTTACTGGCCTTGATCGTCAGCGCTTGAGACACGTTCTCGAAGTACAAAATCCCCATTCAAAATATTCCCGTTTTGCTTTGCCAAATTTTTCCTAATGCTGACTTTCACCAAAGTGGCATTGCCCCACTGGGATGACCAAACCTTATTTTGGAAAAGAGCCTCTAAAACAGTGTTTCTCAACCTTAGCCAAGGTTGAGCAACACTGCTCTAAAGTCATAGGGGGCCGTATTCTGCCCTCCTGACCCCCAGGAGCAGTGCCATTAGCAGAAAAACAGGCACCAGAAGTGCCATTCAAGTCAAAAGTCCTCACAACGGAGGTGATGCTCCATAGGTTCCCTCTGCCTTCGTTCAAATCTGTTTCAACCTGTTGCAAGTCCTTTCACCACGATTAGATTATTATTAGGTCCCCCACGCCTCCCGAAAGGGAGATCCACCTTAATGGAGTCTCCGTTCATCAATACGGAGAGGCGACCCTCACATTGACCGATGTTTTCCCCGGGGCAATTCTGGGAGTTGACGTCTACACGTCTGAAAAGTTGCCAAGGTTAAGAAACGCTGGTCTGGTGGTGAAGGCACCAGGCTAGAAAGCAGGAGACGACGGCGAGTTCTAATCCTGCCTTAGGCACGAAAGCCGGCTGGGGGACTTTGGGCCAGTCCCTCTCTCTCAGCCCAACCCACCTCACAGGGTTGTTGTTGTGGGGAAAACAGGAGGAGGAAGGAGGATGAGGTATGCTCACCGCCTTGGGTTATTTATAAAAATAATAAAGGCAGGTAAAAAAATCTAAAAAACAAACAGGGTCTCTGTTCACTCAACCAGTTAAGCCACCCACAGAAAAACGACACCTTAATTAAAACTCTCACGACCTTCTTCCCCAGCTCTGATGCCTTCATTCGCACAGTGTAAGAAATCCGGTGTGTCTTCAGGTGGCTGAGCTGGTCTCAGCCGCCTCAGTGCGTTGATGTTCAATACATCTGATTGCTTATATTACGTGCAATCTATCTGCGTGTTTTAAAACGTGGGATAATAGGTTCATTTTAATCACGACGTTTTATCTTTTTGTAAGGATTTTTTTATCGATTCTGCAGTTTTGTTTAATTGCCATACGCCGCCCAGAGTTGCTTTGGGCGAGATGGGCAGCTACAGAAATGTGACAGACAAGCAAACAAATAAATTTTTAAAAAATATTGTGGAAGCACAGAAAAGGCATTCAGCCAATGACCAGCGCACGTTGCACACCTAGCCTATCAAAATCTAATAGAAAATAGGGATTTCTCAGCATTTTATCCTCTAGTAAATGACTCGCGGTGGGCCCTGCAGATACATTTAACTGCAACTCCCATAATCCCCACCTCATGTGGCCTTCGGGGCACTGTGGTCCAAATGTCTGCAAAGCACAGGTTGCCTGTCTCTGTGCGACCATACACAGCACAGCCCTGCAGCAAAATGAAATGACTTGCCAAGGTCACGCTGCAGCACAGAGGGGGGAAAATAGAAGGGGAAAAAAACTCCGCCTGTCAGTTCCCAAGCTATCCTTCCTCACATTCTCATATCGTGAGCCAGATTGATCAGAAAGAGATGAAAAGCCCTTTTGTTAGCACTCGCACCTCCCCAGGTCCTCCTGGAGTGGAAGCACGTGCTCAGGTGAGTCGCTCAGGTGCAGCTCCTGGAGTTGCCAACGCAGGGGACTCAGAGGTCATCTAGATCAACCCGCTGCCGAGGGAGGAGAGGTTCTGCAGAGTCCCTGCTCTCCAAGGTCTCCTTGAGAGACAGGAGCGGCTTGAAGAAAGGCCTGGGGGCGGTGGGTTCTCGGGGGAAGCTGAGAAAGGGCCACGAGAGTCATCTGACTCCTTTTTAAGTCAACCTAATTTATCCTCATTCCCTTTGTGACCACTGGTTGCACCATTACACACCTATCTGTGCCGCTATTTCTGCACCAAGGATTGCAGAAGGGAGGTGGGATACGGGCTGGGCAGGGTCTTCAGGGGCAAAGCATGGTTCTTATGTGAGCCACAAAGAAAGAGAAAAAGGGAGCAGCCGTGCTACAGATGTTCGGAAGTGCAGCAAGCACGGAGCTACGATTTCCAATTTATGGAAATATCCTTCACCGAAAAAGGCTTTTGCGCCCAGGAGGGGTGCAAATTGATTGATAGAGGCTAGTTTTTAAAAAGTGTTGTCTTTAAGCGTGCTGCTCAATCAGCTGAAATAGGGGGAGTTTTGCTAGCACGGCCCCAACAGGGAGGGAAAAGAACCATATGGGGTTCTTTCGACCACCCCCCACGAAAAGGGTCGGGTTGGTGTCTCTGCTGGCAAACCCCTGGGCAGCCTGACTGCAGCTCCCGGCTTCTTTCTCTGCTGTAATTCAGAACTCTTCCTTGCTGCACAGCCTCACCCAAAGCAGGTCTTCCAAGCTCCCTTGCCCTTCCCAGAGTTTCACCGCATCTTCCCGAGCAAGGAAACAGTCTCTTCTTTGTGCTGCAGAGACAGAAAGGGCCTTCCCAAGGGGAAGCACCTAGCCAACCTTGGCGGATTGCAGAAAGCTAAGCCGGGTTGGATGGGGTTAGTGCATGGATGGGAGACCACCAGGAAACCTCAGGGCTGGGAAGTCTCGCTTTGTTTTAAAGAACAGATCTACAGCCAGAAGAAGTCTGATGGCTAGCATTTTCTGACAGCTAGGACAAGCAAGGTGTGGTTCTCTAAAAGCTTCCTTTATTTATATATTACTATGGTTTTTAGGCCCTTTCTACTGGGTTGATTTGAAGCGGTTTATGAAGCTCACTATACAGTTAACCACGACTATAAAATAATAAAACAGGCACACCCTATTAATCCACCTTCAATCCTCAAAGTTCTTCAAACTCGTGGAAAGTCAGGAGGGAAAGGACCCATATTGCCTCCAGGGACAACCCATTCACAGAAAGGAACCCCCCCCAGAAACGCCTGCCATATTTTCCAATAAGAGGGGGATATTCCTCCGTTGCTGGCTAGGACAGATGTTGATGCACTACAACTCCAATCATCCCCCACCACTGGCCATTTGGCTAGGTATTGGAGTCTAAAAATATCTGGAGGACCCCACATTTCTACCTCTGATCATTTATAGGCACACATTTAGAGAGGGGTGACCCAAAGATCCCCCAAGATGACTCTCCAGGTTTGCAGACGATGCAAATTTGTTTTAGCTCCACGCAACCCATTTCACTTGATTTCAAAATTAAATGGGTTGAAAATGGCTTTCAGGGTTTTCCCAATAGATGGAAGCGTAAACTGACCAAATAGGCCGGTTTCAGACCTGCAATGCCACAGAAAAGCCCAGCCAAGGTCCAAACCAAGTTCAACAGGTTGTATGAATGCGGCCCCCAGATTTCTTCCCGACTCAGTTAAGCAGACCCTCTGAATGCAGCCATCTGTCAACCCCGCAACAGGGACGTTTAAACCGTTCATCTCAATTTCCAAGGCCATTGGTCTTACTCAAAGATCTCCAACCTCACCAGGGTTCCTACACCTGTTGAGCAACTCAGCACCTGAAGCTGTGATCAGATTCCCGAAGGAAAATGGGGGAAATGTCTACAAACTCAGCTGACGTGCACTGCAAGTAAAAGAAACAACATACACAACCCCACTTACATTTGGAACAACTTTTGCTTGGCATAACTTTTCATCTAGGGTTGGCGCTGGGGGGCAGGGGATGCTGTTAGTCATCCTGGTAGAAATCTCGCATGCTGGTTTTTAAATCGGTAGATTTATTGGGGGGGGGGGAGGCAGCCCACATCCTAAACACAGGAAGCTTCTACAGGCTTCCACATCCAACCTCGCAGATCAGACATGTAATCGTTCAGTCTGCGCTTACTGTTTTCTCCCCAGCGCCAGAGTTAGGACAACGGGCCTTCAGGTTCAAAGCACATGGCTGGGTCCCTGCTGGGCCCCCCATATCTGACCAATTTTCATCAGACTTTCCACACGCATATCACTCACCAAGCACTACTACGACCCTCAGCACAAGCCCTGCAGGAAAGAAACTGACGTTTTAAGTACATACATGGCAGCACTTAGCAGACTTTGGCTGATTCTGGAAGCCAAGCAGGGTCTTGGCACTTGGAAGGGGGACCCCCTGGAGCATCCTTGACTCGGCTGGTGGGGGGGGGGGAGAGCGCATCTCTAAACAAGTCACTTCTTCTACAGGGCCGCCAAGCAAACGGCACAGATGCAATCACCCAGCGCTGTTAGTGTTTGACATTATATTAGCACTACCCGCTCCAAAGCAACGTGTGTGAGTTCCTCACTTTTGCTGAACCATTTCAGCTGAATAATGTCTTGCTGATCTGTTGGGACGGTACCCCACGTCCATCTCCTTCCACCCAGATCTTCAACCTACTAATCAGCTGGTTCACACACCACACAAAATCCAGGTTAACAAATTATAACGGTTAGATTCACCTAACATGCCTATCCAAACCAACAAACCATAGAATGGCTTTGAAGGATGGCCTGTGCACCCGGTGTGAGGTTCCCACAATATCCCCAGAAAAACTGAGCCCTAACAGGCTACGCAGTCGAAATTGGACATGAAACAAGCTAAAGTTGCTATCTTGAAAAATGCTGACTGTCCACCTGTCAAGGCGGTGCTTCTTCCAACCCTCTAGGTCCAACAGAACCAGGAATGCTGGGGAGAGGAAAAAAAAGTCTGCATTTTGGGAAGGCAGCTGGAGATATCTCTGTGGACTGTCAACAAACGTAGGGAGGCTAAAGCACCAGGTGGGAATTCAGACGCTCCGGAAAAAGTGAGCCTTTCCCTGGCTTGTTCGCCATGGCATTTCCTGGAAAAGCAGGAGGGGAGCAGGAAGGGCCCGGGCACTATTCCACCTGAGTTGGAATTTTTGTCCTTGTTCTCAGGGAAGTCAACACTCAGCGGGGAGCTCACTGGACAGCTTCTGTTTATGATGACTTCCAACATCCAAAACCATAACTGAGTTTTTTTCAAAAAGCATGTTTGCTTCTGCAGAGCCTAGTCGACCAAGGCTTCCCCAGGGCATCTGCACCCCCCGCGGGTGGGAAGCACTTTCCAACCCCCGAATTTCAGTGGATCCCAGTCCCCAAGGCTGCATTCACATGAGATGCTTAACCCCGTTTCCTTCATTCCCCCATTTTCTGGCTTCACACAATATTCAGGACCTTAAAAACAACCCAGGCGATCCGCACAGTGCGCTAAGCCACGACCCAGGTCAGCCTTCACCAGAATTAGCACCTTGGGCCGGTCCATCGGTTGGGTCTTTGCCGGACCTGGTTCAGCGTTTCGTGTGAACCCAGCCAGGCTTCCTTCCTCGGGGGTCTTCCTCACCTGCCGGCGATGGGGGGGGGGGGATGAAGCGACCGTACCTGAGGCTCCTACCCCAAATTCTCCGAGCAGGGACGCAGGACTGCTCCCATCATCCCCCGTCGCTGCCCCCCGGAGGGCGCCAGGTTGGGGGCCGCTCCTCCTTCGCCGCAGCAGGTCCTGAGGCGCCCCCGGCCCCCGCCCCGTCGCGGTCCTCACCTCGGCTGGGCAGCGCGCCCAGGAGCAGCAGCCCCGCCAGCAACAGCTGCAGCGCCGAGCGCATGGCGGGAGGCGCGTCGCCGGGATCCCCTCTGAGCATAGCAAGAGCGCTCCCGCTCCGGACCGGACGCCTGGAGCCTCCGCCGCTGCGGTCCCTCTGCCGGGTAGCGGCCAGCCGGAGAGACGCGCGCCCGGCGCCTCGCCGCCCTGCTCCGCCTCCGGGCTCCGGCCGCCGCCGAAGAGCGCGCCGCAATGGGGAAGTCGGCGGGCGCGCACCGGCTGCCCCGCACGGACCCTGCTCCTCGCCGGGGGCTTCTGGGGCGCTCGGCTGCCGGGTCTCCCCGTCCGGTCCCGGTGCCTCCCGCGCTGCCGCCTCGCCTCGCCTCGCCTCGCCTCGCCGCCAGCCGCCCCGCGCCCGGCACCCTGCAACCCCGCGGCCGCCGCGGGCGAGACTGAACTCCGGCGCGCAGCTGGCCAGGTACGATGCGGCGCTGCGAATTGCGGGGCGGGGGCGCGAGGCCGCCCGGGCTGGGCGCGAGCGAGCCGATTGGCCCTTCCCCTCCGAGCCGGCTCCCGGAATGGCTGGAGGCTTTCGCCGGCGCCGATTGGGCGGCGCGCCTGTCGGCTTGATCGGTTCCCACCCCGGTGGGCTGGGCGGGGGCTGTCTTCTCACGACCCGCTTCGCCCGGTTCGTGGATTCACGCGTCTGCTGCCTCGAAGGATCCCCGCGAATGGGGTTTGCGCCGCATAAGCCGTCCGCAAAAGAACCAAGGTTCACTTTGGTTAACACACGGATCGTGGGCTGCTGCGAATGCCGCGGCCGCCTTAGAATGACCCGCCCGGTAGAAGTGTTGTGCGAAGGGACGATGCGTGTCCTCAGCCAGCCCCTCTCATCCACCCTTCTTGGCATCTCCAGGGGCAAACCTGAAACGTTCAGAAAGCAAAATATCCGCGCCCCTGGTTTCCCCCTTGGCTGCCTGCCTATTTTTGTTACTGTTGTCAGTCTAGGCTGCGATCTAAGTAAGTCCTGTTGAATTACAACAGCTGCAAAGCTCGGTGATTGGAAACGAGTCTCTTGACCCACCTATGGACCAGTCAATACGTGTTCTGCATCCTTTTATATCATTTTATCATGCCAAATCACTATCGCCCCCAGAAAGAACAGAACAGAAAAATTAGACCCCAAGCTTCCCAGGGCACCCAGAATCCAGTAAAATCGAGAGTGGGAAGAAACCCCAAAGTCACAGTTTCCTTAGGAGCAAAGATGCACAAATTGGGAGCCAGATCACCCTAAATCAGTCAAGGTATTGCAAAAAGCAAGGTAGGCGGATCGCAAAACAAACGCCTGATGTTGGAAGCCTTGGCTGTTTCGAAAATTGACCAGAATAATGTGCATTGTTTGGGGTGCAATTTAGAACAAAAAGAGAGATTCTGTTAACAATCGTATGATTATTTTGGGAACCATAATTGTAATGATCCAAAAAAGCTGACAATGAAGTCGAAATAAATAGTTTATGGAAAAACTGAGTATTGGAATATGAAGCAGATTCACCGTGTCAGATGCAATCAGAAATGTTCTCGATTTTATGGCTCAGATGACTAGGCATTGTAAGATTTGGTCCAACTCGGCTGAACAAAGCTATAAATAATGTGGCCATGAAGTAAAAACCTGTTTCTTCTACAGTTTTAAAAGCTGGCCTTCTTTTTGGGGTTTGCTTTTTGTGAATCTGTTATTAGATGTCTTGAAAGTCATCACCTTTACTGTATAGAGGGAGTCAGGGTTTCAAACGTCATCAAAATGAAAAGGACTTCATCAATCATTTGGTATGGTTAATCAATTAAAAGCACTGGATAGCACACTGCATTTGCAAAGACCAGTGAAGGAGTGAATTTTAACATATAAACTGGAACTAGAAAATATCAAAGACAGATTTTGCCAGACTGGCTGGACGTTTGGAGAATTGATGCCCCCCAGATATCTGGAGAATACCATGTTGGATGAAAGTATATAACTGCAAATAAATACATAATTTAGTGTTAAATGAAAGAAAATACACTTTGTTAGCCCAATATGATTAGCCAATCAATTAAGAGTCTCAATACATTTGGATAACGTGCTAAGTGTCTAAGCTCCTGGAGAAAAGGCAGGACATAAATTTACTCAAACCAACCAAATCACAGTGATTTAGTAACCATGATAAAGGGATTGTAGGAATGAAGCTGACGGGTTCAAATAAGGAGTTTACGGTGACCCAGTCCTGAACTCAAGGACCTGTTTAAGTAATCAAGTCACTGAACAGATCCCAGGGAGGCATGATATGGCGTTGTCCAGATTTTGCAAAAATAAGTCGAGTTCAGCATTTTAATTAATGCTACCTGCACAGATGTCACCTGGCAGAGCCCTGACCTTGAGCTGAGCGAGGGACCAAATAAAATAGCCCTTGTTTCTTTCGGCACCCAAGAGCAGATATCTGGAAAAAGCAGGGATGGGCCAGGGAGTTTTAGTGACTGAGGTTACTCTTCCAAGTCCCTGAAGCAAATAGAATATTGATGGAGAAACTCGTGACAGTAAGAAGCAGGACTGCTGGCTATTTATTTCAACTTTGGGCCTGATCTATACCCTCTATTTTGGGAAAGGAAAAAAAGGTTGAGCTCAAATCCTGCTTGCTTCATAGACAAGTCTGCATATTTCTCATGGCTGCAGGACAGAAGTGGGATATTTTTTTGACTTCCCAGTTTAGCCTATAATCCTAGGATTTTCTGGTGGTCTCCCATCCTGCTAATCTCTCTACTCCTGCTTAACTTCCAAGGCAAGGTTAGCCAGAAGCCACCACCAATTTAGTAAGCGTTCACAGAAGAGGACAGGCAAAATCATAGAGGGGGATAGGCCTGTCCAAGGCATTCCCAGCAACTAAGCAGTTTCCCATTTTACAGATAAGGTGACTGAGGCCACAGGAAAATGACTCATTCATATCCTACCAGGGTATTTGTCGTTTAGTCAACATATGGCTTCAATCAGTCCCCTAACTAGTAGTTTCTCTTCCGGCCGTCCCTGTCCTCCACTCTTCCCAGTTGGATAGCTGCCTGGCCAGCTTTCTGCAACTCTAATGAAATAAATAGACAGATCCAGCCGAGCCCTCGAGGGCACCCATGCTTTGCACCCTGGTTTGGAATAGATGGGCCTCCCGTTGTTCATCTCTTGGACTTCTGCCACCGGCGGCCGCCCGTAACGTAGAATCCCCCGCAGCGAGCAAACTAAACATTCATTGCAAATCTGTGCAATGGGGAGATTCTCGCCACTGCTCTGTGTTTGCCACAGGAAAGAGATTGTTTTGAAAAAGCCATTGTTCCCACAATTTAATTAGGAACCAAACGCAGAAATTTAATAGGAGCCAGGAGGGTCAGGGTCAAAGTTAAAATTAACTTTATTTTCCAGGTGACTTCTCCAGGCATGGAGATTGTCATCATAAATACACAGCTCATAGGCCTGGGCTTAAAAGTGGCATCATAACTGTTCTTGTGGCTCTCCTATGCCATCTCTCCCAATATTCCCATAAAAAAAACCAAAAGACAAAAAACAGCCTTCCCTGTAAATTTTGGATTTGTTTGAACATAATTTCAATTGGTGTGGAGAAATATATATATTTACACACACGCCTTGCTCTCAGCATGGCTAGGATTCCTATTCTGTATTTAAGATTAACATGTGGTTTATTTGACAAGGTTTGACTATTTCATCTAGCCTTTGGGGAGGATTAGAACCCAGGACCATGGTCCTCGGGATCGGAGGCAGGGGATTTCAATTTTATGAAATAAATTTCACCCAAGCTTGGAAATGACGGTGTCCCTCCACAGAGAGGCTGTGTCCATGCAACATGCTTGCCCATGTTAGTGGAAGACCTAGCAGGGATGGCCACACCAAGTGCTAAACTAACGTAGGGTCAACCTTGTTAGGTTTCTTTGTGACTTAGCGTCTTGTGCAAACCCAGGGTTAATTCAGGGACCGACGGAGGCTCGTGGCCACGTTCCAGGGAGGTGTCGCATGCTTTTTAGGATCCAGAGCAAATCAGCGAGAACGGCTGGGCAGAAAGGGGGAGATGAAGCGTCCCAAGTGTGCCCGTGATACTCAATTCTCTTTCTTCTTTCCGTCTGAACCGATGCACCAGCCTTCTGAGCAAGCCTGCATAGGTTTTCCCCTGCAACAAACTTTTGCCCTTTTGCGTTGAATTTTGGGAAACTCCTGGGTGCGTCTGACATATTTGAATCCAGTTCTGCCTGGGGCAACCTAGAAAGAAAAGCAAAATGAAAGCTGTGACTCTCCCCACCCTGGGCAGAGACTCAAGCGGGGCTCGCTTGACATCTGGCTCTTTCCCCGTAATCCTGACTTATTGCAGGGCATCAGCTCCTGAGACGGAGCAAGGAGGCTCACAGAAATACCGCTTGGAATTCAAGGCGGGATTAGCCAGAGGGATCGTCCGGGCTGTTCTCTGCCTGCTACCGACTCAGGCCAGGAGCAGAAGGTTGGAAGGACGGGGATCGCCTTGGGGGCCTCAATCAGGAAGGGACGGTGGCAGGAGAGGTGCTAAAAAAGGGGGCTGGGACTGTGGGTGAAAAGAATGCACGTCCCCCAACTAATGTCTGACTACCTCCATTTACAAGGTAAAGGAAGACACAGACAACGAAATGATTACCCTCTTCCCTTCCCTCCCCTCCCCTCCCCTGCCCTCCCCTCCCCTCCCCTTCTCCTCCTCCTCTCCTGCTCTCCTCCTCCCCTCCCTTCCCCCCTCTCACAATTATAGACCAAGTGTTGCATTTCTACAACTATGTGCAACATTTAGTTCAGTGTTTCTCAACCTTGGGAACTTTAAGATGGGTGGACCTCAACTCCCTGAATTCCCTATGCTAGCTGGGGAATTCTGGGAGTTGGAGTCCACCCATCTTATAGTTCCCAAGGTTGAGAAACACTGGTTTAGTTAGTGCAATGGGCCTGGAGAATCCTTGTGATTCCATGTCCCGTGAGAATTCATTCTTTTTAGATTCTCCAAATTTAAAAAGCAAAGAAAGGGTATCTAGAGCAATGGCTTTGTTCAGAAGCGTGCTCATCTGTTCTGAAAGAAGACCAGAGTCCAGAGAGGTGTCAGAGGGCAGTTGGGGAGAAGGTGGCAGCTGGCCTTTTGAGAGGGGGGCCTATGACATGTTCTCAAAATTCCAGATGTGCCCATGGACACTCCCCCACCCAAAATTAATCTACAGGTAAAGCAGAGAGCAGCCTGATATCTTAAGTCACAGAGTGAATGAAGCACCCATTAAACCGAGCAATTGTAGCTCTGTTTTCCAAGCATCTCTGGATCCTCTTCTGAACTAAATCCAATCTGCTGATGTGAGTAACCACCTACCCAGGTTACAGCAAACAGATTCCAGAATCTGTGTGGAATCTGTGAAGCAACTTCCTTTAATGCCAAGGGACCATTTAATATTTCTGCACGCGGTGTCAATATCCTTATTTCTAATAAACATAGGAAGCAAAGATGATCATATGCTTCTCCATTAGTTCTCTGGATGCCACATTGGGATAGGTGAATGGACTCAGGGTGACAATGGGTGTGCTGTTAGAAGACCTGAAAGACGACTTTAGGGACAGATCGTCATGGACAAATCTATCTATATGGTTGGTAGGAGTTGATGACACTTGGTGGCACGTACCAATCAATCAATCCATCTTCTACAGATCTTTATATTGATGATTCACTACTCTGAAGTTGTAAGCAAAGCAGAATGAGTGATAGATCTAAGAAATGCAGACGATAATGGTGTATCATCCATGCATTCGTCTGTTTGCTAAGCCATGATTTACATTGATTAATGAGTAGGAAAGCATTTGTATGAAACGTCGAGCTCAGGGGCATCTTTTTTTTCTCTCCTAGTGCACAACCTGAGCACAATTTTCTCCTAGTGCACAATCTAAACCTGAGTTTAGATTCCTGGCACCTTTAAGAATGTTACTCAGTTTGCCAAAAAAAAAAGGAGAGGAGAGGAGAGGAGAGGAGAGGGGAGGGGAGGGGAGGGGAAGAGAGAAGAGAAGAGAAGAGAAGAGAAGAGAAGAGAAGAGAAGAGAAGAGAAGAGAAGAGAAGAGAAGAGAAGAGAAGAACAAGTTCATTTCCATAAGTTCAGGTGAGGTTCCTCAAAAAATGCAGATTTTTTTAAAATTTCAAAGCAACCACTTTGTTCTTGGAATGATGCCTTCTTCCCAGAAATGCTCTTTCTCCATTGCACTATTAAACTGCTGCTCTAAGGCTGCCACAGCATGGTCACCTCTGCAAAAACTTTGTTCAAAGATATTTCTTCCTCCCTCAGCTTCTCTAGGGCACCTCTCTTGACCCCAAGGGAGTCCATTTTTATTTTGACAGCCAGAAGTGGTTTGCATTGATCATCCATCACTGCAGGCCCACGGCTGTCCATCTGACACTCTGCTATATGTAGAATCTGTTGTGATACAGAAGCATGAAATTATTGTTGGAATGCAAGACCATATTCATCTTTCAATGATTCATTGATGTGTTAGAATTACGTGTTATATTTCAGCCAGGAGATTTTACCTGGGAAATCTTCATTTTATTGCCTCAACAACAACCCTGTGAGGTAAGCTGGGCTGGGGCAGAGTGGCCCACAGCCACCTGGTGAACTTCCATGGTTGAGAGTGGATTGAACTGGGGTCTTCCCCCATCCTAATCAGAGATGTTAACCATTGCATCACACTGGCTTTCCAATAACTTTCAGATGCATACAGTAACACTGTCACTACTGCTATGACCTCTACTGTACATTATCAATGTATAGGATCTGCATCCATATTTGTTTATTAATTTATTTACTTACTTAAGCTATTGGTCCAAATATTCAAGGGTGGGCTGTTTCAGAGGAGAAAGCTCAACAGCAGAGACCCTGTAGATGACATTCTCTCAGAGGATACATAGAGACAGACAGACAGGCAGACAGACAAATTTATTATGATCAAAAGTTCAGAATTACTAACTTACATACATGACAGAAACATGCCTAAAATCCACTCTTGTGGAGAGGAATAGGGACTACAGCTATGGAAAACTTTAGAGGGGAGATATGATTCAAATGAGCTTCAATCCATCTACTAGTTCACACTGAATTTCCAAAACCAAATTGATTCAAGGCATTAATTTGAATCAAATGCCTTGAAATCACTTTGGGGAGTTCTGAAGGTCCTGTGGAGATTCAATGTACTTTCTGTGCTTTCTGTCTTTGGAAAATCTCAGATCTTTTCTTTCTTCCATATATGGGCAAAGATGGTGAGATGGGCTGTGTGATATTGACAGGAGGGGTCATCAATGTGAGGCTGCTGTGCTATTTTTTTCCCATCTGTGTGTGTGTGTTTTGCCTTGAAAAAAGTATTCCAAAAAATATTCCAAATAGCTATTGTAGTAAACACCTGAAGGGGTCCACCTGAAACCATGTGGGGTTGAGTCCCCTTAAGTTTCTACAATCACTATTACAGTAAAAATCTCAGTTTAACAGACCTTCTGGGCGGAAGGAGTATCCACCGAAGCCAAATATTTGTGAAAGCTGAATTTACAAAATTGATATAATTTACATCACACATGAATGATGTACATCCGTGTATCTCAAACGTGGCAACTTTAAGACATGTGGACTTCAACTCCCAGAATTCCCAGCCAGCTGTTTGAGAAACACTGACATACATGGATGCAAAGGACCCAAACGACAACTATTGTCCTTTCTGTTCAGGTTTCAGAGAGTTACCAGCAGATGGACAGGCAGACAGACAGAAAGTCCTAAGTTCCTTTCCATAATTTCTTTCCAAAGTTCTGTTGGGTTGGAAAGAATAAAAATGAAAGTGACTGTACCAGAGGCTTCAGGATCCCAAGTGAATTACTTGCATCATTGGGATAAGAAAACAGATCAGCCGAAAGAGAAAGTTCTGGTGCACTTTTTCCTTGTGGTTTAAAGATAGCCAGCTGAAGAGCTTTACCACTGTGTGTGAGATGGACAGCTATATAAATGTGACATTATCTATCTATCTATCTATCTATCTATCTATCTATCTATCTATCTCATGGAAGCCGTGCTGAAAAAGCCGTGTATTTTTCGGTACTATAAAAGCCTTGTTCCATCCATGGCACCAAACTTTGAAGAAATTCAGATGCTTACATGAGGAACAGATTTTACTGGACAAAATAGAGATTGAGGCTGCCAGACTACAAGAGTGATGTGGAAAAAGATGATGTGGATTTGAAAACAGATTTGAAAATGACAGATTATAAGAGTCATACGGAAAAAGATGCCCCAATGGATTTACAAATGAAACTGGTTGATGTTTTAATAACCAAAGGGGACATACAGATAATCAACCAGAAGAATGACTTGGATAGCCTTCTTATCTTGGATTTACAAAAGAGACGTGCTAAACTACTGAAGCTGTTCCTGAGTGGAGACAAAGAGAAAATGATAAGAAATCAGCTTGTGGGATATTACTTGATGGGGTTAAAGACCAAGCTTTTAAAAAGTAAATGGAAGGACTATAAAGTGAATTTATTTGATCAGGTTTAATATGTATGTATGTATGTATGTAAGTATGTACTATGTTGTGGTTTCTGGTAGCTACTAAAGGAATTTCTTCTTGATCAGGACTGAATGACAAGGCTTTGAAGATTTGTTTATAAATGGGGAGAGATTTCCTTTGCTTTATTCCTGAGAGAAAGTGATTAAGTTGGAATACAAAATGGATTTATTTGATTAAGGTTAAAATATACATAGATGTTATTATTTCCGGTAGCTCTTAATGGGCCATTGCTGAATAGGTCTGAATGACGAGTTTTTACAATTTGTTTATTGATAAGAGATGAGATATGGAAGAAGAATTTTTTTTTTAATTATTGAAATACTAGAGAAGGTGTTAAGTTACTGAAGTTGTTTGTACTTGTCTGTGGGGGCGGGGGAGGAGTCATTTTTTTATATTTCTCCTTTTCTTATTTTTTTCCTTTCCTTTTTTCTCTCTTTGCACTTTTTTCTTTTTCTTTACTTTGCTTTTTCTATTTCCCTTAGTTTGTATTAGTCTTTTATCTTCATATTTGTAAACTTGAATAACATTATTAAAAAGAGAGAGAGAGAGGGAGAGAGAGAAATTTGGAGGCTCTCGTTTTGTTCTCATTTTCACCAATTTACTAGGCATCTTCCAAAGCTTGCAGCAAAACCCATTCAATCATTCTTCTTCCTCCTGGTGGGCTTGCTTGAAAAATACCATGAAGTTGTCTGGGTAACCATCCAAGTTTTAGGATTTCGTTTGCTCATTTTTTAATCTTGCCAGAGGCCCAGAGGAATGTAGCTGGTTGTTTTAAAGATAAAAGTTACAGACTTCCCCTACATTCTTCCCCAATTTCACTCTCCATTAGCTTGGCTTGTGAGATGGATCAGGCAGCCATTGAAGCCGATAGCAGGGTAGAAGGAGAGGACATTCTCTTTCAATGAAGCTGAATGGAGCAGCCTTGGAGAAATCTGCTTTTCAAAGCTGGAAGGACCAATGAATAGTGGTCAAGGAGTAGGGGATAATGATTTAGCGGAAGGATCATTCAATTCTTTGAGTGAGGTACCCATTTAAGTGTTTTGCTACAAACAGTGGAGTTAGATGACCTGATGGTTTAAGACAGTGTTTCTCATGCTGGCTGGGGAATTCTGGGAGTTGAAGTCCACTCATCTTAAAGTTGCTAAGGTTGAGAAACACTGGTTTAAGAGATACCATAGCTTCTTTTGATGAGATCCCTAGAAAGTCCTTTCTCTCAAAGTTGTGTAGCGTTGGTTAGCTTTTCTTTATTTGGTGAAGGGTCGTTGATGGCTGGTGCTTGCTAGTTAATGAAGGCTTCTCATGGGTGCAGAAGGAAACAATTTGGCATCTTTAAAATGGAGTCATTACAGGGAGAGAGACCAACGACCTTGTGTAGGACTGCAGCCCCAGGCAGGATGATCTGTGGTTCTGATTTCTCTTCTGAGCAGCTCCATGTAATCCCTTTCCAAGTTTTCTAGGAGCTCCAGGTTCAGGTTTCAGACAAACTGGAACAGGTGCAAAGAAAGACAATGAGGATGCTTTGAGTCTTCTGAAGAGAGATGGAAGGAACTGGGTAAGTAAGAACTTGAGAAAAGATGACTGATAGCATCACCTTTAGAGCTGTCACACAGAAGAAGATAAAAATGGGTTCACTGTCATTCCAGAGTGCAAGGTATGGGACAGTGGCCTGAAGCTACAGGGAGGCTGATGCTGGTTGAATGTTAGGGAAAAGTAAGAGCAATTTAACAGTGGAACCAATGATCTGGAGATGGTGGGCTCTCCTTCACTGGATAATTCAACCAGAGTACAGATACTAATTTGGATTCTTCCTCTGAGCCTGAGGCTGGACCTGACGGCCTCAAGACCCCCATTCAACTTTAGAGTTCTGTGATTTTAAGAACCAATGCCCAAACACTGTCACAATTCTTCATCTGGAACCCCGGTATTATCTGTCCTTGAATATGCAAGTGGAAAGGAGCCAGGACGTGTTCTATTTTGTCCCAAAACTTGAAATTCAGTTATGGGGTAGGCATCCCCAACAGAACATAGAGAAGTCTTCCTAAGGGTCACAGCACCGGACTTCTGGGATGCTGGAGGCAGTGATTCAGAGAAATGATGATCTCCCCTTCAGTGGGTATTTTCAAGCTGAGGATAGACAGACATTTGTTAGGAATGCTTTAATATGGATCCTTGCATTAAACAAGGGGCTGGTCTTGATGCCCTCAGCAGACCCTATTGATTTTATGACTCCATGATTCTAAACTTGGTTAGAGTTTTCATGGCTTAGCACGCAGTGTACTTGGTAAGTTTCCTTTTAATGTATTATCTGCATCTGGAAAATAAATTAACTCAAACACCTGCTTGGTGCATAGATTGAATGCTGCCTCCATGTCCCCTTTCACTGGGCCTAGGAAGAGGCAGAGAAATCAACCTAGGTACTCACCAAGGGTGTCTCCAGATGTTTGGAACAGGAACCCCCACCAGCTCCAGCCAGCCTGGCCAATGTCCAGGGACAATGGGAATTCTTGTCCCAAAGATTTAGATGCCCCAAAGTTAGGGAAAGCTGAATGAAGGGACAGGGCCAAAGGTATGTTTCCCAAGTCCATTTCAAGCACTGTGTTCAAAGCAGTCTTTACATTGTTGATGTGCAGGATGTAGCCACATAATGAGAGTTTCCTTTGAGCGACCAAGTCTCAAGCAGATGGCATTGTAAGGAGGCCCCTGAGCCTAGTAGACGCAACTCTTACAACGATTCTAATGTCATCTCTGATTTCCTGCCATTTCCGCTGATTTTTACTTTTAAAAAATAGCCCCGTGGTATTGTACTTCCTCAATGGCCTCCCTCCAGAGAGTGTTCAGGCCTTGTGAGCTTCTAGATTTCTCCCCAAGATTTTCTTCTCCTGGACCGTTCCTCTTGCTTTTCTTTGCCCCCCAAGGTAGCTTCTCCATCAAAGATTAACATGAGCCATTGCTAAGGGCCGGGGCTCCACAATGCCCCTTCTCAGCCCAGGCAAGTTCACACAACCCTTTTAACATGCTTATCAAAGTATTACATTATTCACATAATTCACCAGATGGGCTGGGTCCACACAAGGCTTTAAGAAGCCACATCAATAAATAACTAAATAAAGAGAACACCCAAATCAAGTTTAGCATGTTGTGTGAACGCAGCCTCTAAAGCAGTGTTTTTCCACCTTGGCAACTTGAAGCTGTGTGGACGTCGACTCCCAGAATTCCCCAGCCAGCACGGGGAATTCTGGAAGTTGAAGTCCACACAGCTTCAAGTTGCCAAGGTGGAGAAACACTGCTCTAGAATGAGAGACAATTTGATCTTCTCTGAAACATCCTCCAGATATTTGAAGCGTGCTATCACACCCACCTTCGGTCATCTTTTCTCAAGGCTAAACACACCCAATCCTTCAATCTCTCTTCCTATACTTGATCATCCTCACTGTCCTTCTCTGAACCAATTCCAATATCTCTGAATCCATCTTAAAGCGTGATACCCAGAAGTAGACACAGTATTCCAAGGGGGGACTCTGAACAAAGCAGAGCTCTGTTGTCAAGGTGTCAAGGTTGAGAAACACTGCTCTAGAGCTTTAATTGATCTAAATAAGCATGTTGGGTGAACAGGGCCAGAGTTTGACCATTTGAAATAATTGGAATACAGAAAACATAGCGTTCCCTATAATTAAGGTAACTGAGTAGAGCAGAGTTTGATCCTACCGTCCTGGGATTCCTTGGTAGTCTCCCATCAAAATACTAACCAGGTCTGACCCTGCTGTGTTTTCAGGGCCAGCTAGGTTCTGCCATCTGCTCCCTGCCCTCGAAGCACCACACTGTCTGATGACCTTTGATCCTATGAAAGCTGTGTACTCCTAATTTAAAATCTCATGCACTAGCAACATCTCCCGATGACTTGTACTTCTCTTGGCCACCTTTTGGGAATAAGTGAGAAGTGCTGATGATGGCATATATTCCCATAAAACTGACAAGAAGGAGATGGACGTCATCAAAGAACCATGTCAGCCCCACTACAGGTAGTCCTCAAGTTATGACCACTTGTTTAGCGACCATTCAAAATTACAATGGTGCTGAACAAGGGGGAATTATGACCAGTCCACAAAATTGTGGCCATCGCAGTGTCCCCGCAGTCACGTGATTGTGATCTGGGCTTTCAGGTGCCCAGCTTGCAATTATGTTACAGTGAGCCATGGTCACGTGCTCGCCATGTGTGACCTTCCTTGCTGGCTTCCCACAAGTAAAGTCAGTGGGGAAGCTGGCAGGGAAGGTTGCAAGTCGCTCCTGTAAATCACTCCTGCTGCTATTTCTCCCAAGGAGCCCCACTACGGAGTATGAGATCCCAGGGTTCCCACTCATCTGTGGCCTCTTTCCACTTAACAACCTGCACAGTCCTGGGGTTACGATGACAACTGGGACAGCTAGGATTGCCATCGCTAACGGATGCAGTCACGTGATATCATGCTTTACAACTTTACGACCCAATTGCTGCTGTAACCTGAGGACTACCTGTACGTAGACCAACCCAAGAAATCAACTCCATGAGAAGGCTTCAAAAATGCTATTTTTATTAATATTGGCTATAGTAACAGAATCTTGCAGGTCTGACTGTTACTCCCCACCCCGCATATAGTCATGTGAATGAGGGACATGTCTGCCTGGACTTAAGCCATGTTTTCCCCCTTGTTGTTTGGCAACAGATGTGGCCAACTCTGTCAAGGTCATCTTCCTTATTCTCTACAGATCATCACCTAACCAAACATGGCTTCCAGGGTCTTTATTAGCAGTCCTTCTCCACCGGCTTGTATTTAGAAACCATTGTCTACACAAGATCCCACAATACAACATGACATGGCTGGAAGTGCTGTCAGAAAGGAAGGATCAAGCACAATAAAACAGGGTCATTTTTATGATCTCTCTTCTCCAGGTTACGAAGCCTTTGCAGACTAACACAGGGGCATTGTCTGGCACTGATCGCTTTCAGTTAACTGCTCACTTCCATACTTCTAGATGGATTGCAGAAGAGTTGGAGGCTTAGACAGAGGAGCTGAGGAAGCCTGTGGTCACACCACACTTAAAGAGAGAAATGAACCACTTCTGTTCTGTTGCCCAGGAATCTAGATGGAAGCTCCATGAAATTGACAGCTCATTCAAAGGAGATTTTTTCTGTAGCAATCAATCCAGTCCTAGCACTTCCTTTAATAGGAAGAACGCAGGTTGATTGATTAGAATAACCAATTAGAATAACTTCTAGTTACACATTTTAGGGCTCCAAGCCAAGCATAAATGTCCAGTATATACACCTTTTGCTGGAGAAGACTCTTAAGAGTCCCCTGGACTGCTAGGAGGTCAAACCAGTCAATCTTAAAGGAAATCAACCCTGACTGCTCATTGGAAGGATTGATAATGAAGCTCAAGCTCAGATACTTTGGTCACCTAATGCGAAGAGAGGACTCTTTGGAAAAGACCCTGATGCTGGGAAAGATGGAAGGCAAAAGGAGAAGAGGACGGTAGAGGATGAGATGGCTAGATAGCATCACTGAAGCAATGAGCATGAAATTGAGCAAACTCAGGGAGGCAGTGAAAGATAGGAAGGCCTGGCGCAATATGGTTCATGGGGTCACAAAGAGTCAGACACGACTTAACAACTGAACAACAACAACAATGTACACCTTTGGCTGGGTTCATACAATGTATTATACTAGTTAAAGCTGAGTTTCAATCATTTGTGGGTCAGTGTGTCAGCCACGGTCTTAGCATGCTGTATAAATCAGGAAATCACATTAATCTGAGCATCACGCAGTGTGTCAATACAGGAATTGTGTTTTGTTAAACTAGGTTTTGGGTAAGGATGTTGTGTGAACCCATGCAGGAGCTGATCTCTGGCCTCAAGTCTAGGTAGTTTTTCATAGCATCATAGAGAATATAGTAGGTTAAAAGGTATCTTAGAGATCACTGGACCACATCGCTGCCCAGTGCATGAATAGATATCTCAACGGAAGACCCTCCAGCCTGTGTTTTTGCATCTCCAATTAAAAAGAGAGCCCACCACCTCCCAAGGTACTTGTTTGTTGTTGAACAGCTTTCAATAAATTATTAAATAAAAATTATTTATGACATATAACATTACAATAAAACATATTTATGAGGTCCAACCAAAATCTCCTTCTTTGAAATTTGTTTTTTGTCCTGACTTCTGAAACGATTAGAAGGATGAGATGGTCAACCTCTGAACTACATTTCCCAGCATCCCTCTTCATTGGCCATGTCCTCGGTTGCCCCCTCCATCAGGATAGTGCTCCCTATGGAGAAGGGCTTCCAAGACATCAGAGCTGCCCCTGATCCAGATTCAAGTGAGTTTTGGAAGAAAACAGCTTGAGGAATAGAAGAATTGTCCAGAATTGTGGACAAAAGAAACATCAAAGATGGGTGCAGGAAGAGGAAATAAACAAGAAATAAAATAGAAATCATAATTCGGAACCCAGTAAAGAAGCAGAGTAAAGAATGCAGCACTTTAAATCCAACGCAGTTTAAAAACGGGATAGCTTCATTGGCACCAGGGGCTAAGCCTGCTTAGTTTCAACCCCAATAGTTGCATTTGTCCAACAGACTAAGTTTGGTTAGTTTTTATTTGCCTTGTGTTTCAGGAGTGTAGTGTGTTCCACTAACCCACTTTTTCCCTTGCTTTACGATTATGATGCAATCCATAAGATGGGTACATTCATCTCCCAGGTTAAGGATGTGTTGTGAATGCCACCACTCCATTCCAACCCATGAAGATTAAATGCAGTGGGAAACCCAAATTTCAGGAGCTAAATCGTCCCTCCCAAACTCTGTGGGGACTCAAGCAATACATCTAAACTATCAAAACAATTCAAAATTCCTGGGAAGATTAAAAACCAGCTGCTGAAAAGGCACCAGTGTTAGGATCAGCTGAAGCTCCCTAGAGATCCTGTGTCCAAAGCCATGAGACCACCCCCATGAGACCACCACCTTGCCCTCTTGAAGTGACCCACTCCAGGACAGCCTTTTGCACCATCCCCGTGCGAATGGGGAAAGGAATCATGGATCCTGGGCTAGGTTGCCAACTGATCCACACAAAAATGAACCTGTGCCTTTGCAAGTTGATCCACGCCAGTCCACCGTTAAATTTTCGACAGAGGAAAGGAACATTCAAGGATGAGCAAGGGAGAATGTGGAAAGGCCCTACGATGGTTGAAAAGTGGGCCCTTCGTCTCGGCTTTATTGCATTCAGGGCCCAACCTGCGTGCATCGGATTCATTCATGTCTTCTGCGATTGGAATAGTAGAATGGTTGGGCACAAGTCATGAGCTAGGAGATGATGCAATGAAGCAAAAAATGAAAACTGAATGTGAAAAGGAACAGCACATAACCACTATCAGAAGGGTTATAGAAAATGATGGTCAGGGAGAGAAAAAGGGATGTTGTGTGAAAATTCAGCAACAGAGTTTCTGACTATTGTTTTTTGATTTAATGCACACAAAGGCAGAACAAAATTGCCCCCCAAATGCCCTGGTTTAGTTCTCAATTCAACTCTGACTCAACCCCTTCCCTTTCGTGGAGTCCTTGGGGTTCAACCCTGAGCTACACATATTCTCTTCTGTTGGTACCTTCCCTTTTCCAAAAGCAAGACATTTTGGTTGTATTCACACAACTGACTGAACCTCGCTACAGAATTAACCCATTTTCTGGATTTGCCTAACACAATAACAGCCATGAAGCACAATGGCAAGCTATCAGAACAAGGCAAATCCAGAAATATTACATAAGATTAAAGAAGGAGCATGTGGGAATGGGCGATCCTAATGAATTTAAATAAACACACCAATAAATAAATAAATAAATAAATGAAACTTAAAAAAAAAAACAAGTGGTCGCTTGGAAAGGCCTCGGCTCACCGTAGGTGAATTATTGAGACTGTGGCAGAGGGGTTCATGGCACAGAGTTCCAACGATGAAGCATTGTGCCATTGCACCACCAATTCTGCTCCTTCTGAAGGTGCGTCGTGACGCCACCCGCACCTACGAACGGAGTGGAGGTTGTGGCGCCTTGAACGTGTCAGATCCTGAGGATGTCTCTAGTTGGGACGAAAGCGCTGGCAGTCACTTCAACATCGGCTGCATATGGCTAAGACTTCATTTATGGAGGACATCAGGAGAGGTACATCTTATTTCCAGGACCAGAGGGAGCCTACGCTGTCATCCCAGTTGCGAGAAACAAATCAGGGGTTATTTCTGCATTCAGAGCCGCTCATGAGATTCTCACTTGCATTGGGCAAGTCATCGGGGAACAGAATATAGGAGTAAGTTGCCTTTGGGATGAATAAAGCGGATTTCTGCCTGGGATCTTTAGACACATCCATTTAGGTCAGTGTTTTTCAACCTTGGCCACTTTAAGATGTGTGGACTTCATCTCCCAGAATTCCCCAGCTGGCTGGGGAATTTTGGTAGTTGGTCCACGTGTTTTAAAGTGGCCAAGGTTGAAAAACACTGATTTAGGTGAATACATTGGCTTCTGGTCTTTGAAGCAATTACGGGTTTTTCAGGACTGACCAAGTGCTGAATATTTAACAGATGCTGATGCTGGTTGCCTGGCACTTTTGGAGATTTCATCTTGGTAACCCTTTGTCATTTTAATAGTCTCAAGGCCTGCTCCTTGCAGCTCAATTTGTTGTCCAAAGCTGATTGACAGAAAGGGGCCTCCGTGCTATAGCCGGAGCGGTCAATAACTTGATTTCCCGCAAATTTTAAAAACCAACCCACCCACCCAGCAGAAGGCAGGAAAGAAAGAAAGAAAGAAAGAAGGAAGGAAGGAAGGAAGGAAGGAAGGAAGGAAGGAAGGAAGGAAGGAAGGAAGGAAAGAAAGAAAGAAAGAAAGAAAGAAAGAAAGAAAGAAAGAAAGAAAGAAAGAAAGAAAGAAAGAAAGAAAGAAAGAAAACAGTGCTTTAATTGTCCCTTACTGGCCAAAAAACAGGCCAGTAGCAGGTTGCAGTTGGTCTGTTCTTGGCTGGTAATCGGCAATTGCCAGCAAAAAACGAGCCGGCCTATTTTGAATTGAACAAAGAATTGAATAAATTGAATGGAATGGAGTTGAATAAATGGAATGGCATTGAATAAATGGAATGGAATAAATTGCAGGAATTGAATGGAATAAATTGAATCGAATGACTTGGATCCTGCAATTTCTGCAAACCTAGACCTTTGTGACTCATCCACCGGTGAGCCAAGAGTGCAAAAGAGGCTGTTAGAATTTTATTTCTTACTTGGTTCGCTTCTGAGCTGGGATCAAAGAGACCACAGGTAGTTGCATGAAATTAAGTTCTTTATTCTTTACCCAAAAGCCAAAGTGATGGCAGCAAGCTATTAGGTAGGTGGCCGTGGTTCGACGCTCCCCCAAAGCACAATATCTACCTTCCATGCAGCCCCTCCTTTAGAATACCACCCCTTACCCAGTCACCCGTTTCCTACCTCAGTATCATTCCATGTTAGGACCTTCCTTCCTTCCTTCCTTCCTTCCTTCCTTCCTTCCTTCCTTCCTTCCTTCCGCCCCTTGGCTGTTAGCTAAACACCTTTTCCTTAGGAAGAAGCAATCCTCGGAATGTACCCCTTATCCTGTTCCTGTGGGGACAGCTTCTCATCTATCAAGGTTAGTGAAAAAGGCCTCCAAGTCGACAAACGTGAAGAGGACCCCAGGACCAGGTTATCTGAGGAGCTGTCTTGCCCCCATTACATCTGCCTGCCCCACTTGGTCAGGCAGAGGGGGCATGTTGTGGACCCCACCTGTCAAGGAATTCTGGCTGGCGGGGTCTAGGAAGGGGGCCTTTTCTGTCGTGGCCCCCGCCCTGTGGAACAGCTTGCCACCAGAGGTGTGGTCCAACCCCCCCCCCCTCCATTCTTCTGGCCTTCCAGAAAAGTGTGAAGCCATGGCTATGCCAGTTGGTTGGACAATTCCAGCCTGGTTGGAATTGGCTGGTGGGATGATCGATATTGCTCCCCCCTATCGTCTTGAATTGTATATAGTCTTTTTCTATATAGAATTGTTATTAGTTAATTTTAATACGGATATTTATATTTTCATTATTCTTACTGTTTTGTATTTTCATGGTGAGCTGCCCAGAGTCATCCTCTGGGGAGATGAGCGGCATATAAATTTAATAAACAAACCAACCAACCAACCAACAAACAAGATGCTATACCTTCTCTTCTCTTCTCTTCTCTTCTCTTCTCTTCTCTTCTCTTCTCTTCTCTTCTCTTCTCTTCTCTTCTCTTCTCTTCTCTTCTCTTCTCTTCTCTTCTCTTCTCTTCTCTTCTCTTCTCTTCTCTTCCCTTCCCTTCCCTTCCCTTCCCTTCCCTTCCCTTCCCTTGTTCCACTTTGCTGCAGCCCTCCCGCCCCGCTAGGAGATTTTTGGAATGTCTCCATGTCTTTCCTCCCTGGAGATCTTCCGCCTCCCTAATCTTGTCAGCCAGGCCCTCGTCTCTGATCTGTGTCACTCATGATCTCACCATGGTGCCATCCCTCCGGGATTAACATACCGATGGGACAAGAAAGCAACATTTGGAGTTGGCTGAGCTGTGGTGTCTGGATATAATTGGCTTTATCTGCTCCTCTGTCACTTTCCTGCAAAGAGAGGCCGGTGGAAATGCTCACAAAACCTCTAAGGGAGGTGAAATGGATTGGCTGGAAGGGGGAAGACTGTCGTGATCTTGGCGTAGCAACTCTGGATGAAAGAGGACACCATCTAATCCCAGCCTTTATGACTGTCGCTGCGTCAGTCCAGGAAGTGGCTCTTGAGAATGGAGACTAGCGCGTGCCCCCATCTCTCAGGAGCAGGCTGGAGGAGCAACAACGCTTCCTTTGATGCCTGAGTGGAGAACGTATGGTTGCCATGGAGGCAACTAATGGGGTGGGGTGGGGTGGGATGGGGGTGAGGGGAAACTTAAAGCTCTGGACAGCATCATTGTAAACACTGCCCTTTGTTCCACAACAGCATCAGGACCTCCCCGGGGAAGGGGAAAGACCACACGCACACAAAACCAGCCGCATCTTCATAAATCATACGGGGCACTGCTATATAAACCTGCTACCTTTGGCCCAACGGTGGGCCGCCCTAGTGCCCTTTGGGGCCAGCGATCTTGGTTTAAGCTGGGGGGATTCCAATGCCAAAGGTCTTGCTTTGTATCAAGTACGCTGGTGAGAAATCCCAGTCTTGCACCTAACTTTGAACAATCTCTGAAGCAAGAAACAACGGTGTGTGTGTGTGTGTGTGTGTGTGTGTGTGTGTGTTTTAATTTTCCTGGTCAATTTGCAATTATTGGACTTGTTTCATTTTGTGGGGTCTCTCGTCCCAGAAGTGGGCGGAAGGATTCTGGGGAGGTCTTTCTCAGGGAGAGACCACCCTTTCTTCCACTCATATTTTCTTGGACAAGAGCCATGGCTTCAGGATCTGCCCCACCCAAGAGTTAGATTTCTCTTTAGCTACATCACTTTTGTCCTGAAAACTCCCACAAGGTGTTTCCTCTTCTGCTATTGATAATGAAAGTTGGGTTATTTTAAGTCCCAGGTTTGTTGGCTCAGCTTGGTGTACACTGGAAAAAAGAATCAACAATCATAAATATGTTTACAGTCATCATAGAGCAAAGAGGACTGCAGTTTTTAAACCTTCAGACGGAATACACTTTGGGGAAGGTACTTTGGAACTGAAGTCTTTTGCTCAAAGACCAATACTGGTTCAAAATGTAAGCTGGGTGCTTTGAGTCTCCATGAGCTATTTCCAAAGCAAATGCTGTGAAATGTGCACAACTCAGTTGTGATTCTGTTTCTCAGGTTCAGAGGGTTTCATCTGGCTTCATAAGCATGTACCAACGTAAGGAGAGCTCTGCAGAATTGGGCCAAGTATCTCTAGTCCAGCATTTTGTGGCACACAAGTTATAGTGGACTGGCAGAGCCCATCGTCTGAAAATCTGGGGGTCTCACATCTCCAGTCCTCAAAGTCTTCTGGGTCTTCACACCTTGGACCCACCTCTTGCTTTGGGGTAGAGCTTGGGAGTTCTTGCTGACACCATCTATCTTCCAGGGGGTGGTTCACCTGGTGTACACCCTGTTACCCCAGCATGTGAGAGTGATAATGTCGTAATCTGTGCAGCCTTGGGGGCAATTTCCATTTACTTACTTACTTTTAAGGCCACCCATGCATCAATGATTCTGGGTGGGTTACCAAGGATTAACACTAAAAAAAAAAAAAAATTAAAAACAACTAGCACTTTGTTCTGTTTAAACTGTAGTGATCAGAACTTAGAAACACTTGTATCTGTCCTCCTGCTTTGAAATGTCAATTTTCTGCTAGAAGGACCAAAATGGAAAGGGGAGAAGACACTGGAGGTGTTATAATCGCTTTGTTAAGCTCAGTTGGATCAGATATGTGATGGGATAGGGACCAACGCTCAAGAACCAGGGACAGATGTTAACCCCTGACTAAGTTCCAACCAACCCAGCAGCTTTCAGTTCCACCGAGCCAAAGTTAAACATCCCCGTTATTTAATGGATCTATCATAGTATGTCTTCTGAGGGACCACTGTATTTCCTCTCTACTACTCTGGGAACTGAAACTATCTGATTCTTTTCCAGGTGGGCAGGACAGATATAACATTGTCTTGACCTCACAGGAAGTGGTTTTTAGACATAGGGCACCTGAATGTTGAGCATGGTGAGATTGGGAAAGCAAGTGTCAAAGCAACTGGAGCTCATCAAGAAGTCAAGGAGCAGATGGGCCTCCTGAAATGTTCCTTCAAGCAACAGGTTGTTTGGTGGCCCTTTGAAATGAAAGGTATCCTAAAGGTGGGATGACTTCTGGCTGCCTCAAAAGTCAGAGACATACCATACTTCTGAATACCAGTTGTTGAGAAACTGTGTGAATGGACTGTACTCACTGTGTCTCACTTGGGGACTCCCTTATGTATCTGCTGAGTAATGGTGAGACCCAGATTGTCTTTTGACCTTACCCTACAGTTCTTAAGTTTTTGTTCACTGGAATCTGTTAAGAAAAACTTGTAAGAAGGAAACACAGGTAGTCCTTGTTTAACAATTGCCTCATTTAGTGACTGTTTGCAGTTACGACAGTGATGAAAAAGTAACTTTGTGACCATCCTCGCATTTATGACCTTTGCAGGTCTGTAAAGCAAAGGAAAGCTGAAGTAAGATGATAAGCACAGTTGCGGTTTCACTTAGCAACTGCTTCACATAATGGCCAAGTTGCTGGTCCCAATTGTGGTTGCTAAACGAAGAGTACCTGTACTCAAATATGACATCTGTCTCTTTGCTTTAGTGTGACTCAGACTTATGGTTCTTCTTTTCTTCCTTTCCCCTAGAGTTAAGGCCCCCATTGGCACTGAGATGTATCAGCCCAAGGAAGAGGCTTGAAAAATTGCTGAGCTTGTCCATCAGCTGGAAACCATTTTAGCCAAATTTTAAGTGAATGATTGGAAATGTTTCAAGATCTTTCTGCTAAGTTGGTGAGAAATAGAATGCAAATGATATTTTGGTTGGGGTGTCTCTTTTCTAGTCCAGTTAGTCGCTGAAATTGTCACCGCGGTTGTTGTTTCTGAGAGTGATTCACCCAAAAGCATCTGAGGTGTTTGTGTCACAAACTATGGTCTTCAGCATCAAAGTTCCTCTTCAGAGAGACTAGGTTCTGGAGCTCAAGAAGGCCCTTTAGGCATTATACTGCCTGAATATGGACAGCTGGCTCCAAAGCCACATAGAACTTACCAGGCTGTCCAAAATCCTTAAACCCAAGTCATCTCCCCGGTATGAGCAGCTCATTTCATTGGCCAACCACAGAGACTCCATGTCATAGCTTCCAATCTTTGAAGTTTGAAGCATACGGTGCAGGACTTGGATGAAGAATCCTCAGGGGAAGGTCAGTTGTCCCTATCCTTCTGTGGTCTAAACAAGGAGAACTTCAGTTTGGTGCTGTGTAAAACCTTCTACATGATGACATGTGTAACATCTGTATCTTTCTGCTCAGAGTGCTTAAGGGAAGGTGGACTGTATATTCCATTTTAAAGATAGACTATATATTTCTTCCTCCACACTGCTGAACTCCAGGACCTGGATAGCTCCTAGAGCTAATGCCCTATAGATAGTCATCTAAAGTGCAATTGATTGGTTGATTGGTTGATTGATTTAGCAAATTTATATAGCCACCCATCTCACAAAAAGTGACTCTGGGCAGCTTACAAGCGAAATAACTATTCAAACCATATAGCAGTATAAAAAAAATCAGACCTAAATAACAACAAACATAAACATATAAAACCATAAAGGAATAAAACCATACAAGAACTCCAAGATAGCGGGAGGACAGCCATCATTTAGCCTCATTCAACCACTTCACAGGCCCACCATGGAATCCCCAGGGTGGATGGAAGAACCACATTTTCGAGACCTTGTGAAAGGCTAACAGAGATGTGGTTAACCTCACCTCAGGGGCAATGATGTTCCAGAGGAAGGGGCTGCAGCAGAAAAGGGTCCCACCAGGTGGAACTCCTTAGCAGGCAGGACCTGGAGCACACCTCTTCTGCTGGGCCTGATAGGCAGAGTAGATGGAATTGGGAAGAGGCGATCCCTCAGATAGCCTGGCCCCATGCCATGTAGGGCTTTAAAGGTCAAAACCAGCACCTGGAAGCAACCTGGCAACAAGTGCTGCTCTCAAAACAGAGGTGTAAGGTGTGCCCTCCTAGAGGCACGCATACCTGTCTGCACAACCACATTCTGCCCCAGCTGAAGCTTCTGGATGCTCTTCAAGGGCAGCCCCATGTAGAGTGGATTACGGTAGTCCATTTGGGAGGTGACCAGGGCATGAGTGACAGTAAATAGAGCCTCATGGTCCAGGAAGGGGTGCAGCTGGCACACAACATGAAGCCGTGCAAAGGCCCTCCTAGCCACGACTGCCCCCTGCTCTGTGAGGTGGTGGTCCATGAGTTCAATTTCTGGTAGATGGTTTGAACCCCGTAAAAAGATCTGGCTGTCCGCATCTGATGAGTCCCAGATAAGGATGAAACCAGTCACATACTGCCTTCCGATGGTCAATATAGTAGTCAAGTCCCCTTTGGGTTCAGCTCAACTCCTGGTGACTTTATAGACATGAGTACACAGTGAAAACTGACAGCTGAACAACAGAAATGGATTTTCCCTTCCCTTTTTATGGCTAACAGACGAGAACTTCAACATCGAAAAGGCAAATTTATGGCCCTAATTACCCAACTGATTGAAGACTGGTGTGATTTATGAATGAGTTGCTTACAGATGTAGATTTATAGGTGATTACAGTGAAATGTGTTTGGTCAAACTTCAAATATTTATTTATATATGTATGAGAAGCCTTTCTATATATATAAAGCTGTTGTTGTTGCATTGTTTTCCTTTTTCCTTTTCGTTACTGTTTTATTGCTTTTCCCTTTGTTCTGTTTTATTCAATAAAGCAACTAGCGATAAATAAAAATGGCACAACCTTCTTTTGCAACAGAACAGAAGCGCTTTGCCTTCTCTATCAATGTTTTTGACTTCCCAGTTAGACCTACAGCTATCATATCCTTCCCCTCCCACCCAAATTGACTTTGTTTAGCTTCTGAGCCTAGAATACCTTCACTTGCTTAGAGGAGAGTCACCTCCTCTAAGACATCCTTCCTGTCTGGGCTAAATTAACGACTGACCTTCCGAATACATCTGGAAAAACCTGAATAGTAACAACAATAACAATACAATAATAATTCAACCAATAACTGTGGTTGAAAAGAAGAAAGTGTGGAAATTGAATGTGGCGATACCAGGATAGAATAGAGTAGAAGACGAAGAATTGGAAAATATCACAAAGTATCGAGATCTGAAAATCGAAGTTGAAAGATTATGGCATAAACTGGCAATGGTGGTCCCGATGGTTATTGGCACGCTGGGTGCCGTAGCAAAAAGCCTTGGACCGCACTTAGAAAATCTGTGCATTGACAAAATTTCCATCTGTTAATTACAAAAGGCTATATACTATGCCGATACGTTACAACATTCGAGGTTCTTGGGAAGAATGCAATGCAAGGGAAGGCCAACACCAACTAAAGAACTGGGAGCTGTGATTTCACATTGTTGTGAATCATCATCCTTGGGAAGGGTTCGATAGGTGGATAAAGATGCCAAATCCAGTCTAAGCATCTGGCTGACTGTGCGACCAACAATAATAATAAAATAGCTGAGAGCAGGAAAGTTGAAGAAAGAGACAGAGGGGCTAATTCTGGCTGCACGAGACCAAGTCTTAAGAACAAATGCATACAAAGCCAGAATTGAGAAGACAGCAACAGACAGCAGATGTCACCTCTGCAAAGAAGCTGAAGAAACCGTGGACCACCTAGTCAGCTGCTGCAAGAAGATCACACAGACTGACTACCAACAACGGCGTGACGAAGTAGCAACAGTGGTGCATTGGAGTATCTGCAGGAGATACCATTTGCCTGCAAGCAAGAACTGGTGTGACCACAAAGCAGATGAAGTAATAGAAAAGGAAGAAGCTGAAGTGCTCTGGGACAAGCACCTGCCACACAACACCCTGGACTTAACCATGGTTGATAAGAAAGACAAAAATGTCTGGATAGTGGACACTGCAATATCTGGAGACAGCAGACTAGAAGAGAAAGAATGGGAGAAAATCACAAAACACAAAGATCTGGAAATAGAAGTAGAACGACGATGGCAAAAGAAAGCAAAGGTAGTACCAATAGTTATAGGCGTCTTGGGCGCAGTCCCAAAACATCTGGAGCATCCCTTGAAGGCCATCGGCATTGACGGAATCACCATCAGTCCGTTGCAAAAGGCAGCTTTACTTGGAACAGCTCACATCCTGTGACGATACCTTGAACACCATCAAACAAGATCTGCCCATCCCAGGTCCTTGGGAAGGACTCGATAGGTGGACAAAAATGCCAAATCCAGTCTAAACATCTGGCTGACTGTGTGACCGACCATAATTTGTTAAACTTGTTTGCCACCCAACTCATCGACTCTGGGTGGCCCACAACAATGAAGCAAAGACATTACAATAAAATCAATAAAACATAAATAAAGATGAAAGATGGCAAACAGGATGAAGTGAGGTGTCTCACTGTCCCTCGCTGAAGGTCTTCACAGCACTGGCTCTACTAAAAAACAGCAGAGTGGGGGCCATCCGGATATCGGGGAGGGGGGAACCTGGTTCCAGAGGGTACGCGCTGCAACTGAGAAGGTACACTTCCAGGTTCCCAAGAGATGCCATTGTTTAATCGAAGGAATCCAGACGGTATCACTCCTGCCAGTTCAAAGTGGTCAGGCAGATACTATGGGAGACAGGTGGCCCCTGAAGTAACCAGGCCCTATGAAATATGAAGATATTTCACTGGAATATAAGAAAGATTGACCACTGGAAAACAGTGCTAGCAATCTTGCTTATTACCCATAGCATCTCCACGCCAGCTTGGCATCAAGGACCCAGAACCCAAACTTGCAGGCAGCTAATGAAAAGGGATGGCTTCAATGCAAGAGAAGATTAGATGCATTTGCTGGGGATGTTCCAGAAGATAGGACCAAACATAAAAAAATAAAAATTCTATTAAAGGACAGCTTATTCATTTATTGTCTTTATTTGATTTCTGCCTGTGGCCGTTGAGAGCCTCTTGGCGGCTTACGGTGATCAAATTCCAATCAAATGTTCGTAGTCCACAACATGGGTCCAAAATAAATAATCAAAAAATAGCCTTCAAGCCACGATATAACACAAGGAAAGAAAAACCATGAGATCAGCCAGAAAAGACATGTCGTAATAAATATAGATGGCAATGTTCCTACTGTAACTCAAAGTCCCTCTTAAATAATGGCGTTTTTAAATCATTTCCTGAATCTGAATAAGGTGGAGGCTGAAAGAGTTTCTGCGGAAGGGTGTTCCAAAGTGCTAGTGCGACACAGAGACATAATGGCGATGATCTTCCATCCTCCTTGCCTCCCAAAAGTCGGGAGCTTTTAGCAGATTCTTCTGGGCAACTACAAGTCAGGAGGGTTGCAACTGGAACTGAGAGGTTGGGGAAACTGGGGTGGTGGTGGTGAGTCAGTTGACAGATCATCTCATAAATGGCATTTCAGCTCAGGTGAGAGGCATATGTGAAAAAGCATTTTTAAAAACCCTCTCCTTTAAGGAACTCATTAGCAATGAGGCCAGGAAATTCCTCTTACAGTTTTTCAAGATTCTCTGTTTACCCCAGATCATCATTACAGGTAGCCCTCACTTAACGACCATTTGTTTAGCAACTGTTCAAAGTTACAACAGTGCTGAATAAAGGGACTTACAACCGGTCCTCGTACTTACGACTGTTGCAGTACCTCCGTGGTCATGTGCTCATGATCCAGGCACTTGGCAACCAGCTCGCACTTATGACAGTTGCAGCTTCCTGGGGTCATGTGATCGCCATTTGAGACCTTCCCAGCCGGCTTCCAGCAAGCAAAATCAACAGGGAACCGTGTGATTCGCTTAATGGCCACAGTGATTTGCTTAATGACCGCTGCAAAAAAAGGTCGTAAAATTGGGTGTGACTTGCTGAACAACCACCCCGCTTAACAATGAATTTTCTGGTCACTATTGTGGTCATTAAGCAAGGACTACCTATATACTGTAGATGTCTCACTGAAATCTGTGTTATGCTTGCTTCCTTGTTCTTCTCAGCTTGAGATGGGATGGAGAAGGTCATCCTGGAGGTACTTTGGTCTCAAACCCAGCATTTCAAATTGCACATGGAAGCTGATGGGAAGCCAGCTCAGAGCCTGGAGCATGGATGTTGCATGCTTGTGTCACGAGAGCCCACCAAATTCTGGGCCTCCGTGTTATGAACTAATTGAAGCTTTCAGGCAGTCTTCAAAGGCGGCCCCATGTAGACTGCTATGCTCAGCAGAGGGTGAGTTGAAACTCCTGCATTGAAAACTATGTTTTTAGAAACGTAGAAAGCTGCTGTCTGGCCAGGGGACCGTACCAAGCCGGCATTGGCTGATCTAGAACAGCTAAGCACAACTGGACCTGCTTAGTCCTACAGTAGGAGACCTCCCAGGAACCCCCCGAGTTGTTGTCTAGACTGGGAAGTGAAAAATAATATAACATTCCAGAAAAAGGGGTTGGCGCTCAGGAGCAACAGCGCCCATGAACATGGGTCCCAGGCCCTGCCAAGCATCCGGCTTTCCTTTATTTTTTTTTTCTTTTTCAGATGCTTGCAATTAAAAAAGGAAAAAAAAGAATGGGAAGTACATGTGCTATGAAGCAAAATACCAGCCTGAAACATCCCCACTATTTCTAAGAGTGCTTTGGGGCCCCACACAGACTGAATGGCATTCGTAGAAAATCAAAAGATGAGTGAGGTTTTATTTGCCTATGGATAAATGGGGGGGTTGTGATCGGCCACACCCACCACAGCAACCATGTTTTGAAGGGGCCTGCAACTTGCTCTTAAATTTCCAAATGTCCCCAGGGGTCCAGAAAATATTGAGGACACTTCTCTCTTAGGCTCTGAAATCAAATCAACTCTGCTAAATTTCCAGGTCTGCAGTTTTCCAATGCCTACCCATATTTTTCACACGCACTTTTTGAAATCAGAAATGTTGATTCTCATAGAACGTTAACAGATAAGAAAATAAGAGAATATCTGTAGCTCAGGGTTGAACTGCGGAGTCCTTGGGGTTCTCTGAGCTTGGCTGTTTTCTTGCAGACCTTTCATTACCCAACTAGGTAACATCTTCAGTGCTAGAAGCTACTGTATATAAAAAAAGAGTAAACCCCACTCCCTTCTAGCACTGAAGATGTTACCTAGCCGGGTAATGAAATGTCTGCAAGAAAACAACCAAACTCAGAGAACCCCAAGTACTCCACATTAACAGATACCTTTGGGAAGGAATTCAGCTTCTTTTCAGATGTGGGAACGGAAGAAACTGGTAGGATACACAACCTTCTGAATTTAAGGCCAGAAAGTGTTCTAGCTAGCTAGTCTTGGCTGTTTTGTAATGTTTCATTTATCTTATTTTCATTCATCTGTATCTGGGGGGTCTGTCCTTTTTATTTTTAATTGTTTTTATTCCTCTTTTTAATGGTTACCATGGATGTTTTCATGTTTTTTTGTACCTTGTAATCCCCCAAGAGTTGGTTATGTTGCAGGAAGAGAAGGAAGGAAGGAAGGAAGGGAGGGAGGGAGGGAGGGAGGGAGGGAAGGAAGGAAGGAGAGGCATTTCAAAACAGAAAGGAAGAGAAAATGAAAGAGGGAATGAGAAAGGAAGGAAGGAAGGAAGGAAGGAAGGAAGGAAGGGCATTTCAAAAACAGAAAGGAAGGGAAAATGAAAGAGGGAATGAGAAAGAAAGAAAGAAAGAAAAGAAGGAAGGAAGGAAGGAAGGAAGGAAGGAAGGAAGGAAGGAAGGAAGGAAGGAAGGAAGGAAGGAAGGAAATATTATTCTAACAACTACTTGGAAGGAGGGACAGAGAAAAGAAAGAAGCAGAAAAAGAAGCACAAAAGGGGAGATTTCATAACAACACTTAGAACACCTTTTGCAACTCAGGTCAGATTAACCGTGGAGGAAGCTGGCCTCTGCCCTTATTAACAAGAGTGTTTTCAGCACAGAAAGCCACTTTTGATTTGGGAGGCTGTGATTTTTCCTCGCTGAAGCACCCTGAAAGAATGTGAACGGGAGGATGCAGAACAATTACCTGTGTATCAGTGAGCTGAGTCAAACTCTAGCTGACCCCCTCTCCCCAAATCCTTATCACACGGGAACTAGTACAAAGTGGAGCACTGTTTAGATGCCACGTCCAATCTGGGCCCAGGAACCAGGCGAGCATAAATTACCCTGCAGTGACTGGGAAGCTGGTACATTGCAGAGTGAGGAATGAGAAATGAAGGAAGCCGTTCCATTTTGGACGCGGTGGTGGGTCTGCCCATCTTCTACTCCCTTTGGACTGAGTAGGTGAGTAGCAGGAGAGGTGAAGAGAAGGGCAATTAAATTCTCTGCATTGCGGATGGGAAGAGGACATCACTTTGAGTTAGGGTTCAAATCTGGCCCTAGATGGAGGAAAGGGGATTGAATCACCCTGGTTTGCTTTCTGATTTAGACCTTATTGCTGCTCTGCTTCTAATCCAGTGTTTCTCAACCTTGTCGACTTTCAGATGGGTGGACTTCAACTCCCAGAATTCCCCAGCCAGCATGGCTGGCTGGGGAATTCTGGAAGTGGAAATCCACCCACTTTGGCTGGCTGGGGAATTCTGGAAGTGGAAATCCACCCATCTGAAAGTCGACAAGGTTGAGAAACACAGTTCTAATCCCTAAATCAGTGTTTCCCAACCTTAGCAATTTTTAGGTGTGTGGACTTCAAATCCCAGAACTCCACAGCCAGCATGGCCATTGATGAGAATTCTGGGAGTTGAAGTCCACATACCTAGAAATTGCTAAGGTTGGCAAACACTGCCTTAAATCCTGCCAGTCAACCGACATTTCCTTTTCTTTGCTCTGCCTCCATTGCCTGCCACCCTGTGAATTCCTCATGGACATACTGCTAATCTTAGACTACTGCATAGCATTATAGGTGGTGCTGCCCTTGAAGACTGTTCCTAAAGGACAAACAATTCGGAATACAATAACTAAATTGCTGACTAGGACCAGGCATATGGAACTAATCTTTCTGAACAGAACACCAAGTACTATGCTTAACGTTTAAAGCTCTAAATCCAGATTAGGCAACCTTTCTCAGTATAGGGAGCCTCATTAGGACCTTCCGCACTGCTTCTGTGGGTGTGGCCAGTGGCATTGTGATGTCACTGGGGTGGGAGGGGCCAAACGTTTACACCTTTTTTTAGTTATTTTGTTTGGGGAGGGATTTAAAGGGTATAATGAACACCTTAAGTCTTGCAGCAGCTTTAGAATCCTATTTTGCCTTTTGCATCTCTGCAAATGGCAAAAATTAGCCCAAATATAGAGAGTTTTTTATTTTAAGGACCTTTGTGGATCTGTTGGGAGCCAATTTGGGGTAGTGGTTAAGGCATCAGGCTAGAAACCAGGGGACTGTGATTTCTAGTCCCGCATTAGGCTCAAAGCCAATTCGGGGACCTTGGGCCAGTCACTCTCTCTCAGCCCTAAGAAGGAGGCAATGGCAAACCACTTCTGAAATCTTGCCAAGAAAAATGCAGGGATTTGTCCAGGCAGTTGCCAGGAGTCAAAACCTGACTCAAAGGGGCACACACACAAAGTGGATAGTTAAGCCTCTGCAGGCTACTTCTTAAAGGCTAGACTTGTTGCGGTTTGACAAAATATATATGAACCTCTTTCTAGGCATTTCAGTATGAACTGGACTGTCAGAAATAGGAGTCCAGGATAAATGTTTTTTTTTTTAGAATACATGATTTTGAAACACTGTAGGAGGAGAGCCATGTTAGCCTATGGTGGTAAAAAAACAAAACCAACCCCCCCACTATGGCTTATGCCTTTTAATAAAATTTGTTCATTGACAAAGGTGCTACCAGGCTCCTGATTTTTTACCAATTTTGGAAACGATTCTGCTTGTCTCCAAACTTTTCTACAATAATGCGGCTGATGATGAAGGGAATTCATTTTATCTGTACAGATTTTAGCATTTGTTGTTGGAATTTTGATTCACTTTCACTATTTCCTTCTTTTCCTTACGTTACTGTAGTCGTGCCTTAGCTCACTAAGATAAGGGTTTTCCCTACCTTTTTTTTAATTTATTTTTTCCCCTCCATTGGATTATCGCCAACCTTTGGAGATAACATGGATTTGGAAAAATCATAAAGCGTCAGGAGGGCTGTGGGAACCTGTTTGCAGAAGGGCAGGTATGGGCTCCTGAGAAGTTGGTGCACAAAAGCCCAAATGTGCGACCCCAAATATAGTCACTGAAAAAGTTAACAAAATGATACAGAATGGGGAAGAAAGGCATTTGAGGAAAATGCTTTGGGCCTGAAGCCTCAACCATCTCTTATTTTTCATGTCACTCTTGGTTAAGTTTTGCAGTTGACTTGACCATAATAGGCAACCTCTTGAAATCTCTGATGGGTGGCTGAGTGAGTAAAAGAGATTTGCCTCGGTTTATTCGGTATGTGTGATTCAGAGGTGGTGGAATGATTTCTTAAGAAGGTGTCCTGCCACTCCTTCATCCTGGGGGGAGCTGAGTTTCCAGCCAAGCACACGCCGAACTGAGTTTTCAATTTATTAGCAGAAGAAACAACTAATGAATTTGCAGTGTTGCCAATTATTATGGGGGCTCCCTGCAAACTGAACAATCCATTCCTGAACCTATTTTCATCTTGGATTTCCACATGAATCCCAAATGGTACATTAAGAAACCCAGTTCGTGCTTCCCCTCTTCGGTGATTTAGTGCCCAGGGTGCAACGTTCCCTGTTTCACTCTTGAATTTAAAAAAAATCACTCCACTTTCCCAGTTCAAAACGGGGCTTCGTTTTGCAGGAGATAAAGTAGAAAAGACTGTCTTAAGACAGGTAATTGGCATTTGCAACATACCTCCGCAGCAACGAGGTGTGAAATTATAGGCAACGGGTAGTCCAGGGGACCCTAATAATAGAATCAGAGAAGGTAAGAAGATCTTGGAGATCATCCAAACCACCCCCTGGAGGGATCGGATGGGACAATCTCCAAAGGCCCTTTCAAGCCTTACATTTTATGTTGGGGTGTGTGGATTTATATCAAGAGTGCAAAACAGGGAACCCGAGACTGCACACAGCACCGCAGCTTTCCTTTTGAGTCTACCCAACTGGGTGGGGCCAAATACTTGGGGCCCTTTTTAAAGGGGAGGGCCTTGAGGGCTGTTGAGGGACAAAATGAAGGATGAAAGAGTCTTGGGTTTATTTCATCGCTTAGAACTCCTGAATGTCACTCCGCAAACCCACTGTTGAAGTGTGCCCTCCACCCACAGCACAGAGCTCGGTGTGGCCCTGGAGCCCACAGAAGAGGCAGGGCTCTGCTTTCATTTTTCTCCTCCTTTGGTGTAAATCCTAAAACCTCTAGCTCAGTGTTTCTCCACCTTGGCATCTTGAAGATGTGTGGACTTCAACTCCCAGAATTCCCCAGCCAGTGTTACTAGGGAATTCAGCATGCTGGCTAGGGAATTCTGGGAGTTGAAGTCCACACATCTTCAACTTGCCAAGGCTGAGAAACACTGCTCTAGTCGATGGTATAGAAATAACGAAAACTTTCAGAACTGTTTAGCTTAGAAGGGAGACAGGACATGTGAAAACATTAGAAGGGTATATAAAGCCATGGAAAATGCAGGCTGAGAAGAAGTTTTCTCCTTGGCTCACGTTTTGGGGCTATGCAATCACTGATTAATTGAAATCAAAGTGGGGAGGAAACTGTAGAATTCACAGCCATCAGAAACGTGATGGCCACTCATGGGGTTGGAGTGAAGAGGAACTTGATCCATGCATGGAAGAATGGGCTATCAATGGCTACTAATCCTGGTGGGGGTTTACTACCTCTAGACTCCTTAAACATCAGCTACTAGGGAGCAACTCTGAGTGAACTTCCTCAGTGAAACTGGGCAGACCCTGTGGGAACACGGAGCTACGGGCTTCTTGGACCTACGGCTGATCCTGGAGGGTTCATCTGATGTTCTTAAGTTGTTCATCAAGTGCAAAGCATTTGGATTCCAGTCAACAACAAATGGTCCTGAATTACCCATTTAAAAAAAAAGAAAGTCAAAAACCCTCCCTTTACTCCCTGGCATATTTGACATATTTCTCCCCAAAGCTTTGCAAAATGTAGTTGTTTTTCGTTTCCCACTGCTTTGCCTGCAGTTACTGGCTTCGTCACTTCTCTCCTCCACAGAACATCCAAGCGAGTGTTTTCATTCTGATGTGACACACGTTCATGTAAGCGATTGCAAAGATACGTGTGGGAAGTTTAACCAGGAACCTCGACTCGCTTCTGCTATCGCAACCACCTTGGGCAACTTGGGTTGGTGATACAGGACCGAGTCCCTCGGTTGCGCAAAATAAGGCACGGATTGAAAAGCTGCATCAATCTCCAGCTTTTCAAATCAGGGAATGCCAAAGTACTAGGAATGTGCAAAACCAGGAACGGAATGTTCTGGAGAACAATGGAACATTCCAGAGAACTCTGGAACATTCCTTTCTTGGGAGATTTCGTTTTGGACCTCCCTAAAGATTGTTCTTGCCATATCACTGCCTTCTGTGACTTTCCCATATCTGGGCAGTCTGTGAAAACGAAGCAAGCAATGGTGTTTTGACCGCCTGCTTCTCTGCTCTAACAGACCAACCCTCTTTGGCCCTTCGGCCCATGGTTCCTTCCTCCATTTATCACCCCACCCTCTCGTATCGCTCTGAGAAACATTGGCTGGTTTCACCAACATGCTGAACCAGATCCGTTGATGACCTTCTGAAGGCATTTCCAGCCCAACTTCCTACTTGAGAAGAAAAAACTCCGGATTGTGGGTTTGGTCCTTGTTACGGTTGATTGATGAAGCATCTCCATGATCGAATATTGCTATTCGACTCCCTGGACTGAGTTCTGCTAGAAATTTCAGCAAAGCGATCGACGGAGCACCCGATTCCTGACTCCGGTGTCCGTTGTTATTCAGCAGAAAAGACGCAACACTCGATTCATCTACACAATTGTCACAGAAGAAAAGCGACCCTGATAGAAACATCTAAAAAAGGTTTTAACTTTGCAAAAGTAAAAAAAGAAGAAAGGAAAAAAAAGACGCAAGACTTATCCACAGCCACGTCTCTCCATGAGGGCATGAAATGGCAATTCCCAGAGTTATTTCTTTTCTACATTACTTGTTTGTTGTTTCAAAACGTGGATGATCCGGATTATTTTGGAGCAGATGCAGGCAAATGAGACTCCAGATGAATAACACATCCGCTCTACTTGGAGAGAATATAAAGGCAGCCTCAACCACAGAAGCCACCTGATACTGTACTCCAGAAGGTTTTTTGGGTTTGTTTTAAGACATTTTTGCTGCCCTGGGAAGAGAGGTTATTAAAAGAAATGACGCCACTTGGCAGGTGCTAAGGCGCTGCGTTGCATTGGCAACCCCATTTTGACTCCCCCAGCATTCTCCCTTGCTCAGTTTAAGCCTGTATCCGCCTAAGCATCTCTTTCTCGTCTTTGCTGTCACACGGGTGGCCAGGATGGCCCTTCTGCTCTTCCAGGATGACCTCAGGGCTCTGCTTACCAACAAGGATATTTTCTTTTAATTACTGAGAGAGCCCACCGCCCTTCTCCAAACTTTATGCTCCTCAGCCTTTTCCTTTGCAGCTGAGACCAGCTGGTTGGTCTCCTCGGTTCACTTAATTAGTCCCCAGCCCCAGAAACAACACTGGGGTTTCAGCGACGAGCTTGTGCCCGTCTATGGCAGAAGAGAACGTTCTGCCAACTTCAGCAAGGCATGGCCTTGAGTCGCTGCAAAACTGCACTCAGCAAAATTAAGTGCTTGCGGTGCAGTTAGCTAGGTGTCTAACTGAAGGACGAGGCAAATGATGGGCCAGGAAGATACCGTAGATTGAGGTCAGTTCCCAGAAAAGAGTCTTGATAGCAAGGAAGACGGGAAGGTAAAAAGGAGAAGGGGCAGGAGAAAGCAGCAGGAAATGGGATTAGTGCAGGTTTGGAACCAGTAAAACCCAGGTAGGGTGGAGCACACTGAGCCCTAAACCTGGGTTAGCAAAACAAAGTTCGTGTGCTTGTAGAACATGCGATGTCCAGAGAAACTGCGTTAATAGAGCTGTGGAACACTTTGGATTTGAGGCCAAAAGATGCTTTCAAGCACACTAGGATGCTCCTATAATCTGCCTGCAACTCTTTAAAGCAGCTGCATCTTTTCCTGAGATCACATGGCCACTGCCTTCAACTATACTGTAGAGCAATCCTGCAAAAAAAAAAAAAAAAAATGTATATAGTTTAAGGCAGTATTTCTCAACCTCGACAATTTTAAGATGTGTGGACTTCAACTCTCAGAATTCCCCAGCCAGCATGCTGGCTGGGGAATTCTGGGAGCTGAACTCCACATATCTTAAAGTCGGTAACGCTGAGAAACATTGGTTTAAGGAGTTATAGACAAGAATTACATGACCCCTGCACAGGCTCTGAAGCCCCTTTTGCCTTCCATGCCGACACACTGGTTATTAATGTGATGAGTTGGGTCTCACCAAGTGCTGCACTGAAGATCAAGCCATCCCATTTGGGCCCCGTGCAGCATATTGTACAAACCCAGCAGTAGAATCATGGAGGTAAAGTTAGAATTGGCAGACTTCTCAGCTCCATCAGCTGGAGAAGTCTATTCCAGCAACTGTTTTCTAACAATAGTCCACCAATATTTCTGGGATGTCAGCAATATAACAATTTAACAAACAATTCTGCTATTGGGGGTCATGCTAGCCAGATCTGAGATGCCAGCGATACAATTCCTGGGCAAGAATTGCAGATTGCATTCCCTCTGTTAATTGCACATCCCACGCTTAACCAACTGAGCATGAATCCCTGGGATGCTGTTTCTGATGGTGTTGTTCTTCATTTTTTTACTTAGTTCTCCGTTTCTTCACTTTCTGTGCTGAGTATCAGAGACTCCAAATCCAGACAGGTTCAGTAAGACAAGCCCATCCATCAAAATTTGCATCAGTCTAACTGGGGCTAACGGGAGGTTGGCATTTAGCAATGATGTTGATTGTATCCCCCTTGGATCTAACCACAGCATAGAAAAGCATATCCTGGCTGGCAAAAACTCTGTTGGCCATGTCCCTGGGACACTGTCTTCATCTTGTCCCCAGCCTGTGAGTGAAACTGGCATAAGGTGGCTTAAGCTGTGTGAAGGGCAGCCGCAAGGAATGGAAGATCTGTTACTTAGTCATCCTCTTTTTTTTTTTTTTTTTAAAAATCTGTTAGCCTTTGTCATCCTCCAAGCCCCAAAGAACTGCCATTTTGGAAGTGTGCCCATAATGTAGGGTCAACCTCCAAATATTCCTACTATCCTAAAAAGTTTAGGGACTCCTGCAAACATCTAACCTGACTTGGAACGATGGTAGGTGATGGGTCTTCTGAAAAAACCCACCTCTACTGCTATTCTTTTTCTAACAGCAACGAACAGCTGTAGCCAGACTGGTAAATGTGTCCTGGAGTTCTTTAGGTGACAAAAGTACACCGTTGTGTTTTCTGTCTGTTGCCCGAAAAACCCAGAGATTACCCCCTCTTGATTCCAAATGTAGAGATTTTATCTTTTGCTTTTTCATTTTGGCTTTTCTGCAATACCTTTTTGAAGTCAAGATCCCTAGAATATTTCCCTCTCTGTCCATTTGATCTTGCCCAAGCGAAAAGAAAGAAAAGTGATGAGAAAAGATCCAGGGAGGAGGAGGAGGAGGAGGAGGAGGAGGAGGAGGAGGAGGAGGAGGAGGAGGAGGAGGAGGAGGAGGAGGAACTATATCCAAAGCAAATGTACCACCCCATGATAAATGAGCGAGGAGCATCAGAAGGTCACCTGCCTCTGGACAGGTGGTGTTTTGAGAAGAAGCTTTGCCCTGTAATTTATTCCTCTTTTACTGATAATGGACCAGCAGCTGTCATAGAGGAAAGAATGTGCTTTCTGTATCTGCAGTGAGGATTTTCAGAGTGTTGTATTTTCCCAAGGCTTAAGAAGCTTGTAAACAGGAAAAAAGAAAAGAAAAGATTGGTTGGCCAGTTAACTCAGATTCTGAATCAGAAAAGTGTATCACATAGGAAAATAAGGGTGGGTCATTTTGCAGACAGAATTACATCAATGTTTGTGTTGGAAAAACCAAGCATCTCAGACTGAAGACCTCTCCTGCAAGCTGGACGAAGTGTTTTGTAATAAAGGGACCAAGCTGGGGCAAATAATGTGCAAGCTATCTTCACTTTAGGAGATGGGGGACTTTTAAAAAACATGCACTCAAAGTGCATCTGAATGCAGTGCACTAGACTAGCTTAAAGTGGGATTGGGTGATTTGGGGTTCAGTGTGATGTGAGAACCTCAGCCCTTGCCCTCATGCGCTGTATGAGCCAGATATCACATTAAGTCATAGAACCGAAGCAGCATTCATTGCAACATCTGTGGCAGGTGACCATCCAGGCTCTGCTGGAAGTCCACTTCATGGGACAACCCTTCATGTATCTGAAGGTATCTCCCCTCTGTAGGCTCAAAAGAGCCTTCATAGGGTTTGTCTGCTTGGATATTTTTGTGAACATCAACACATTGTTTTGTTACTTGAGTCCAGAATTTAGTGCATTATATAGTATGTCACAGTACAAGAAGGATGCTGGGGAACTCGGAAGAGTGCAGAGCACAGTGACAAAGCTGGTGAAGGCTAAATGCTATGAAGAGCAGTTAAAAGAATGGGGTATCTTTAATCATCATCATCATCATCATCATCATCATCATCATCATCATCACAACAACAATCCCCCAGAGAGGCACTACCTTGCGTGCTCTGAGGAGGATGTGAGCTATGCCAGAGGTTCAACCATACTGGACAGGTCTCATCAGAGAAGCTGGTCTAAACATCTGGCTGACTGTGCGAATAAGAACAACAGCAACATTGTATGCCACCAAGCTCTCAGCAACTCTGGGCAGGCTTACAACAATCAAAGAAAGAAATTACAATAAAAGCAATAAAGGATCAAAGATAGCTAAAAGATGGCACGCATGATGATGTGATGATGATAGCAATCTTCCTACAGTTTCCCCAGGCATTTGGGCCCAGAGGTTAGGCAAGCTGTGTTGCTGCTGATGTAATTTGGGGTGATTGTTTTATGCGTTTTAACCTTGGGGTTTGGGGTTGTGGTTCCTGCTTTGATCTTTGCACGCCACCCAGAGTCACTGTTGTGAGATGGGAGGCTCAATCAAAACATGCATGCATCCATGTGGGGACACCACAGGGCAGAGTGGGTGGATTGATTTTCCAGAGCTCCCAAGAGTAAGGCAAGAATTGATGTGTGGAAATCTTACAAAGAGAGATCCAAACTCAAAATAAGAAGAATTTCCTGATTGTGAGAGCGACGAAGCAGCGGAACAGCCTGCCTACGAAGTCGTGGGGGCTTCGTTGCTGGAGATCTTCAAACAAAGGCTGGAGAGATACTTGCTGTAATGATCTGGAGATTCCTACCCTGGGCAGGGGGTTGGACTAGAACAGTGTTTCTCAATCTCAGCAACTTTAAGATGTGTGGACTTCAACTCCCAGAATTCTCCAGCCAGCCAGATGTTTGCTGAGGTTGAGAAACACTGGACTAGAAGACATCCAAGGTCTCTTCTAACCCTACGATTCTATGATATAAAAGCCTTGTCATAACCAGGCTCAGAGAGATCTTGCCACATGAGACTTGGATACCTTTGCTGTTTTGAAAATTCAGCTAAAGTCTCATGTTTGGGTGGGAGACAGTATACAGAATTCCACAGCCCATCCCTGGTGAATTTATGGAAAACTATCCATCCATCCATCCATCCATCCATCCATCCATCCTTAAATCTCTATACTATTCTTTATTCTAGTCTAGTCTAGTCTAGTCTAGTCTATCTATCTATCTATCTATCTATCTATCTATCTATCTATCTATCATTAAATCTATCATTAAATCTATCTATTGTTAAATATCTATCTATCTATCTATCTATCTATCTATCTATCTATCTATCTATCATTAAATCTATTCTATCATCTATCTATCATTAAATCTATCATTAAATCTATCTATTGTTAAATATCTATCTATCTATCAATCATTAAATCTATTCTATCATCTATCTATCATTAAATCTATCATTAAATCTATCTATTGTTAAATATCTATCTATCTATCTATCTATCTATCTATCTATCTATCTATCGAAAACGGACTTCCTGTTTTCTTAACCCAGTTTTAGGGTTAAGTAAGCTGTGGAAATGCAGCCAAAGTGTTTTTTAAAATAAATTTTATTACAAGTTTTACAAAGAACATAAAAACTAATGCAAACTAATAGAGAGTAAAAAGAAGAAAGAAAGAAAGGAAGGAAGGAAGGAAGGAAGGAAGGAAGGAAGGAAGGAAGGAAGGAAGGAAGGAAGGAAGAAAGAAAGAAAAGCAAAAGTACAGAGAGTAAAAAGAAATAGAAAGAAAAAGCTTCTGATTTTTTTTTTGCGGCAAATACAAGTACAATTACAAAATTATCTCTTACTCTATGATTACAAAAAAAACTCACTTTTTCTATCGTCCATTTTTTTCCTAATCATCAAAACCACAAGTCATAAGCGCAGCCCAAGAGTTTTAAAGTGCATTTCCTCTCTGCTATGAAGCGACCTTTAAAATGAAATGTCAAGGTGTCCCCTGAGCATGGGCAGAGAGTCCCTTTGCAAAGAAGCAATTTCATTTAACGAAAGGAGAAAAAGAAATAATATCACAGAAATGTGAGAAAGTGTATTAATTGACTGACTTCCCGTGCTTCTGTTCTGGCAATAATAGCAAACAAATCGCAATGTTGGCCAAGCTAATCTATTCCTGGCTGGTTAAAGTGTATGTTATAATGTAAAAATACCAAAATAACTTAAATGGGGTATTTTAAATATAAATACCATGGCCATTTTTCCCCCCAACGTGAGTTAAGCTTGTGTCGAAACTTCAGTTTGTTGAGATAAACAAGACTGAAATGTTTTTGTTCTATATTCCTTTCTGTTGCACTGAAAAATAAATTCAACTCAAATAATTAAAAAAAAACACCCCCCCTCCCCTTTGGCATCGCATCATTGCCAGTTTCCCAAGGCAACTTGCGAGCGTTACTATTAAGCTCTTTTAATTTTCTTTATCTGCCAAATGATATGGGTAATCTTTCAGAAATGTTGCAAATGCAAGCTGGAATGCTTAATAAGTGTTGAATTAAGCATTAGGGCTTGACTGGCAATTGTATGCTTTTTTTTTGCAAATGATAAACTCTCTTGAACTGTGTTTTTTCAACCTTAGCAGCTTTCAGATGTGTGGACTTCAATTCCCAGAATTCCCCAGCCAGCAAGGCTGGCTGGGGAATTCTGGGAGTTGAAGTCCATACATCTGAAAGCTGTCAAGGTTGAGAAACTGATCTTGAATATTGAAGACAGGAGTAAGTTAAGAGAAAACAAGTAGTATGCTTCTAATGTTAAGCAAAATCCGTGTGTGTGTGTGTAATTTTTGTTAAGGAAGTTAAGCTTGCTTTTAGCATATTTTAATTAATTAATTAACATGTATCTATTTTAATTGATGTTTATCCTATTTTTCCTGCAAACCGCCCAGAGTCACTCCACAGTGAGGTGGGCAGTGACAAATGTGATATACAGATAAATAAATAAATATAAATAATGAATCTGATGTGAAAGGTGGATCTCCAGCTATGGAATTCTCTTTCCTGGTGCGTAACGGGAAAAGTAGTCTTTGTTTCTTAAAAATCTGGCAACAAGTGGGAGAGCGTGCCTGCCGAACGAAAACCAGCGCAGGGAGACTTTCCCTTGGGGTCGAGGCTCTGTGGAAAATCACCCTATCCGTTTGGAGAGCGGGGAGTCCAAAAAAGCAGACGCCGCAGGTTTGATTTGTCAGGGCCCTGCAGAATATAAGGTTGGAGATCAAAACAACTGTCAGAAAGACTTTTCTCGCCTGGTGCTGATGCTCCTCGCGGTTGAAGGAGACAGGCCAGATCTGCAGAGGAGAACAACGCAGGTACCAGGAACGAAGTCTAAAGGTGAAATTCCTCGCATTGCTGGCATATCAAGTTGCCCTGGGAAGGGGGGTTTAGAAGGCCTCAGAGCAGGTCTCTGTGCTCTTAGGGCAGAAGAGGAAGAGAAAACATTCCGTTCTAAGGACAAGAAGGCGAGCCAGGCTGGAGAAAAGAAAATCCAGTGAACATCCATGCTGTTTTCCACCAGGGTCAGCTAGATGTCTCCTACAGAGAAGGGCAGCGTAATGTTTCTTGACGGATGGATTAACCACAGAACAACCGCACCATGCTTCAACTCCAAAAGATAAAACACAGAGCATGCAGATGGCTTAACAAAATCAGGAGAAACCTGTCTGGGACAATAGAGCCTTCTGAAAGCTTCTGAAATGTTAGAAAGGAGGACACCGGGTGATTTAAGAAACTCCAGAAGATTTCTCTTGATCTCTTCCTCCAAATGTCCCCAACCTTGCACAGGAATGCAAAATGTCATGAGATGGGATGTAGCGTCATTGCAATCTCATGAAGTTGTGAGCAAGAAGGTTGAGAGACCATGCAGCCTCAGATGGGAGTGCTGACCTAGTTCAAGTTGGCCTACTGCAATGGTGATCATCATGGGGCAGCCCTGGGAGACAGTAGATAATAGAGTGGCCAAGAATACAGCTGTGAACCTCTTCTCACAATGATAAATTAAAGCTTACTCAGTTATTTACAGGAACATCTTCTCCTCTACAATCTACTCCAGAGTTGGAAGGGGCCATTGAGACCTGGCATCTAATCCCTTTCTCCATGCAGGAATCCAGATTAATATATCCCATTCAGATGACTGTGTAGCCCCGGTTGAACATCTCTAACAGAGGTGAGACCTTCATTGGTTCCATGGCTGAAGATAGTTTCTTCTAACATCCTGCCTTCCTCCAACTTAAATCTATCCCATGTCTTGCATTCCAGAACAGTGTTTCTCAACCCTGATAACTTGAAGCTGTGTGGACTTCAACTCCCAGAATTCCCCATGTTGGCTGGGGAATTCTGGAAATTGAAGTCCACACAGCTTAAAGTTGCCAAGGTTGAGAAACACTCTTCTAGAATGAGAGACAAATTGATCTTCTCTGTAACTTCCTTCAGGTGTGTGAAATGTGCTAACTTATCCACCCTGAGTAATCTTTTCTCAAGGCTAAACATACCCAGCTCTTCCAAACCCTCTTCCTAATACTTGATCATCTTCACTGCCCTTCTCTGAACCTGTTCCAATGCCTCTGAATCCTTCTTAAATTCCAGAAATGGGTACAGTATTCCAAGATGGGAGCTGTAAACAAAACAGAATAAAGTGGAACGATTACTTCCCATAATTTGAAAATTATACTGCTGTTGATGCAACTTTAAATTACATTTGCCTTTTTTGCTGCAACATCACACGGCTGGCTCATATTCAGTTTGCGATCAATTACTAGAGTAAGTAATTAAGAATAAGAATAGAAATCAGTGAGACACCTCCCACTATGGATATTTTCTAATATTAACAACTAAACTTGCTTTGTCTATAGCTGAGCCCATCCTACAGAATAAATGGCTGCTGGATTTAAAGCAAGCTCCTTTTTTACTATAAGTCAGAAGGGGTGTGTATGTGTCAAACTGTATTTTTTAAATCCAGCCTTTTTCATTTTTACAGTTCTAGTTTTGAGGGTTCTTTGTTTGACTGGCTTAGCAATATTTTTAAAAATTTATTTATTGAAACATTTAGCACCCATCCACTTTGAGGAAAATCTCAGGGGTGATAGTTAATTTATAATATTTTCATAAGCCATCCAGAGCTGTTAAGGAAGTGGCCAGAACATGCATTTGCTAAATCCATCAATAAATAAGGAACTGCCTACAAGTGTTTCCAAAACCTCAAAGGGATTTCAAGAATGCCAACACTGTGTTCACTTTGGTGATCTTACACAAGATTTGTGAGATTCTAACAATTTACTTTCACTGTCAGATGATTGCATGGACCCCAAGGCCAGAAAAGTCTCTTTAGGGACATCCCACCCCCCAAAAAAGCAGAATGTAAGCATAGTTAACACTCTTCTTTGACTGATATGGAAGTATTAGCAACAGATAACTAGCATCAGCAGATAACTTTGCTCCCATGAATGTAAGATCATCTTCTAATAGAGTTACCCTTGAAATATCTCATGGCAGTCAACTACATAAATCATTGCATTTCCATCTGCTCGCTGGTGGTGGGAACCTTATAAGTTAAGCATTACATCCCTGGTCCAGACATTTTCTTATCACAGCGAACGTCTGCGGTCCCCTCAAGTGAGCAGCAAAGGGAGATTGTGAAAGCCTACAGGAAGTGTGAGAAGTAGCTTCATCTCTCATTCATCGAGGCCTGGGAAACCATATCTCCTATTCCCTGCCTGCCCTGACCTACGACAAGGGCGTCTGCAAAGTGTGGTCCAAACAATCAAGAAGGTGTGATCAAAGCGCTGCCTGTGTTTTTGATGTGCACCGCGTATGGCAAGGAGCGTGGAATCGTTTCTCCGCAGGTGTTATTAGTGGAGAAGATAGTTCCTTGTTAAGTTTCTTGCAGGAGGAAGTGAAGATGAAGACCTCCGGATCAAGTTCTCCCTTTCCTTCTGGATAATAGCAGTGGAAGACAGCAGTCTTCCCTACAAGAGGTTGGCTAGGGTGAGAATGGCTAACTTACAGCCTCTCTTCTTTTTGCAGCTACCCCACTGAGAACAGGGGGGAGAGGAAAGAAGAGGGGTCAATTAGGGCTGCCAATGCTGCAGATTTTCCAACTCCAGAGCAGCTCCAGTGGTCTAGCTTTAGCTTGAGGCTACCTCTGGAGTCAAAGGTCTGATCACAAAATTAGTGTTTTCACTGGTGGATATTCTTGGTGGAGGTTCTCTTGAAACTAGAAAGGGGAAATCCCTGACATGGATATCTGGACTGGACTGATTTTTTTTTTTTTAAGTGGGGATAAACATTGATTGTTCTTATGGTGGTCTATCAAGTAGTTCTGACTACTGACCCACATAGCAATTCCCAATAACAGAAGACCGTTTTTCCTAATAATTTCTTTATCTGGAAGAGCCATGATTGATAAAGGGATCATGAAGGTAATCTGACAGTGAGCAAAGTTGGATGCCTTCACTGTGGCCAGAAAGCACTGCCAACCCAATTACGCTTGGCCATGTTGGACTGAGGTTGGATTGTTTTCCTTTTATGCAATGAATTATGTGCTGCGTTATGTCACTGCATTTCGTCAACTATATCATACGTTAAGGTAGCTTTGGAACCTGGGTTCACCCCAAACCCCAGGGCAGAACTCAGCCAGTCTTGGTTTCAACCACATCGTAACAAGGCTCTTGCCCACATCTTCTGCCAATTTTGTCTGAGCACAGTTTGCATTTCTGCATTCAAAAAGCCTTCATTGATTTGCACCCTTAACTGGGGAATTAAGTGTGCCTTGTCTTCATCAAAACAACCCTTCAGGTTGGGCCCTCGGATTTCCACACCCCACCACCACATTTCCCCTTGGTGCTGCTCTAGCAACTCTTTCTGACATGCCCCAAACACCGTCCCACATCTTCTAGTGCAGTGTTTCTCAACCTTGGCAACTTTAACTCCCAGAATTCCCCAGCCAGTATCATGTGTGTGATGACATCCTGACACATATGATGTCACTTGCCCTCCTTGTAGACACATGAATGCTGGAGCAGAACTCTCCACCAATGGGTGAATGTCAACCTGTGGCCCCAGATCCTCATGGTCCCTTCAAGGCTTTGGAGGTGTCTCCCTGAATCTCTCCAGAAGTTGCCCACAAATTGTAACTGGAGTTGCGCAGCCAATAAATTTAAATAAATCATCCTAAGAACTTGCAGTGTTTCGGAAGAGGAAACCATTTTTTTTCCATTACAGGGGGTTTTGTACTAATCGTATCCAGGTTATTGAATCAATGGTTTAAGGCAAATTCCGGTTCATTCGTTTCTTTTGTAATGAACCCCATTTTTCTGTCCTGATCCTATTTCTTTTTTTGGATGAAAACAACCTCAGTCTGAAAAAATCAGTGTCTCCTTGACATATGCTAGAGTTCTCTCCCAAGAGACGTTCTTTCAATGCTGTTGCAAAACCCTGTTATGTTTATTCAGTTGTATCAAAACACTGTCATGGCTGTCTAACCAGGAGAACAACTTTAAGGATGAAATTTGAAGAGGGCCTTGAAAATATCCTGTTCCTTTGTTTTTCTGGCTTTCGAGTGACCTGGGTTTTAATCTTTCTATTTATTGTTTTTAAGCCTGCTTGGTTTGATTGTGACCGTTGGATTTAATTTTTAAAACGCCGTTCTCTTGCAAACCTCTCCGCCCTCCCTACTGGAGGAAAAGCAGGAGGCAAAATGAAAAGATTGGTGACGTTGCTGATTTTCCCTGGTTTGGTTTGATCTTGTTTCAATAGGTTGCAAACTGCCCTTTGAGGGGAGGGCCGTATGTAAAGGATTGTACAGGCAAATAAATTAATGGCACTTTTTTAATGGGGCTTCAACTCCTATTAATGAATACAGTATGTACCAATTTTTTTTTGGTTCCTCTATGTTTAGCTGAGTAATTTTAATCATGCAAATAAAGAAATAGAAGCAGAAATTTGCACCTGCATTTCTCCAGCTCCAGACTTGCTTCCCGTGGCCAGCAACTCAGCTGTTAGTCACCCTCTCGTGCTTTGAGGTCTACGCCTGGCGCAGCCTGTTACGGTGTGCATCTTGTAAAACAGGCACATTGTTTTCCACATGCCCGTAAAGCACAAGCAGGATTAGGCGTGTAAAATGGGCTGAAGACACGCTTCTCTGACAGCTCTCTCTGGCTTCGGTTTGCGTCTGTGGGGAGGACAGAATGCTTGCTACCCGAGAAACTGAGCCGGGCTGTCAGAAAAGGAAAAAAAAAAATGCTTTATGGAGCTGTAATGCAAGTTTTTCCTCCTTTGCATTCTCCTGTGTGGGTTGTGCTGTCCCCCAATTCCCAGAGCTGAAGCTTCCAAGATTCACTTCTGTATCTTCAATGTTCAGTGTCCTCTCATGGATACCCAATTTAAACATTTTATCTTGGCTTACGACGGCTGTTTTGAAGAGTTGGGGTGCCATTTTTCATGGAGGCTGGTATTCAACGGTTGGTTCGCTACCCTTGAAAGCTTGAAATACAACTCTGCTGTCAAATCTTTTGTCTCCAGCGCCATAAATTCACACGTAAGCTGACCAGTGATGGGAAGAGAAACCGTAGAGGATTCTTTTAAACAAAAAAATCTATTGTTTTTCATTTGTGTCCTGCCCCAATTGTTTAGTATAAATATTTAATCTTCCAACAGATGTCCAGGTGATGCTCTGTTTGAGACGCTGCATGGAAGGAGGTGTGTTTGCAAACTCCTGTCCAGTTCACTGTTCACTTTGTTAACCTTGCAGTTCCTGATGGAGGCTTTGTGTACAGAATGCGCATTTCCCCACCGATCAAGCGGCTGAGGGCTTTTCTTTATTGATTTGTATTATCTTGCTGTTTTTTAATCAAATCACTCTCTTTGGGAAGTTTGTAAGCTACTCGGAAGGAGTCAAGCCATAATTAAATAAATGATCCAAATGAGACATATTTGCACAACCGTTCAGAGCGATGTGGGTGCAGGTGAGTGGAGACGTCATTGCTCCTTCACAAACCACACATTCTCAAATAAATTTCCTTTTGAGACTGAAATCTTGTGGGATTGGAAGCCACCGAAGCCAGATAAGGGTCAATCTCTTACAAGCTAACATGCTGTCCAAGGTTGCTAAATTCACCATTTCCAGCCTGTTTCATGGTCCTCCGGTGGGGAGGGGATAGGAGAGGGGCAAATAACCTCACTTGCATCATGATGTCACATAAGTTGCATCATTTGCCCAATGATGTCATGTTGCATGTGATGTCATCAAGGCTGTCGCTGAATGCCTAGGGTTTGTTTAATGATCACACATATTGGACTCCTACGGACACCTCCTTTCATGCCTGCTGGGGTTCTCATGCCTGCAGGATTGGATTCAGTTTGATTTTTAGAGAGTTTCAATGAACCAAAAACTATCTTCACCTATCTGACATTGTTTCTGCCCACCCAGCAAGATCAGGCGGTGTGGGCACTTGTCAGCCTTGCGAGGTAGTCCAAACAAGAAACACAGCTAGAAGTACAAGCTCTAACTTTATTGTAAGGTGACATTAACAGAATCTTGCAAGTCTGAAAGGCCATCTCCCCCTCCCCCCCTGGCCTCGCCTTTATAGTCCAAGAAACTAGGGATGGTCCCTTCTGAGATGTTTGCCACATCCCCATTCCTTCTGCGGACTCAGTTGCCTCTTATCTGACCATTGTCTAGGCCAGGGTTCCTCAACCTCAGCAACTTTAAGGCTGGCTGGGGAATTCTGGGAGTTGAAGTCCACCCATCTTAAAGTTGCTGAGGTTGAGGAACCCTGGCCTAGGATACGGGTCCTCCTCTTGTCTCCCAAGGTCATTCCCACGTACCATTACAGCATTCCAGGTCCCCTCAATCAAACAACATCATCTATCAGGACTTAAGCAGTGCACCTTCTCTGTAGCAGGGCCTGTCCTCTGCAATAGCATCCCCCCTCCCCGAGATCCATGTGACTTGCACCCTGATGATCTGAAATTCTGAAAACATGGCTGTTCTCCCAGGCCTTGGGGTAGGGTGGCTGCTGAGTCCCTGTAGGATGTCTTGTTGTTCATTCTGGTTTTCCCTCTTCTGGATGTCCACGATCTGTTTCTTAAATTTTATTTTCCTTGCTTTTAAAGTGTAAGCTACTGAGAGTAATTTGGAATTGGGTGACCTCTAATTTAGATGATAACAGATTCTATCTATCCATCCATCCATCCATCCATCCATCCATCCATCCATCCATCCATCCATCCATCCATCATCAACAGATGATAGAGAGAGAGACAGACAGACAAACCGACCGACCGACAGACAGATGATAGATAGATAGAGGTAGGTAGGTAGGTAGGTAGGTAGCACTACTTCAAACCAAATCTTTACTTTTTCAGGAATGTTTTTAAAAAGCATGTAACAGTGCAGTAGCTTGTGTGGGAGTCAGGAAGATGGCCATAGCAAGTCACTTCCATACTGTTGCCAACAGAAGTGCCCCTGGGAGGATCAAAAGTGTCAAGAAGGTGGCTTCGTGGCAGTGGGTTCTAAGCTCTGCCCGTTTTGTACGTGTGGTGACTTCCTTGCCTTTTTTGACCCTCACCCACAGACTCCATGGATTGCCAAAACAGTTGTGTGGTTGTGTCCACGTTGTTTTAAGTGAGGATCAAGCTTGACTAGAAGGTCTCTTCATCTTTATGACCATTGGTCCAGAAAAAATAAAAAGCAGAGAAGACAGGAAGGATCCCAGACGACTAGAGGAACTTCATCAGTTTGCCTTTCAGTAAGTAGGTCTGTTCTGTAGCTGGTCTCATCCAGCAGCCCTTGCTAAGAATGCTCATAACATCCTATCAGATTTCCAAATGTTCTCACCAGCTGTCACGTTCAAAGATCTCTGTCATCTACTGTGTCTCTCAAGTCATGATAATTTCAATAATAACCAAAGAAAATAATATTTCTACAACAAATGAGTTAGAGATGAAGCAATTAATTAATGATCAATTCTCCAGTTTGGTGTAGTGATTAAGGCTAGAAACCAAAAGACCATGAGTTTTAGACCTGCTTTAGGCACAAAGCCAGCTGGGTGACCTTGAGCCAGTCACTCTCTCAGCTCTAGGAAGGAGGCAATGGCAGACCACTTTCGAAAAACCTTGCCAAAAAAAACTGTACAGAGTAGTCCAGGCAGTTGCCAGGAGTCAAAACTAACTCGAAGGCACAAAGAACAAACTATCCCCCCATTGAGATGGCCCTCCATAATCACATGAAATTGGTGGGCCTTATGATTGAGTCAGAAGGTCAGAAGTCCCTCAGAACACCCTGATTGATTATGTGCCATCAAGTCAGTGTCAACTCTTAGTGACCACATAGATTGATCTTCTGCAAGAAGAACATGTGGACTTCAACACCCAGAATTCCCCATGCTGGCTGGGGAATTCTGGGAGTTGAAGTCCAAACAGCTTCAAGTTGCTAAGGTTGAGAAACACTGCTCTAAGCCATGGAATAATAATTGTGGAGGCCATAATCTTAATGGCTATTGATTCTGTCTTTCATAATGGAATAAATGAAGCAGGAGATATCACAGTATATTAAATGAAACGGAGGTTCTACAGGAAGAGGCCGTTTCCCTGGTTTGTGGTTTTTGGATATAAGTATTTTTGCATCATCATGACCTAGATACTAACAGGAACACTAATTTGCAGCAGTCCCAAAGCTGATTAAGTATCTGCTGTTTTCCATAAATTCATCCAGGGACAAGCTATGGCATTTTAGTTCAATTGCAGCTTCCAAGTCTTCCATGACAGCAGCCCTCAAAAAGCTAGTTGCATTAGTCAATCCTCATGGGACAGGTTGTGCCACCATCTGCATGCAGGCACTGGCTGAGTTAATTCAATATTCTAACCTAAACCCAGATCAAGAAAACACAATAGTTTGGTTGACATATATACTAATGCAGTGCATTAGGGCTACACGTGATAGCCTGGTTCACACAATGCGCTAAAACAATGGCTGCCTTTCTTGTAACATACTGAATCCCATAGGTCTCTCCTCCTGATCTAGTACAGGTTATGTTTAGTTTTTCATAGGGTGTATGCTCAACCTGTAGAATTCACAGCAACAAAACCTGTGGACTGTGCAAGATCACCTTAGATGGTTTCATACATGGTTCACTAACTTTATGGAAGAGAAGGAAATCGGGGGCGGCTAAGCATTTTGGACAACCTGATATTTACTTACTTATTTATTTATTTATTAAATGTATAGGCCACCTATCTCATATCCATGACTCTGAGTGGCTCACAACTAAAACAGAATAAAAAAACAATAAAAACAGCCAGAGTTAAAAACAACAAAAATAGCATAAAAATAGCAGCTGAGAAGATTCACAACCATTCAAACAAGCTATGACACCGGCTGACCCAGGCTCGATGGCAAAGTCAGGTTTTTAGGGCCTTGCGAAGGCCATCAGAGTCCAGGCAAGTCTAATTTCTGGGGGGGGGGGGGGGGGGTGATGTTCCAGAAGGTGGGCACCACAGCAGAAAAGGCTCTCCTCCTACATCCTGACAGATGACAGATGACTTGCAAGATCAGAAGAAGGAAGATCAGCATTTCAGAGTGTGTGTGGGTCCAGTATCTACATGTTCAGCCTGCCCAAAAACCTTTGGATGGTTCCTGTAGGAACAGAATCTTGGACAGATTATAGATTGGCCCAGCTCTTCTTGTGGTTTTTAGGTTAGGTTACGCAATCATGATGAACATTTATCCAATGAACTCCGTCAGCCAGTGGAACAGACTGCCATGTGACAAGATGAGTTCTCCTTTATCAGGAGTCTTCAAACAGAGAGTGGATAGTCATCTGTCAGGGATACTTTAGTGCAGGGTTCCTCAACCTTGGCAACTTTAAGACGGGTGGACTTCAACTCTCAGAATTCCCCAGCCTTGCTGGCTGGGGAATTCTGGGAGTTGAAGTCCACCCGTCTTAAAGTTGCCAAGGTTGAGAAGCCCTGCTTTAGCGGATCCAGCATTAAGCAGGGGTTAGACTAGATGGCCCCTAAGGTACTGCAAGATTCTGACCTGTCTCTTAACCACTATACCAGATATTGGCTTTTCATTCTAAACCATTATGCAGAAGGGTTTCATCTGGCACAGAGGTAGACAACCGGTTGGTAGCTAATGCCCTTAGCTGGTTTGAAGAGGCTGAAGGCCACAACGTGGGTGGGGTTGGGTTGTTTTCAGGAATTTGGAGATATTCTAGGCGGTTTTTTTCCCCTAAAAAACAACAACTCTTTGATATATCGATTTTAGAGCTTACACTACAGTATTTTTTTCCTCTTTCCCATCACAGCATGGCAAGAACTTGTTTTCAGAAATTATGGTCAAATGGAGAAGTGGAGGCCCAGAAAGGAAACTTGAGGAGGTCAGGGGCATCCACGGAGGGGTGTAAATAAGGTCAAGCTCACAGGTATGACCATAAAATTGAGGCCCTACCTCCTTTTAACATGTGTTGGCCATGTCACATGCATGTAAAAAAAAGGGGGGGCTTAAATCACACATCTGTCCCCCCCACCTTGACTTTTCTGATGGTGCCTTGCAGATGCTCCTGACGTGGACTGCCCACTCTTGTTTAGCATGTGGTGTAAACCCAAACCCCGTAGCCTGATGGAGCACGATTCCAGCATAGAGTTTGATATGAAGAAGCCAGCCAATGATGGCTTCCTCCACAAACCACAAGTTCAAAAAAGTTGGCTGTGTTTGATGTATGAATTCACATTGCTTTTCGTGAGATGGACCAATGGTCAAATATTAGATAGTTTCGTCTGGGAGGAGAGAGCCAGAAACAGAACGGGGGCTGGAATTGGGTTTGGGCCATCTATCCTGAAGGTGTCAATCGGGTGACCTTTAAGAGACATTCTCCCTCTCAGATGCCAAAGCCCAGCCGCTTGGTTCCCACGCCCTCCCAGAGCAGACTGCCTAATTGAGAAATCCCATAAGCCAGCTTCGCTTAGAAAAGTATTTCCTCTTAGTGGCATGAACCCGGGGAGGCATCGTTCCTCCCCCATTGCGCTAGCCTGTTTATCTGCAGCTGATTAGATTTCGCTCCGTAAAATCTTTGGGAGAAAACAAGCCGGCCTGCAACCACCATTGTCTGACTGGAGCCCTCTTCCCTGGCTGGGACCACAACCCGCCCCCCCACCCCCAGGAGCTCCAGGGAGAGCTTCATGCCCAGACCATGGGCAAGATGGCCATGGCTGGGCTGCACCAATCCGAATGACCACTAGATGGCACCAACAAGGTTTTCCGTACTGCTTCAGCGCCATCTAGTGCTCACCTGGATGGGTGCAGCCCAGCTACAGAACCCTACATCTTGCACACTGCAGATTTGAGCATTTTGCCAGGGCCTGGTAGCTTTGTCTCATTGCTGAAATTCTGGCCCCTGGAGGATCAGGAGAGGGGATGTTCTTCCCCTTCCCTGTAGTTTTTTTTTTTTACCCCAAGCAAAGAAATGGCTTAAATCTTTACCCTGATTGTTCCTTGCATGGAGAGAAATGGGGCCACCCAGAATGCAAGAAAAGCTCAGGAGGTTTAGGACGTGATCAGAAGGCCAGCATTACTTTTAAGCAGAGAAGCGCAAAACGAGGCAGATTAAAGAGTCTTTAACCCAGCTGCATCCTGATCCCCGTCTCCACCATGCATTCGAAAGTGGAGTGGAAATTCTGAGACAAATTGACCTACCTCGCAGCACTATTATGAAGGCGAAAGGGGGAAGAACTTTGTGTACTGCTTTGGGTTCTTGGGAGGCCAGGATGGTTATCAATGTAATACCTCAATAGCTCAACAGCCTATTTTGAGCTGGCAACAATACACAAGCTGGCCTCTCAGATCTGGGACACAGCTGGAGAATTTATGCATGGAAAGCGTATCATCGGCTACAGAGCGGCAGGTTCTTCTGACAAGCTACTGCTGTTTTCATGATGAATGCGCTGCAGGAAAAAAAAGTGTGTGATTTAAAAGTGCTGCAGCCAGAGCCCAGTGCTACCCCCACTGTGCCGTTTTTCCAATTTGGTCAGCATTGTGTACGGCTTCCCTTGAAGTCTGCCTAAGGGGGAAACATCCCTTGATGTCTTCCCTTGATTTCTTGAGGGATCATTTGGGTGCAAAATTCAACTTCCTGAATCGGTGCTCAGTTCTGCATGTAGAGTCAGAGGAACAGCATAGTCTTAACTGTAATGGTAATCTGCATGGTGCAAAATTCCTTGAGCATTTCCTATTTTGCAGCCATATCTTCTCCCAGATACAGGCTGTTCTTGTTTAGCGACCACAATTGGGACCGGCCACCCGATTGTTAAGCGAAGCAGTTGCTAAGTAAAACTGTGACTGTGCTTACGATCTTCTTCAGCTTTCCTTTGCTCTACAGACTTGTGCAGGTCATAAATGTGAGGATTGGTCGTAAAGTTACTTTTTTCATCACCATCGTAACTGCAAATGGTTGCTGTATGAGGCAGGTGCTAAACGGGGACTACCTGTAAAGGTTCTTTGAAGGCAAGGCTTGGAAGGGGTTCAAAACTGGGTTGTTTATCAGTCTCTAGGAGTGGGTCCAAATAAAAAGCTAAGCCTTGAGGTAGTTAGGATTAATGTGTTGGAGAGACCAACCATTGTGATCTGTAAACTGTTTTACTGGTTACATTCGCTACCCATTAGGGGTCTAGTCAGCACATAGATTAACCTTCCATATGAAATCAGGACTTGTCTGCACTCGGATATGGAAGCTGAATCTGCATTTTAATTGATTAATTATGTGCTGTTTTGACTCCTAGAGATCACTTAGATAGATTTTCTCCATGACAGTCTATCCCTCACCTGATCCTTCAGGTCTTCCAGTAGTGCACCCACCACCACTGTAATTGAATTCATCCCCCTTGCTGCTGATTGTTGTCTTCTTCTCTTTCCTTCCACCTTTCCTAGCATCAGAGCCTTCTCCAGAGATCTGGGTCTTCACTTTAAGTGTCCAAAGTAGGATAATTTGAACCTGGTCCTTTGTGCCTCGAGTGAGAACTCTGAGTTTATTTGTTTGATGAGTAATTGCTTTGTTTTCTTGGCTGACCACGGTATTCTCAGGAGTCTTCTCCAACACCAAAGTTCAAGGGTGTCAATACTCTTCCTATCCTGCTTCTTCAAAGTCCAACTTTTGCTTCCATAGAGGGTCACAGGGAATACCACGGCTTGCACGATTCTGACCTTTGTAGGTATACACATCACGGCCTTTGAATATCTTTTTGAACTATAACTTCACTTGTCAAGAATATTAACTGCTTCTAGGATTATGAGATTACTATTGTTCTTCCGTGTGACACATTCTCAACACCTCTAAGAAATTCCTATCAATAGCCACAGTTTTCAGAAATGGCCTGGTGCCTCCTTCGCATTATCATCTGTTTTATTTTTAATTGTAATTTACATATTTCATTTTATTTTTCTTTGATTCACCACGTTTGCTCTACTTCGCTTTTATGATTGGTCTTGGACTGTAAATAACAACAGCAACGCTGATTGTAATTAACCAATGGATCGGTCTCCCTCAACAAATCATGAATAAGCCATGGCTTTGGATGCTGTGTGAAGGGAGGGAGTTTTGTTCTGTAGATTAGTGGTTTTCAATTAGTGGGGCAAAACATACATCACCGAGACCCTAAATAAGTCTTTAAAAATGTATCAAAGATGACAAATATAATAACAGAGTGCCTATAACCTTATAAACATCCTTCTTAGAAAAAATGGACTTTCTGTGATAGGCCTGGCTCCTGGGATAGCATGATTGATGGGAATTAAGACAAAAGATAATCTACTGATCTGGATTAAGAGTAGATCTGTCACGCCCTGTTGCTGGTGCAAACAGAGCCCCTGAACTCTGATGCCTCAAAACCAGGAATTAATATCAACCGGAAAAAAAGGTGACACAGGCCAATGCTGTAATGCTATCTAATAGAATAGTAAGCAAAAGGAGGGGAAAAAACTTAATCTATTCCATGGAGAAGCTTCCCCCGTTCAGATAGATTAGAAGTCTCCACAGGACAAGGTTGAGGAATCATTTTGAAATGCTTGTTTAAACTAAAATTATCCTCTTGGCCAGTTTTATGGGTGGGTGGCAATCAGCAGAGAGTACTGCCTCTCTTATTCTCTCTGCCCCCCCTCCCCCCCCCCGGTCAATGGCTGTACCATTTGAGCTGTTTTTAGCTTGTCCCACTGGAACATATCCCCCCTTTTGGACCTTTGGATGGAATGTTTTCAGTGGGAGTGTTTTGTCCCGAGCTAAGAATAAAACACATTTTCCGTTTCATGCGTACACCTAGTATGCACCACCTCCCAGTATTGTCTAGCCAACATGGCCATTGTTGATACTTGTGGGAGTGGAATTCCGCACATTTGGAAAGCACCCAAGTTTAAAGAAGATTGGAATAGACAATACTAGGTTGGATATTTCAATAGCCTAAATATAGTTCGACCCCTTTTGTTCAGTTAGAGGCAGGATTTATATTTTCCTTTTTCCATCTTTGAAAAGAAGATTTAAAAATTTGTTAAAACAGGGCTTCTAAGACCATGGAACATGCTGCCACGCCAACCAAGCTATTGAACAGCAGAGGACAGATTTTTCTGAACTGTCACTGTCACAATTCAGGCCAGTGACTATTTTAGTTTGTAGGTCTGCAGCCTTTGAGAATCCCCTCCCCCCCCTCCCTCCCTCCCTCCCTCCCTCCCTCCCTCCCTTCCTTCCTTCCTTCCTTCCTTCCTTCCTTCCTTCCTTCCTTCCTTCCCTCTCTCTCCCTCTCTCCCTCTCTCTCTCCTTCCTTCCTTCCTTCCTTCCTTCCTTCCTTCCTTCCTTCCTTCCTTCCCTCTCTCTCCCTCTCTCTCTCCTTCCTTCCTTCCTTCCTTCCTTCCTTCCTTCCTTCCTTCCTTCCTTCCTTCCTTCCTTCCCTCTCCCTCTCCCTCTCTCCCTCTCCCTCTCCCTCTCTCCCTCTTTCTCTCCTTCCTTCCTTCCTTCCTTCCTTCCTTCCTTCCTTCCTTCCTTCCTTCCTTCCTTCCTTCCTTCCTTCCTTCCTTCCTTCCTTCCTTCCTTTGTTGTGTTTCTTGCTTCCAACATTTCTAATTCTGAAAGTTATTTCCCCTTGGAGGTGAAATTATACATGCAGCATGGAAGAGACTCCATTTATTGCAGCAACCAGAAGTTTGATGGCTGAGCTAGGAGAACCAGCTAATGAAGCAGAGAGGAATAGTGACAAGCTCTGGAGAAGAATGGCTGGTGTAATCAGACTCCGTTAAAACAGGAAACACCTTATCTCTTCAGGCAGAACCAATGACCAGCCTGGGTGGGCAGAATCAATCCAGGCCATGAAATTACTTCACTGAGAAGCTATCAAGGATGGTTCAAAGGTTCACCAGATAGGGTCAATGTGACATGTCCAATAGCTGCTGAGTGTGTATTTAGGACTACCAATGTCTGACACTTCCTTCTCCTACTATGTGCTTCTAACTATGCAAGACAAAGTGCTGTCTTCCTAATCATTTTTAAGAGGGCAGAGTGAGTGAATTTCCAGATGTTGTAAGCCCAACTCCTAGCTGCTCTTACCAGAATGGACAATGATTGTAATTTAGCAATATTTGATGAGACAAAGGTTTCTCTGGAAAATACTTTTAGGCTGACACTGATTGAAGAAATCAGAGTCAATGAAAGTGAAGGAAAACTTGGAGATGGTCTATTCCAAAGTTTCTCAACCTTGGCAGCTTGAAGATGTGTAGACTTCAACTCTCAGAATTCCCCAGCCAGCCATGGGGACTTCAGTTCTGGGAGTTGAAGTCCACACATCTTCAAGCTGCCAAGGTTGAGAAACACTGGTCTATTCTAACTCATTGCTCAGTAAAAATCTCTGATGGAGGACATTACTATGTCATATCTCAGACACATATGATGAGCTGCTTAAAATACTTTCATTGAAGAAGAGCACACCTGCCACACCTGAGGATACTTTGTTGAAATGCTGGACAACTCTTATCACTAAGCAATTTCTCTAATGCTGAAGCCTCAGCAGATGGCAGCTTCACCAATTTGATTAAACTTTGTATAACAAACTACACAATGGCTTAGTAGTAGGCATGCATTCAGTCAGTCTTTCAGGGATTTGAAGACTGCTATCATATTTTCTCTTAAACTTCATTTCTCCAAGCTAAATATACTCAGTGTTGCTTGATTTTAGTATAGGTTTCAACTAAGCTGCTGATTTTTTAACACAGTATTGGGAACAGATTTCTATGTTGCTATTTGTTTATGAAAGACTAGGTTAGGAACAGATCATCCTGGAGAAAGTCTATCTACATGGTCATTAAGAGTTAACACTGATTCGATGGCACGTAATCAATCAATCAACGTGAAGGCTTAGTTCTCTTGAAAAGTCTATAACACTGGGCAAGGTGGAAGGAAAGGGAAGAAGAGGAGGACCAGCAGCAAGGTGGATGGATTCAGTTATAGCAAGACCTGAAGGGCCAAGTTGGGACAGATCATCCTGGAGAAAGTCTATCTATGTAGCCTCAAAGAATCATCACCAACTTGATGGTACATAATCAATCAATCAATCTGAATACCTAACTCCATTGAGAAGTCTATAATGATTGGAAAGGGGGAAGGAAAGAGAAGGTAGATGGTCTAAGTTACAGTGGTGATGGGGGCACCTTTGGGAGACCTGAAAGACCAGGTTGGGAACAGATCATCCTGGAGAAGATCTATTTATCTGATCGCTAAGAGTCAACACCAACTTGATGACCCATAATCAACTGATCAACAGCAAAGGCACTCTTAAATCTTGTATTTTGTTCATCTTGACTTAGCAGTCTTTGCTGCTAAGCAAAGCATTCGAAGCATTCAAGTGGAGAGAAATAAGCACATTTACTTATTCAACAAATAAGCCCAACTGATAAGGTTTTACTCTGGAATCTAATTCAGCCAGGAACAATCCTTCTTGCCAAAGTTCTCTTTCCACGATGGAAAAAAAGAAAAGGGCCCTCTGATATCCATGAGAAACCAGAAATAACATAGCATCCACAGTTCCATTTCCACCCTTCTAAAGCATTTTGTTTCCCTTTTGATTTCTGTGAGAATGGAATGTGTTGCCCCTGTTTATAGCTAAGTGACCTGCAGTTGCTGGTGAGATTATCAGTCAGAAGGTGGGCTGGAAAACCCTAATCTCTTTCCTGTCAATACTGGTGCTTATCTAGAAACCCCCACAAAGCCATTTGGGCTCTGTGATTAATGAGACTGCAGAGGCTCTCCTGCTCAGGACGGGGGAAGCGGGTGATGCTGTCTGGCTCCAAGGTTGCAAAAGGAGAGTGGGAAGAAAGAGAAACAAGCTTGTTTTCCCGGCGTGGTCCATCATATATTTATTTATTTGTCATATTTAGATAGCCGCCCATCTCACACAAGGTGGCTCTGGGCGGCGGACAACCATTCATCCGTTCATTAAGTGGAGCTTCTTAAGAACTTCAGAAGAGCCCAAACAGCCCAGAATGTGAAAGAACATTTCATTTTGAGGAGGCAAGTCAAGGCCATTTATTTTTGTTTAGAGCTCAGATGTCTTCATTTGGGAACAATTTCAGCGTGCAAGACAAATATAACTGCATCAGCTCGAGGGACACCTAGTTCATCATTCTGTGTCCAAGAGGGCCAACCAGCTGCACCCACCAAACTCACAAGCCCAGAAGGAGGGGTGAATACCCTCTCCCACTTCCTTGGCAAATTTAAGATGTGTGGACTTCAGCTCCCAGAGTTCCCCAGCCAGCATGTCCCAGCATTCTGGAAGTTGAAGTCCACACATCTTAAATTTGCCAATGTTGAGAAACAAAGGAACAGACTACCCCAATTCAGGAAGTAATCAATTGCTATCGGGCCTGATTGATTTTCACCAATCCCTATTGAAAACCATCAAACCAAGTACTTGTTTGAGTAAACTGACCACTCACCAGAGGAGAAAGGTAAGAAATAAATCCAGATGGCTGACTGCCACCTCTGTGTTGGACGGCAACCCTCTCTGTTGTTTAACTGAGCACTCTAGAAAGGACTGCCTCCTTTTAGGGGTCCTGAATCTCCCCACCCTTATTTTGAATTTGAACCCCTGATTTTAAAATGGCAAGATGGATGGATGGATGGATGGATGGATGGATGGATGGATGATGTGCCATCAAGTCATTGTCGACTCCTAGGGACCACATAAATAGATTTTCTCTATGACGATCTGTCCTTAACCAGGTCCTTCAGCTCTTCCAACAGTGCACCCATCGCCACTGTAACTGAGTCCATCCACCTTGCTGCGGGTTGTCCTTGTCTCCTCTTTCCTTCCCCCTTTGCAATCACTGCAGACTTCTCAGTGGAGCTAGGTAGTCATATTGATTGACTGATGATGGGCCATCAAGTCACTGTTGACTCTTAGTGATCACATAGATAGATTTTCTCTATGACGATCTGTCCCCAAGACCTGTCCCTTCAGGTCTTCCAATGGTGCCCCCATCGCCACCGTAACTGAGTCTATCTTGCTGCTGGTCATCCCCTTCTTCTCTGTCCTCACATCTTTCCCAATATTAGAGGGAGAAAAAGTGTTCTATACCTCTGGTTACATCTCTCTTCACCCGCTGCTGCTGTAAGTGAAGATGTTCCCAGGGCTGAAGTCTTGCCTTGCAGCAGGAGACCTGATACAACCCCTCTCCTTTTTAGTTGGACCTTCTGCAACTGGTTGCAAAGTTGTGTGAAGGAAATCACAGGCTAACTATGCCCTCTTCTGGCAGTTACTCAAAGCAACACACTTGGTTTTTCATTTCCACGCATCTCCAGAGAAGTTGGAGAGGACTTTATGACAGCTATTTCAGTTCACTTCTTCTGATTCACCTCTTTCTCCATTTCTTTCCTTTATTTCTCCTCCTTGTATGATGCTGCTGCTGATCTTTATGTTATGATTACTTTGTAATTATTTCTTGGCTGGTCTTTTTGCAATTCTAGGCAGCTTACAATAAACACAGTGGCGCATCCATAAAATATTCATAAAAATTTCTAAGCAGTTAAAAACCACGAGACATGATAATAAAACCTACTAATAAAAACTGCAATTAAAAACAGTGGCTACCGACGGGCTGACCTTGCTCTCCAATTGCTCTCCTGAAAAGGACAGGCTTCATCATTTTCCAGAAAGATATTAGAGCCACATTTGAAGGGGTGTTTGCAGGACAAGGTCAGAAAAGTCAAGATGGTACAATCAAAGCTCCACCTGCTTTTTACATGTGTCATGCAGCACACATAAAAATTGGGCAGAGCCTTGATTCCACCATTACAGCCAAGATCTTGACTTTTTTGACCATACCTTGCAGAATCCCTTGCTCAGGGATTTTTTCCATAGCTCTGTGGAATGGTCTTCCCTTAGAATTAAAGCTTCATCTAGTTCAGTGTTTCTCAACCTTGGCAATTTGAAGATGTATGGACTTTAACTCCCAGAATTCCCCAGCCAGCAGGCTGGCTGGGGAATTCTGGAAGTTGAAGCCCACACATCTTCAAGTTGCCAAGGTTGAGAAACACTGATCTAGTTTAATGTTCTAGAAGCTACTCAGGATGAAGTCTTCCACAGAGCATTATTTTATTTTATTTTATTTTATTTTATTTTATTTTATTTTATTTTATTTTATTTTATTATTTATTTATTTAATTTTTAATTTTTAATTTTTAATTTTTAATTTTTAATTTTTAATTTTTAATTTAATTATTTATTTTATTTTATTTTTAATTTTTAATTTTTAATTTTTAATTTTTAATTTTTAATTTAATTATTTATTTTATTTAATTTTTAATTTTTAATTTTTAATTTTTAATTTTTAATTTTTAATTTTTAATTTTTAATTTAATTATTTATTTTATTTTATTTTATTTTTAATTTAAAATTTAAAATTTAATTATTTATTTTATTTTATTTTATTTTTTATTTTTATTTTATTATTTATTTAATTTTATTACTATTTTATTATTATTTTATGATTTATTTTTTATTCTTTATTTTTCTATTCTATTCTATTCTATTCTATTCTATTCTATTCTATTCTATTCACAATTCACAATTCATATGGTTGCCCATCTCACAGCAGTGACTCCAGGTGGTGCCCGAAGAATTAAAACTGAAACAATAAACTTAAACCAGCAAGTCATCTTGGGATCGTCTTCTGCTTTGCTTTCCTGAACTTTTAATGTTGTGAGGATGATGAAGACCATGATTCGTTTGTTATTCATTTATTCCCAAGCCTCCATCTGGCCTCCCATCTCAGCACGCGATTCTGCACGGCGAAGAACAATGTCAAGCACAATAGCAAAAATAAAAATGAAATGGATAATGGTGATCACGCGTAGTTTTCCCGTTCATTGATTAAGTTTGTTCCACTTATTTTTACCTTTCTATTCTCTACCTTCACAGTAGGCATTTTGAATTCTTGATTACGATGTATGACTCGAGATTGTGGATTGTGACTGTAAATTGTCCTGAATTTGCAATTGATTTGACAGTGTACAAATGGAGTAAATACAGACCCAAACCTCTGATTACGTCACCTCAGCTTGGTGGACTTAGGAGACAGGAGGCACCACCCTCACTTTTGTTAACCCAGGTTTTGGAGTTAGCCTGTTGTGTGAAGCCCTACATAGCCCTCGACTTCCTAATTCCCCTCTTCTCTTATTATTTTACTGAATATGGAGGATTGGTGTCACCTTTTGTTTGTCAAAGGATTTTTTTTTTAATCCGTTTGATCATGTCCGATTCTCGGAGACTGCCTGGACAAGTCCCTGCAGTTTTCTTGGCAAGGTTTTTCAGAAGGGGGCTGCCATTGCCTCCTTCCTAGGGCTGAGAGAGAGTGACTGGCCCAAGGTCCCCCAGCTGGCTTTGTGCCTAAGGCAGGACTAGAACTCACAGCCTCCCGGTTGCGAGCCTGGCGCCTTCACCCCTACACCAAACTGGCTCTCAAAAGATAGGATATTGCTAATGAATACCTTCTGAGGGTTAAACCTCCCTCTCATTTGCCCCAAGCTGAAAAGTTTATTAATGTACCTTGGCAAAGATTAAAAGGTGGTCTCTGGCGAGCAGCTTATCCATGCTGTTTCCCCCAATCATTTTCTATCAGAGGTTAATTATTGCCTCGTATCAAATGCCAGTATGTGGGCCACTTTGGAAATCAAGAAAAGATATAAAGAGATAAAGCTTTTGTTTCCCATTATGCAACAACAAATCTAATCTAATTTAATTTAATTTAATTTTTAATATGATTTCTTCAATGTATTGTTATACTACTGTACTCAGACATGGCTCTTAGTTTCATCAGAAAAACTAAAAAAAACCCCAGCAACCTAAAATCAGGATAAAGCACAAGCCTGCAATCATACAAAAAGCACGGCGGTGACCATTCACGCCCGAAAGATCCTCCAGGACAGCTCCGTCTTTAATAACTTTCAGGAAGTGGCAACTGAGACATGGTGCTATGACTGTAGATAAATAGTCAGCTCCATGGTTTCTTTTGCAGATTTTTCACCCACCTGCATTGGTCTTTGCAACTTTCCAGAACATATGGAGCTTTTATTTGCATCTTTCCCCAAAGCACCAAACTGTCAGCTTAAATTCTCCCCCCAGACCTTTTACCACACAAATTTCCCCGATGACTCGTTTCATTGTGGAAATTTTCTCAGTGATGACTTTTTAAATATTAATGACCCCGATTCTTTTTCTTGCAATGATCCCTTTCGGTATGCGACTTTCAGAAGCAGATGTTCATTTTTAGAGGTCTGTCTTAGCAGCAACTGCCTATTTGATTGGGCCTTTTTTGGTCCAAGGAAAGCCAGTCGCTGACCGTTTTTGGTGACGTCTCCATTCTGCAGCTGATACTGGGTGGATCTTGGAAATCCATTCCCCTCAAATTCTTCCCACTCCTTCCATTAAATTCTTGCTCTTCCCCCACATCCAGGCTGATCTGCGCCCTGAGGACACTTGGACACGAGGTCATCTTCAGATGCCAGAAGTCACATTTGAGTGGCTCATCAGATTCATGCACGGCTATAAAAAGTTGCAAATTTTCCATTCAGAGATCCAAGTCAAGATTTCCAAGTCAATCAAGCCCTGAGATGAGTAACTTTCCAAATAGGATCCCAGCTTCAACTAAACCATCAAATTGAAATAGGATGCATCTCAGTTAATTGGATTCAGACCTAGAAACTTTTGCACTCACACACATCACTGGTGATGGATGTGCAAAGCTTTCAAAAGTGGTGCAGTTGAAGTCCACACATCTTAAAGTGGCCAAGGTTGAGAAACACTGCTCCAGACTGTTCAAGCAGCCACAATTGTTGCAGACTTGTGGGCTGTTTCAAAGCTGACCCTTGTTGCTGATGTGTGTGTGCATTGACAATAGCACCACTGTCAGCAAAGTTAAAAGGCTGTGCACGCTGGTGTGATTCTTGACGCATCTATGAAAACCAGGGAAAAGCCAGAACTGCCTCACCAGTTCCAAAAATGGTGCCTTGTTTGCTATAGTGCCTCACGAAGAACCTTTTCCAAATAGTCCTTTTCGCATAGTCCCTGTTTTTTCAGTCTTGGTTGACCCAGTCTGGGCAGTCTAATCTGAATGGATATGGAGATACAATAATCATGGCCTCATATTGGTTTAATCCCACCCTGCATTCCCAGTTCCTGGCAAGCTCATGGCTCCAGCCTTATATATTTTATATTTTTTGATCTTCCCAATAATGGTTGAGTTTGCATCATGCGTATCCATGGATGACTTAATGGCACAGACATTACTGGGAATATTGGTAGTAGAAGTTTACCCATCCAGAAGACACCTAGAAATTGGGGGAGGCTGCAAAAGGACTGTGTCTTTATGCAATCATATATATTGCAACAACCTCCACTCTGGGACTGAGGTAGCCTATTCTGTTCTATAGGTGTTCTGAATTTTCTGCTCTTCAGAAGAGACTAACTCAGCCTTGGTATGTCCCATCTGTAAAAGGGGTTCATTCTTCATGGACCAGGTACCAAGCAGGGATAATCATCCAGTAGGTGAGTCACAGACATGAGGAATTCCTGTACCCTTTAAGGAAATGTCATGGTCAAACGCTGGGGTCAACTGTTGGGCTGTTCCCTATGGAAAATTCTGATTTTAGGAAATCAACTATCCATTTCACCTTGCACCAGTTTGGGCAAGGGACTTTTCCATCAATGGTTGATGCCTTCAACCAGGGCTGCCATAAATTGAACCAGGCAGGTGTTCAACCACGCATCTAAGGCAGAAGAACTGTTTGTTGAGACCTCCAACATCTCAACTGGTTACTTCTCCAGCAGTTCCAAGGCTGAACACAGGCAACCCGCTTCACCAAGTCAGGAAAAGCCCCAGCAGCTGCATTTGTGCAACCTGCGAAGAAGACAGCTTTCTCTGAACTTGACTTATTTCCGCATCTGCTGCAAACCCAGTCCGTTCAGCAAGTTCCATGCATGGTGGGAGCCCAGAAAATTGGGGAATTCAACTACGAAGTTCCACAGGTTGTGTGAACGCAGCTTCTGTGGGATGTCTGCTGCTTTACTCTCTATTGGCTCCAGGGTGCAAAAATCCAGTTTCATTCTGGGCTTTAGCTTAGGAAGCAATTTTTCCCTTTAACCACTTCCAACTTCTAAACTCAAGATGGCGGTACCGCACCAGAAGACTGGCCACTGCCGCCTCAACCAGACCTGTCCCCCCCCCCCCAGGCTTTCCTTAACAGACTCAGACAATGCCGGAAGGGGATTTCTCAAGATCTCTGCCCCCCAATCTCTGTTACTCTGGATGTACACCTAGGACCCTCCACTTGGCCTGGGCCTCAGTTCAGGTCTGAAACAGGAAAAAGCTGATTTAATCTAGGACAGAAATTAATTGAGCAGTTTTGTCTTCACCCCCCCCCCCCCCCCATTTTTCAACATACAGTATCCAGGTGGGTGGATATTTGCTTGGGTTGGACTCTAGGGGGCAACAGAACCCCACACATTCTGCGTTCCCTTCCTTGTTGCAGAGACCGTATGCGCTTGTCTGCATCTGCCTCTGTGTGTGCATAGGGACTATCTTCATGCAGTTAAGATACTTCACCAAATTAGGGGATTAGGTTATTTTCTGGATTCACACAGTACATAAAGTAACCAAGCTGAGTTTGCGTAACAGGCTAAGACACAAGCATATCCAACTCAGAGCTAACTAAGTTTGGTATATTATGTTGTTCAGTGGCCTCTGTTGGGTTTTTCTCTGACCTGGTTAAGCCGGTTGGGGAGATGATAGCCAAACAGAGGAATCGTGGGGGGGGGGGGGGGGGGGGGGGGGGGGGGGGAGTCAAAAAAGTCAAGTGGTGGTCACAATGCTGTTTGGAGCCCTGCCTCTTTTTACATATGTCATCCATGTCAAAAGAGGAGGGCTTCAATCATACAGCTGCAGCCGCCATCTTCACTTTTCTGACTTCCCCTCCAGATCTCCTTGGAGACATCTAGCTGGCCATGGTGGGAAGGAGGACATTCAGCTGAAATTTGATCAAGCAGGGTCTTTATATTTTTGGTGTTCATATTTTGATTTTGACACAGTGAGCCAGTGGAGGCTGAAGGATCTTACTTAAGTGGCTCTGAAGTGCCAGGAAGATCAGGGTATTATCTTCGTTGTTTGCTGCACTTCAGCTTTAGCCTATTTTGCCTCATCCAGACTCCAACAGCCTCCAGGACAAAATTGGGATGGCATCTTCAGCTGAGTCCAGGGTGGTAGTGAGGATCATCTGCTGAGAATAATTGGCAAATGGGTGGTATTGCATCCAAACTGCTCCATGACCTCTCCATTCAGCCTCATATAGGTATGAAACAATAACGGGGAGAAGACCAATCCCTGGAGTATCCCACAATGGAGTGGCCACCAGGATGACCTCTCTTACCCACTCCCCAGACTGGAACTGTCCGCTGATCTAGGACCAGAACCAATGCAATCCCCCAGCCTCTGTGGGTGATCCAGGAGGATCTCATGTTCTATACCACTGAAAGATGCCAAGAGGTCCAATAGAATCATGAGCAGTACACTACATCCCCCCCCCCCCCGCCAAGTCCCAACAAATGTAATCAACTAGAATGTCATCTCTGCCCATGTCTGGGCCTGCCTCCTGACTGAAAAGGGTCCAGGTAATTCACTTCTAAGGTGCTTTGCAGCTGGATTCCCCAACCAATGCACTCAATAATCTTCCACAGCAATCCAAAATTTTGCTGGATCCAAGGTAGGTCTCTTAAGGAGGGACACCGCAGATCCCTTTGATGCTGCTGGCAGTGTGTCCTCCTGAAGAGAGGAACTGACAGCCTCCAGGATCAGCAGGTTATGTTGCCTCCAGCCCAAGGCAAGAGCCAGGAGGACATAAATGAAGCTTACAAGTCATGCCAGAGAGACCCTTTCAGCTTCCTTGATGTCTACAGGCCAAAAGGAGCCTCAGTTAACATAGTGAAAGTTTACAGGCAGGCGATCTGCATGCCCATCCCTCTATAAAAAAGGAGTTCACTAAATAAGACAGTCGTCCTACAGCCCATTGATAAAATAATGGAAGAGCAATCATGGGGTAGACTTGAACTTAAGTCTGTGCCTGTGCTGGTCAGATTCACTTTTGTTTTTTATCTACTGGCACTCCAGGTGTTGTGCTTCTGACACTTCATCTCCTGGAGCTCCTTACCAAACCACCCCAGGATCAGTGCACAGAAAGAGGCCAGTGAAGAAGGCCCATCTTGTTGAGAGCCTGGGTCATTTCATGTTGCCACAAACTAACTAGGCAATCAACAAAGATGCCTGCCAGATCATTGGGAAACTCCCGAGCACCCTCCACATCCATTAGGTGCTTAGGGGGGACACTCCTAATAGGCCTCCCAGGGTTGCAAAGGTCCCAGGCAGCAGATAAGCTTAGCTGGACTAGGAAGTCATGAGACCACAACAATGGGCTAGCTGTGATGCTCTCACAACACATCTGAAATCTGACTTCCTTTATCTCAATATTGTGTGTCCCATACTCTGGGTCGAGAGAGAACAGGTCCCAACCTTCTCTGTAGTGCTAGTTCAGTTATACCTGTCCTTCTCAGCTAGCTGGCATCCCCTAGTTGACCTTATCTGAGTTCATAAGCTAAGCAGGGTTGAGTCTGGTTAGTTGTTGGGTGTGGGACTTCTTGACACCCCAAGGCTGCAAGCTAGCCTGGGAAGTTGAACGAAATCCCAGGGCAGCCTAATTCTGCATTATTGACAAGATAATTAAATGATTATGTCCATAAAGACACCAAGGGTTGAACTCAACTTGAAGGAGATTTTATTTTTTTGCATTTTTGTATTTCTTTGTATTTTTTAAAATCATATACCACTTACTGTTCTCTTCTAAAGGTGAAACATATCCAATTCCCTCAGTTTCTGTTAGAAGGATTTCGTTGTCTTCCTTCCTTCCTTCCTTCCTTCCTTCCTTCCTTCCTTCCTTCCTTCCTTCCTTCCTTCCTTCCTTCCTTCCTTCCTCCCTCCCTCCCTCCCTCCCTCCCTCCCTCCTACCTGATCCAGTTTAGCTAAATCCTGAAAGTTTGATATGCCCAGAACTAGTCACAGTTTACAAAGTGGGGTCTAACCAATGCAGAAGGTGGTGGAATGATTGCTTCTTCTCATGTGATGTCCTGTAATCAATTATAATTCTGAGATTTTTTTTCATACATCACTCACCCAACTCTCTCCCATTCTATATCTGTGCATTTGATACCTTTTCAACTCGAGCAGAGTGTGTTTTTGGTACAAGTACTTGCCTTCTCACTGAAGAGCTAATGGCACAGTCCTTAAGGAACTGGATTTGAACCTAGGAATTCCACCATGGAGGTCACTGGAGGAGTTTGAGCTAGTCACTGTCTCACCCAGCCTGCCTCACAGGATTGTTGTTGTGGGAATAAAATTAGGAGACAGCCCTCATCGAAGCCACTTTGAGCTCTCAGAGAAAAGGCAGGCCAGAAATGCAATAAATCATAATGAAGAAATAACCTACGCTGGCTTCATCTGCTGGCCCTCAGATCGACACACACACACACACACACACACACACACACACAGCAGAAGGCCTGTATTTTTGAAAGCTGCACAATTTTCTGGTGAGTAGCTTTGTGAAAGATGCCTGATAATTAAGCTGGGAGGTAGGGAAGTGCCTAACCTCGAGAGGCCAGAGAGGGAAATAAATATCATCAAGCTGGATTAGGAGAATCATCTGGACTTATTGAAACAATATGCAGTTTATGCTTGCAGTGAATTTGGGGAGGGAGGAATAATAGCTTTTTCCAGCTCCCGGATGTGATAGGAGGGTAACAAAGAGGTTACAATACTTTGGTGCTATTAAAGTTTTTGCTGCCAGGTCTCTACAAGAAAGGCTGGAGTTCAATTAGAGGATTGAGTTTTCCTGAAGGTTAAAATCTCTTCCCTGCCCACCCCTCCACATGGGGCAAGTGAGATTACTGCTCTTTGAAGAAGAACTTTCACCCTACCACTACATTTGGCCACCTGTTCCCTTGACGTTGATGTAACCGGCATTATGTCTTTGTTAACTTGTGGATCGTAAGAAACAGGACAGTGAAGAAACCAAGGTCCAAACTTTCCTTCCTTCCTTCCTTCCTTCCTTCCTTCCTTCCTTCCTTCCTTCCTTCCTTCCTTCCTTCCTTCCTTCCATCAGGTCCTTTAGAACAGGGTTCCTCAACCTTGGCAACTTGAAGATGTGTGGACTTCAACTCCCAGAATTCCCCACCCAGCCTTGCTGGGAGTTGAAGTCCACATGTCTTCAAGTTGCCAAGGTTGAGGAACCCTGCTTTAGAATATAGTGGTTGCTTCTTCTGTTGACTCAACAAGAAAGCCCCTTGTTGGTCATTCATCAGCAGGGTCTACATGACATTGTTATGGTGTGGAATGAGGGTCTTTAGGAAATGCTCTTCCATTTCATCTCCCACCCATGCATCATTCGGTCCACTGGGCTAGACACCTTCTCTAAATTCATCCCTCAAGGGCCTGCTGAAAGTCCCCCCTCTTCAAGAGGTGCAGGAGGTACAGACCCCATGGGAAGCCTTCTTTGTGATAGTCTCCACTCCATGGTACATCCTCCCCCAGGAATACCTATAGTCCCACTTGGCTGATTTCTCAGAAACAATTCAGCACAATTCTATTCCAACAAACGTTGACCCCAGTTGAGAGACTGTAGATCCTAGTTTGAGAATTCAACTTTTTGATGATGTTTTTATTGTGATGGGGGTTCATTTTGCTCTTATTTGTATTTGTTGTTATATCCCACTCAGGGTCCTCTGGGATTCGGGTGGGTATCAAGTACTATTAAACAAGTAAATACATTTCTGATGACTATCTTTAGATTTCACATCCTCAAGCGGCTAGAATAAAGTCCACCAAGGTTGGGCTTGCAAGATATGCCAAGGGAGGCTAAAATGAGTTGGATATGTTGTGTTCTGGTGTGTTGTAAGAAATCAGAGTCTGTTGTCTGAAACAGCCTATCACATTAAGCCAGCATGATTTATTTTGGTGAACAAAGCACGTTATATGACATGTCACCCAGCAGTTTGACTTGTTAATCTGGGTTTAACAAATGAGGTTTTCTCGTATGCAGCAATGATCTCCCTTTTATTCTCACACCTTCCTGGTGGAGTCAAAGCAGTCGGTTCTGATTGATCTAGCTACTTTAAAGAATAAATCAGCATTTAAATCCAAGTCTTCACAACCTTGGTCAAACACAATCCCTGTTGGTCTGTCTAGCAAAGTGCTTGTCTCGTTCTACTCCAAATCTTCAGTGAGTGTGCTCTGTTCACCAGGTGCATGGAAACACACACACACACACACATTTTGCCAATGGCATTTTCTTCAAAGCCCACATTGCTTTCAGTTTCCCTCCTCCCTGCCAGCAGGGAATTGGATTTTCATCTTTGTGGATTGAAAAGGTCAAGGATAACACGCTAACGTTTAATATGCATTCCAGGAGGGAAGAGACAGGATGGGGGGAACAAAACCTTGAGAAATAGAAAATCAGAAATCAAGGCTGCGTGGAAATGAATTTCCAAAAACCTGGATTAGGGAAAAAAAAAAAAAAAGAGATCCTTCTTCCTCTGCCTGAACCATCACCCGTTCTTTGTTGTCATACCTGTAAGGTATTAAAATATCTCCTGCCGGCAATGTAGCTAAGTCAACATCTGCAGTATTGATTTTTGACACATGGTACTGAAAGGGGTACAGAAGGGTGCAAAACCATTGCTGAGACATCACAATTAGCAAACAAAATAAAAAAGCATGGCTTCCCCCCCCTTTTTTTCTTTTGATGTGCTCAAAATGTTATGTTAGAGAAGGGGAAAGGTAATCCTTGGCACAGAGAGGAAGCCGATTCTTGGCAAACGGATGGGTTTACAGCCAAATATAGAAGAGAAAAGGGATGTAAAACTCTGCCCGTCTTCTCTGTTCAAGACTTTGCTGCTGTGGACATGAATGGGAGGAGCGAACTGGAGGTCCATTTTGAAGTGACTGCAATACTTGATTTTAGGACTAAGTCAAAACTACCAGTCCTTGAGAAATGTAAGGGCACACTTCTCTGTTTGGACAATTCTTCAGCAAAATGCTTATTTACTGGCATGGCCAACTCCTGGTCAACCTTCTCAGATGATCTTAGCTGTCTTGGAGCATTTTTCTGAAAGTCTATAAAGTATGCCTGTGCAGGTGAGCTCCCAACAAGGCTTTTTCTGTGGGCCCAGCCTATGACTTAGCTGCTGTAGATTTTCATTGAGTTTTTTTTTTTGTCTACACTAAGTCATTACTGACCCTGCAGTGACTGCCTGGACGAATCCTTGCAGTTTTCAAGGCAATTGTTTTTCGGAAGTGGTTTGCCAGAGCCTCCTTCCTAGAGCAGAGCCCAGCTGGCGAGTGCAGGAGGCGGGGTTTCCGTTGCTTCGCGCCCTTTTCGGGCGAGCGCGGTTTCGCACTTACCGGCAACTGGTCCCGTCTCTCTGTGCAAGGCGCTGCCAGCATTTTTCCTCCCACCGGAGTGAGAGTCCCCATTTATCTACTCACGTGAGTTTTCAACCTGTTGGGTTGACAGGAGCTGGTGGGGGGGAAACAGGAGCTCACCCTGTTAACGCGAAGGCTGGACTCGAACTGCCAAGTGTCAGCCATTTCTGGCCAGCAACTTTCAGCGTCATCAGCACCTCTCTGATTATCTCTGGGCTTGGAAGCTAAGCTGGGTCAGGAGTGGCTAGTACTTGGATGAGAGGCAACAGAAATCTCAGGGCTGTAGAAGAGACTGGAAAGTCTTGGTCTTCAGTGGTTTGGAAGTCTTGGACTTCCTTCCACCTATTCTATAGTGTTGCCAAGAAAATGACATGGTTGTGCCTTGTCATTTCATGTCACCAGAAACTGAGTTCTACTTTAAGGAGAGTTTATTTTGTCTCATGGTAGCTCCTGGCCAAACTTGACTGGGCTCAGGAGTTAATTAGGGTTAGTACTTAGGTAGGAGACCTCCAGAAACCCCCAAGGTTATAGACTAAAGAGTAAAAAAAAATATTCTGGATAAGGGTGGATAAGAGGAATAGATTCATTAAGGTGGGGGAGAATCAAAACAATCTAAGAAAGGGTGTTTACTCAGACTGCTGTGAGAAACATATTCTGCACATATATATAACAGTGCAGAAATGTCTTCCAGCTACTGGAATTAATAGAAAGGTCTTTTAAGGGCTGCAAAGAGCTTTGACAAGGAGAATTGCGTCCCTTTCTCACCTCTCAGGAGAATTGTACATCGTCTACAGTGGCCTCACACTGGCCTCTGGCTAATGAACCACCAGGTCTGGGTTCACTTATCATACTAAACCAAACTGAAACAAACAGCAGCTTGCTTAGTAAGATATATTAACTCAGCCTTTAAATCTAGCAGGCAAGTTTCAGTGTTTGGGAGCATCTAATCCAGGAAAGTGTAAGTAAGGTTTAGCCACTCATATGACGGCTTTGGATAAGTCCAGGTACATTTGGCCAAACGCCAAATGCTCTCCTGCGAGAATAACTTGAGGATGTTGTCTCAGGAGGCAAGTAAAGCTTGATAGAAGGACCACTCTTTGCTTTCCAGAGAAGCTGGTCTTCAGGGGTTCAAAAGTCCTGGATTTCTTCTTCACCCCTTTGGAGAAGTGGTCTTCAGGGGTTTAGAAGTCCTGGATTTCTTCTCCACTCTTTCAGAGAAGCTGGATTTTGGTAGTTTAGAAGTTCTAGACTCTTTCTCTACCCCTTCAGAAACACTGGTCTTCAGTGGTTTGGAAGTTTTGGGTTTTTTCTGCACCCCATCAGAGAAGCTGATCTTCAGTGGTTTGGAAATTTGGGATTTCTGCAAAGCTGGAGCAAATGAAGCTTTACTAGAGGCCATCAGAGATGGACATTAATTATGGGACTGAGTCTCTTTCCTATGAGAGAGTAGTCTGTATATTCTGATGTTCTGGAAGATGATTATGATCTACATCTCCACCTGGTGCCCAGCTTTGGCAATACATTCCTTTTCTTTCTGGGTCAGATTGATCTTAGGACAATTGAGGCAAGCCCTCAAGTTTTATTGGCTTCAACCTGGAAGGCCAAGCCATGAATGACAGCATTCACCCCCACTCCCAATCCACTTGATGGTTGTAAAACACAAGAAATCAGTTCCCCTCACCACCACCACCCCCATTGCCCAGCTAAAGTCTCACTCTTGGGATTCTCATAGATTAGACACAGAAATCCAACTGTGCGCATATATGCATAAATTTAATCTCCACTGAGATAGAAGAAACCATCAGTATTTGCTGGCTAAACTTTTCTGGTGTGTGCTAGGGATTCTGTAGACAGTTCCCTTTACTTGTTGGACTCTTTTGGGCAGACAAAAAGAGAATGCAACAGGAGGAGGATTTCTTTGCATCTGTATCCAGATGCAAAAATGTTCACAATTACAGGAGATGGCTAAGATGATCTGCTGCTAAAAGCTTATAGTCTAGTTTACGGTCATCTGTTTGAATTCAGTTCAGGATATAACCTTCTGGGATTATGAAGCAACTTCTCAAACTTCTCCATTCTACTTGCAGGTGATGAAACTGGGTGGGTGAGAACCATTCTCAGAAATCTGGAGATTGGAGTTCCAGAAAAGCAAAACTAATCCAGTTTCCCCCTGACTTTTCTCCAAAACCCTTTATCCAGGAAATGTCAATCCATCTCCAACATTGTCATAATATTGAACAGAAACTAAATAGCATATAGCATTCTATTGCTTCCAAAATGGCATTGTGGTTCTACACTGCAAATAGGTCTTTTGGAGTTTCTGTCTGACTTGTGAACAACTGTCAGATATAATGAGGCAAAGAACCGTAGGGAGACATTTCTCATTGGAAGATCATCAGACAGCCCTGAAGGTGGACAATATATATGAGGTGAACCTTGCTTGAAATCTCGAAGTCTTCTTTGGGTGGTCTTCTGGATCCAACATTTACTTTGCCTTTTGAGTCTTCTAGCTGATCCTTCAGTCCTGATTTTTTGTTCCTTATTACACACCCTTTAGTTTCTGAAATGCTGACTGATCTTGGGGCATAACCCACTGCCCAGCTTGGACAGTATCAGGTTATGGCAGATTTAGAGGCAGCACTGATTTGATGGAAGTGATTTTGGAAAAGCTAAGCAGGATTGGTTCTGGTAAGTTCTTGGACGGGAGACCACCAGAAATCCCAGGACCATTAGCTAGACTGGGAAGTCCCCGTAAACAGCCCAGAAGTTGATAGTAACCCTTTCTGATCTGTTGCTAAGAAAACTACATGGACTGGTCCATGTGGTCATCAGAAACTGAACTTGTCCCAAAGGAGACCTTACTTTTACTTTACCACTATTCTTCAGCTAAAAATCATAACAGATGGGAGCAGTGAGCCAACCTTGGCTGCTCTTGAAAAACAGAATAGCTGCTGTCTGGTTACTACAGGAATGGGAGACCACTAGGAGATTTATTTATTTACTGAAAAGATTTGTATGGCCGCCCATCTTAAAACACAACTCCGGGTGGCTCACAACCCCATAGCTGTTAAAAAACATTCTGGAAGAAGGCAATGGCCACCCAGCCCAGAAGACTACATGAGCAGGGGTATTTGCAGTCAAGATGGCAGCCATGGAACTTTGGTTGCACCATCGTGGCTGCCATCTTGACCTTTTTGACCACACCCTGTAGACACCCCTGGACATGGGAGTGTCCATGAAATCACCAGAATACGAGCTTGATGGGAGTGATTGTTCTCTTCCTCATTTTCATGTCTCTATAGCAGTGTTTCTCAACCTTGGCAGCTTGAAGACGTGTGGACTTCAACTCCCAGAATTCCCCAGCCAGCCATGCTGGCTGGGGAATTCTGGGAGTTGAAGTCCACACGTCTTCAAGCTGCCAAGGTTGAGAAACACTGTTCTCTAGCATTGTCCCCATAGGGCCCTTTCAATATATAACAGAGAAAATCAATGTTTAAATGAATGCAAAATGCTCATACAAATCAATTTATATCTGCCTGTCTTCTGACAGCGTGTAAAAAAAAAAAAAATCCCCTCTCACCCCTCCGGGTGGTCTGTGTCTTCTTCAATCTCAGGTCCTCCACCAGAAGCCTGGGAGTTTGAGGGCTCTGCACAATATCTGAGCTGTTCCTAGCATTTTGAATGATGTGGCACTACGCCGAACAACTCAGCATAAATTGTGCATTGCCATATGTTCATACTGATACAATCAAGATGATACGTCCTTCACTAAAATTGCTCACTGTATTTTTTTATCTCCATTTTTCCTTGCACATGTTTGCTTCAGGATTTATAGTGGGGCTTGATAGCTGGATGATCTGAGGTGTTTACTTCATCCTGTATCACCCACGTCTTCTCCTTGGAATGATATTTCTGGATCTGGCATATCGTTTTACATTCCTTTTTGAATGCTCTGTATGGTTGTTACTCATTTACCCTGCTAGTTAATCCGAGATGCCTCGGATAAAGGAAGCGTTATAATAAATTGCAAGTTCGGACAACTAGATTGATGTTCTTCAACTTCTTTTGGGTTCCTTATGCTGCTAGGAAGAGATCCAGGTTTTCCAGAGCTTAGAGACAAGACAAGTCTGTATTTCATCAACTGCATTCACGTGTTTAACCGGCTTGCTGAATTAACCCATTGGTACAATCCACAAACTAGCCAAGCAGGCTGAATTGCTACACCATAAAAACAAACCACGGTTAAAGCCTTGTGTGAATGCAGCCACTAGCTTTTTACCACTCTGGATTACTTTGTAATCACAGAAAAGGATTGTACGGTATCTTTGCCTTGATGCTTACAGTTGACAATATATGGATAAGTAGGATGTGATGAAGAACACTAACCCCAAATCATTTTTCCAGCTCTGTCAATCTTCAAATTTCAGGGAAATCATTTTTTTCTAATTAAAAAGGGAATTGGGATATGCTGTCTGCAGTCTGAATGGTACAGCCCTGTATGAGCTGAACCATTTGATTCTGCTGGTCATGCAGCTTGATAAGGAGCCCTTTTTAGCTTCCTTCTTCTTCTTCCAGTTGGAAATAACGCTTTATAATTATTAGAATCTGTATTTGCCGCTGATTCAATATGCACAGTCCTGGAAAACAATGGGTGAAAGGGAGTTTTAATAAGCACTCGGTGTGCCTGTAATTAAATCTCAGGTTCTGTTTGGAAAACAAGAATCTCATTTAGTGGCCCTGCACATCTGTGTCATTTTCTGCTGGGCGATTATGGAGCTTTCTGTGAAGTGATCAACAAATACAGGTGTGATGTGTGAAGAGTTGCTTGAGGGAGAGATGGAAGTGTGTCATCCAGGTGCCCAAAGTTGGTTAAGCTTAATAGCTGATGTGTCCATTGGAGATGAAGAATGATTCTGAAATAGTCCTCTGGATATGCTCAGGACTCGCCACATATTATTTGGTTCCTCACATTTTCCCAGGATTCCCAATTGTTGGAGACACCCTTTTATACATCCTTTGACAGTGCTTCTTCCATGCTCTGAATCCACGAGATTGGACAAACCCAAATTCCTCCCTTCTCTGGATCTTCATGTAATGCAACCCCCAAATTGGTATCTTCAAAATATGTCAGGAATGTAATTTCAAGAATTTTCAGCCATAAAGGAATGTTGACTGAGAATCCTTTCAGGAATGATTCTGTTGAGAAGGTTGATGTAAATGCCTGAATGCCAGCTCACTGAGGAAACAAGGGGAGAGGAGACTCAACATTGGCCAACAAGATCTCAGTAGGAAGACACGGAGATCTCTTCTCCTCCCCCTTAGATTGAGAGGCATCAAGACCCCTGCTCCCCATAGGTAACCTATTGATATAGCGATGACATCAACTAAGTTCTTCCAAAGCCTAGATTAATTCTAACTACTCAAGCAAGCCATCTGGTCCTCCTTGGCTACCTCAGGTGTTCTTATCCCTTTTTCTACCTATCAGGACGTAGTCATAATTCAATTTAATTCCTGTTTGGATTCAGATTGTAGATGAATTGCAATTATCTACCCTGGATCTGCTTTTATTGCAGAGAAACTCATAGCTTAGCATTCAATGTGACACTTGGCTAGTTTTAACTTTAACTGCTGGCTTTGTCTGGTTGTGGGAATCAGGACTACTTGGTCCGCTTAGGGTACTAGAACATACTGTCGGAGCACAGAAAAAGCTGTAATTCAATAACCAGGATAACAGTCCCATGTGTCCAATGTTATATGAACAGTGTCTTTGAGTGGAATGTGATGGAGTAGAAGATGCTGTGATGTATGGGAGCCATATTGTCCAGTACTTCCATTTAGAGAGCCAGTTTGGTGTGGTGGTTAAGGCACTAGGCTAGAAACCGGGAGACCGTGAGTTCTAGTCCTGCCTGGGACACAAAGACAGCTGGGGGATCTTGGGCCAGTCTCTCTCTCTCTCTCTCTCAGCCCTGGGACGAAGAAGAACGCCAGGGCAAACCACTTCTAAAAATGCTGCCTAGAAAACTACAGGGACCTGTCCATGTATTGACAGCCAGTTTGGTCTAGTGGTGAAGGTGCTGGACTAGAAACCAGGAGACCATGAGTTCTACCCCTGCTTAGGCACAGAGCCAGCTGGATAACCTTGGCCAGTCCCTCTCTCTCAGCCCTAGGAAGGAGGCAATGGCAAACCACTTCTGAAAATATTGCTAAGAAAACTGCAGGGAATAGTCCAGGCAGTCTCTGGGAGTCAAAACTGACTCAAAGGCGCACGTGCACACACGCATTTCCATTTAGGACTCTTTTAAGGAGGCCTGGATGTCCTCATTCAAGGAAAGTAATTTACTTGTTGTTTTACCTGGCCTTCCTCAGTTTCCATGGATTTGTTGGTGCTAGAGATTCTGCTAAGAGAATTGTGTTCCTGGAATATCAATGAGCTGCGATCTACCATTTCCCCTTCCCAAGCTGAAGGCAAGGACAGTGCCTTTTCTCACCCTCCCTTGCAATCAGCAAGAACAAAAAAGACACCATTCGAATGGAGCAGATGTTGCAAACTGACAAGGAAAGACAGGGCATATGTACATTCATCCAGAGGTTAATAGAATCAGCAAATTGCAGAGATCTATGACATGAAATGAGGTTGTAGGAAGAGGTGATTGAATTGAATTGGGGGCTGTGTGCTCAGAATCATTCTATAGCTGGAAGGAATCTTGGAGGTCATCTAGACCAATCTCTACTGCTGGATCTACTAGAGCATCTCTGACCAATGACCATCCAGCCTCTGTCTGAAGACCTACAGTGAAGGAGAACATGTCACTTCATGGGGCAGCCTGTTCCCCTGGCTGACAACTTATAGTCAGGAAATTCCACCTGAAGTCTATGCTGAACCTCTTTCCTTGTAGTTTTAACTCCTTGGTTCTGGTCCTGCCCTTTGGGATAACAAAGTCCACTCCTTCATTTATGTGACAGTCCAGATATTGGAAGGCTGCTATGATATCTCCCATCAGTTCTTCTCTTCTGCAGGCTAAACATACCATGATCCTTTAACTGATCCTCAGAAGGCTTGGTCTCCAGACCCTTCACCAACTTGGTAACCCTCCTCTGACCTCACTCCAATTTATCCCTGTTCTTTTTCAGCAGTGGGTCTTCTCACTGGGTGTAGGGGAACCATTCTTTTCTTTACTTTTTTTAGATTAACCCATGTCAAACACCTAACAGGCATTCTTCATGTGGCACTTAGTCATGGTTGACATAACCATGTTTTAGGTAAGGCCAAAATTCCCTTTGAATAAAGCTTGACCCCTGCTGAGTTAATAGATGTATCCATACAGTTTTCTTAGCAATGGTGCAGAATTGGTCAGCAATTGCTTCCTTCCAGGTTTTTCTTCCCAGTCTAGACTATTGCCCTGAGATTTCTGAGGAGTTTGAAACAAGCATCTAAGAAGTTCTACCCTGCAAATAACAACAACCAACCAACCAACCATGGTTAGAGCTATTGTGTTATAGCTATTGGGTCATGAGAGCTTGGGATCACACAAATACAACATGTACACAGTTGTTCTTGTGAATTCTACTCTTGTTATTTACAACAAAAAACAGATAGGAAAAGCTTGGGTTTGGTTTCAGCCGTGCAAGATAAATTATGAGGCTTCTAGCAAGTTATAGAGAAACAATTGCTCTCCTACTTTCCTGCTATAAAAATGCCATAAGAAGCAGGAACTTGATTTTTTATCAATTGGATAAAAATATCTAGGTTAACTATTTCTCTACCTGCAAAGGAGGGCTTTTTCTAAACTCAGAGTGTCTCTTTGTATTGGTGTATGTGTATCTATATCTAGTTCTAAATCTTTCTTCCCTCTTAGAGTTAAACAAGGGCACTAATTACACTTGGCTGACAATCTTTCTGGACTACAGCCCAGCTTCTTCCTGAATCTTTGCCATTAAGCCTGTCTACACAGAGCTGCTCTCGCCATCCATCTTCTTTCTTTGGCAGTCTTCTCCTGGGCTGTTCTGACCTACTTTTGTGGACCTGTCTCCTCCTGGAATCATTGTGGCTTTGCAGCCAGCGTTGTCTAAATCCATCATGGTTTGCTCGCCATTATCTTCCTCCTCCAAAACAACAACAACTTATCTCAACTCTTTTCCCAGGCAGTTTCCAAGATGGTGCTTATCAAAGTACACAAATGGTTTGTAAGTCTGGTAGATCACACAACAGGATGGCGGACAGTGCTTCTCCCTTCTCCCTTCTCTTACAGCTGGTTGCAAAAAACAGATTCTTCCAGCTTTGCAGCTGGTGAAGGTCTTTTAAAAAAAAATAGAAGGATTGGTATTTTCCAGGTAGGGTGATTCCCCCCCATTATATATGCTTCTTCTTTTTTTTTTGCAATGACAAAAAGCATACAACATCTTCTGGAAGGGTCACAAAATCAAGATAGCAGCCACAATCGTACAAATGAAGCTTTAGCCCTTTATAATGCACATTGTGCGATGCATATAAAAAAGGGGTGGATCATGTGATTGCAACTACCTTTCTTACTTTTTTGCCCTCTCCCCCCCTGCAGACACCCTGGGCATACAACTTGTGTTGCAAACAAATATGGGAATGTTAGGAAATGATATTCTTTTTTGTTTTGTGCAGTTTGGAAGCAACCAGATAGAAAGTTTGGGAAACTTTTCCCCATTAAAGCTCTTAAGGAGTTTTTCCCTTTGTTTGCCTTTGACCCTTTGCTCTTCTGCTTTTTCTTTTTCTGATTACCAAATACCATTTGATTTTTTAAAAGTGCAAAGTATCTTCCTCTGTCTCAACCCCTCCAGGGTGCAAAGGAAATCCTGACAGGATGTACCCCGGTTTTTCCATATTTATTCCACATTTTAGGAAGTTATCGCAACCACTCCTGTTTGGTCGGCTAATTTTGCTGGAACTGCTTAATTAAAACTATGAGAACAAATTGCATAGATAAATACATTTGCTGGACTGGGAAGCTTCTCCCAAAACAGAGTTAAACAGAGGGATGGGTTTTGTTATTGCAATTCACAATCTTGACTTTTAACCTCACTACAGAAGTTTACATCTGATGGAGATGCCTAACTCCTTAAGATTTCCGTGAAAAACGTGGGGAATCAAAGTGATTGAAAACTTAGGGGAGGGTGCCTCAAAGTCTATTCGGTACGTATTTCCTGAATAAACAGCTATCCATAATATCTTGTTTTGTTTTAATATGTTTTCATTTTATTTCCTGGAGCTTTTGATTCTTCCTTGCTCCAAACTTCAGTAGGCGGGCCAACTTCTTTTCCAGTATCCATTTAAGAGAGATTAGCAAACCAGCTAATCCTTTGCTTAGCAAGGGAAGTGAATATGCACCTCTTTGCTAGGAATGTCTGCTTTTTCAAGCCCAAAAGATCACACTTTCCTCTCAATGCTTATGCAAAAATTCCAAGGCTGCTTCCGAAATTGCCCAGCCTAGAAATGGAATACAATATGGTAAGAAATAATCCTTCAGTACACATTCAGACCAGACCGGTCATCACAGATTCATATTATGGGGCAGAAATGAAAATCGCCTTGGCCCCCAGAGGTAAAATGCCACGGAGACAGTTGTCTCTCTCTGCATCCAGGCATCATTCAACCTTATTCAAGCAGCTGCACAGCGTCCCTAGTCCGAGGGAGAAGAACGCAGAGGGCCAGGGGAGGAGAAGGGGATGTACCACGTTAGGTGGTGGGTTGGGGTGAAAGAGATGCTCGGAAGGGTTCCCTGACATAAAGAAACTCCCTTCAAATAAGAGGAAGTTGCAGAGGCAAGAGAACACCAAACAAACGGAGAAATGATTCCCTTCCCTTCCCACCCCTTCCCCTCCCCTCCTTACTTCCTTTCTTCCTTCTTCCACCCTCCCTTCCTCTCTCTCCCTGCCCCTCCCCTTCCCTCTTCTCCCTCTATCACCCCTCCCCTCCCTTGCCCTTCCTCCCTCCCTTCCTCTTCCCTTCCCCTCGTCTGTCCCCCTCCCCTATTCCTTCCTTTCTTCCTCCCTCTTCTATTCCTCCCTTCCTCTCTCTTTCCTCCCTCCCTCCCTCTCTTCCCCTTCTCCTCCTCCTCCCCCCCTTCCTTCCTTCCTTCCTTCCTTCCTCCCTCCCTCGTTCCTTCCTTCCCTGAAAGCAGTAATGTAATTACGTACAGCTAGAATTTCTGGCCTCTTTCCTATGTGGTGGAGAACCGTTTTTTCTGCTGAAAAATTGATGGGAAATCACACCAGTGTTATTTGCTGCTTTGCTGCCAGTTTTCGACCCTGCTGTTTTGTGGCCTCTACAGCCTGCCTGCAACTCACTAACCAGAAATCGCCCATCCTTGCTAGACATGAACCAAAATGCAGCTGTCTGCAATGGCAGCCTTCTTCTAAATTTTGCATGTGCTTTGCAACTCAAGCAGTGCACACAGAATGGGGAAATGATGCAGCAAGACATGCAGATGAGAGAAAACGGGCATTCATCTAGAGCAATAACTATGTCTGCAGGTTTCCTCTAATATTCTCCACGACAGGTAAGAAATGGAGCAAAAGTGAGCTTGAGAGATCCACTGTCTGCAGAAAAAATCCAGGTGATAGGAACGACTACTTTTGTTTGGGATCCTGGAGAATCGTTGTCCATTCCAGTAGACAAAATTGGCATGAAGAATATAATTGGACCAGCACTGAGGCAGCTCTCCATTATTTCATGCTGCCCCTTCTTGTCTTCTGCATCCTGCCCAGCTGAGTTGTCCCCTTGGAGACTGGGCCTTCATGGGATCCTAGAACTGGAAAGGCCCTTTGAGGCCCATGGAATCCAAAGGAAGACATTCGTGCTGGGCTTATTTGTTAGATTGCTCTCTTGCCTTCCATCAGGAGTTCAAGGCACTATGCGTAATGTTCTTGCCTCCCATTTTTCTCCCAAAAACGACCCTGTCAGGTAGGTTGGACTGAGGGAGACAGAGAGACAGAGAGAGAACGTCTGGCCCAAACATGTCCAGGGAGCTTCTGTGGGTGGGAGGGGACTAGAACATGGGTTCTCCCATTCCTGATCCAACAGCTTCACCACTACACCTCACTGGTTTTGGGGCTGAGAGGGAGGGATTGGCCAAGGTCATGCTGGAATTTCCATGGTTGACGGGAGACTAAAACGTGGATCTCCCTGGTGCCAGTACAGTATAATGTCTCTCACTGATCACCACTTGTCCATATCCAAGGGAGGAGAGTCTACCATCTCTCTGGGTCTTTAGTTCTGCTGTCAAACTCCTGTGACAAACTCCACTGAAAGGAGCTGAACAGAGAAAAGGTGGGCTCTGAAAGAATGTCTGAATGAGAACCATAGAAGTGGGATGAAGCAATGGCTGAGAAAAGCAGAGGAGGCAGATAGAAGACTGAGAGATCTTTGGAAGCTTCCTAAATACTCTACGGACAAGTTCTATAGCAGGTAAAAGAATCTGATGAAAAATATAACTTCTCCTTTGAGTCAAGCTTGATTCTTGGTGATGCCAAGGATCCATCCATGTTATTTTTTCCCACTACAATATATTTTATTTTTCTAATCTACAGCCTTAGGACTCCTTGGTAGGCTCTCACCCAAGAACCAGCCAGGCCCAACCCTGTTTAGCTTCGTACCCCAGAGTCGGCTAACTAAGTGTGACCACTTTCTGAGATGCTGGAAAAGGAGCTTGCAATCAAATGTGGAAGGCTGTAGGAGAGTCAAAGACAAATGGGTGGAGGGCTGGTGTCAGGGTGAAAGACCCATAAAGAAGGGTGGGACTGCAGGGGGCCCAGCCTTTTAAACCAAAGCAATAATGCTACTTGTTTTCCTTTTATGATGAAAGAGCAATGCAAAAAAACACTTCTTGCTACTCCTTGAGATGGTGCAAAGGCCTGTGATCACACCATATGCTTCACCTGGTTATCACACAATCCATCGAAGGGTAAAGTAACTGGACAGGTTGGGTGTCCAAGACATGCTGAGCCACCAAAAAACCCAGCAAGGTTTGAAACCTACCAGGTGTAAGATTTTGTGCAACCAAGAGATCAAGTTAGCAACTGATCTGATTGCATATGTTGTGTGAAAGCACCCATTGAGCCAATTCCCATGTAGGGGAGGCAAAACCACCCCTCCCCCCACATCTCAACTTCTCTGGCTGCTTTGCTGGCCTTGCTCATTGGAAAAGACCATTCCACTCAAGACAATCATCTCTTGGGCAGAAAACTTTCTTGTTATAGTGACCTTAATGGACTCATTAGTTTTAATTAGCTTGACCACCCGGTTTAGAGGTGATGTACTCCAAAGATACCAGGAGACCTGGAATCCATAAACAGAGACTAATTGAAGCTATTAAAGTTATTGCCCTGGGCTGTTCTTTGAGAGAGAAGCTGAGAGTCCTGAACTCTTGGCCGTTTCCACAATACACCATCAATTTATATTAAGGTGACGGATGTGAGGTTGGTAATTCACTGGGTGGATGTACACTTATTTGTGGCCATTTCACACAATCTGCTGAGCAGCATCTTGAGTATGGGGTGGGGTAATAATTTGGATTGATCCCCAAATGATGTTTTGGAATAAGGGGGGTGGGGGGATAAAGCACCTGTCTGCAACTCTTCAAAGCAGCTGTTTCTTTTTCCCGATTGCTGGCTGTGATCCAGGGAGGAGATGGCTGCTTTTAAAGAGTTGCAGATAGGCATGTGATCCTGGGAAAAGATACAGCTGCTTTAAAGAGTCACAGGTATATGATCCCAGGAAAAGATGCAGCTGCTTTAAAGAGTTGGAGACATAAGTTCTTGAGAAAAGAAGCGACTGCTTTAGAGTTGCAGACAGAGGCTACATTTGTAGCCCCCTCATGCTTTGGTGGCCTTTTTGAATCAAATCTGAACACTACACATCCCCATTGGTTACTATAGGTTGTATCTTACTCTGAAGTGACAAAAGCAGTATTTCTGGGCACAGGGCAGGCAAATATGCAAATTTGCCTGCCTTTGTCTCTCATTTGCACATTATCTTTCCTAGTGCTGAACCCTGTAAAAAATTCTCCTGCATTTCCCCTATGCGTTTACTGTAATCCAAGAAATGAAAACTGTCTCTTTTTTTTTCAAAAGCAAAGAGAATTTTGGAATAATTTTCATTAGCAGAGTCTGGTGTTTCTGCTCTTATTTAATGACAAATTGCCCAAGGGCTGTGCATAGGTGTGAATGTTCTATCTTTCATTACGCTACCACACTGGTAGGGTTTGCGCAACATTTTATACCAGTTCAGTGAAATTCCTGGCAGCTGCATTTCCACGATGTGCAGTTGCAAGAAAAAGTATGTGAACCTTTTGGAATTTCATGGTGTTCTGCATTAATTTGTCATAAAATGTGATCTGACCGTCATCTAGGTCAAGAGTATTGACAAATATAATGTGCCTAAAATAATAACACAAAAACAATTCTGATCCTTCATGTCTTTATTGAACACACTCATTTAACATTCAAAATGCTAGTGGAAAAAGTAAGTGAACCCTTGGAACCAATAACTGGTTGACACCCCCTTGGCAGCAATAACCTCAACCAGGCGCTTCCTGTAGCTGTGGATCGGACCTTCACATCGTTCAGGAGGGATTTTAGCCCATTCTTCCTGGCAGAACTGCTTTAGCTCTGTCATATTCTTTGGACGTCTCATGTGTATGGCTCTCTTCAAGTCATTCCATAGCATCTCTGTTGGGTTGAGGTCCGGGCTCTGACTTGGCCACTCCAAAAGGCGGATTTTGTTTTTCTGAAGCCATTCTGTTGTGGACTTGCTCCGGTGTTTTGGGTCATTGTCCTGTTGCATCACCCAACTTCTACAGAGTTTCAGCTGACATACAGACATTCTCACATTATCCTGAAGAATTTTTTGATACATTTGGGAATTTGTCTTCCCCTCAATGGCTGCAAGCTGGCCAGGCCCTAATGCAGCAAAGCAGACCCAAATCATGATGTTTCCTCCACCATACTTTATGGTTGGGATTATGTTTTCATGATGATATGCAGTGCCCTTTTTATGCCAGATGTAGTGCTGCGTGTTCTTTCCAAATAGTTCAATCTTTGTTTCATCAGTCCACAAAACATTTTGCCAATACCGCTGTGGAGGGTCAACATGCTCTTTCGTAAACTTCAAGCATGCAGCAATGTTCTTTGTAGTAAGCAGCGGCTTCCTTCATGGTGTCCTGCCATAGACACCCTGCTTGTTCAATGTTTTACGTACTGTAGACTCACAAACACAGATGTTAGCCAGGTCCAATGATGCCTTCAAATCTTTGGCTGTCACTCGGGGTTGTTTCTTTACCTCATCGATGAGTCTTCGTTGTGCTCTTGGGGTCATTTTGCCTGGGTGCCCACTTCTTGGTAGAGTAGCCACAGTCCCAAAGTGTCTCCATTTGTAGATCGTTTGCCTAACGGTAGACTGGTGAATTTCTAAGGTCTTTGAAATCACTTTGTAACCCTTTCCAGCTTTATGTAAATTAACAATTCTTGTTCGTAGATCCTCTGAAAGCTTTTTTTGGCGAGGCATGGCTCACATAAGCGTATTCTTCTTGTGCGGAGCAAACTCAAAATGTTTGAGTGGTTTTTATCAGTCAATGTAGCTCTAGTCCATACCTTCAAGGCTTAACAAGACTCCAGGTATACTAACACCTGACTCCAATTAGCTTTTTTGAGGTCAACTCAAGGGTTCACATACTTTTTCCACTAGCACTATGAGGTTTATATGGTGGTTCTCAATAAAGACATGAAGGATCAGAATTGTTTTTGTGTTATTATTTTAGACACATTATATTTGTCAATACTCTTGACTTAGATGATGGTCAGATCACATTTTATGACAAATTAATGCAGAACACCATGAAATTCCAGAAGGTTCACATACTTTTTTTTGCAACTGTATATGAAGCTCCTTCTTCTTCTTTTTAGTTTAAATTACTTTAGCTGAAGCTTTTTTAAAAAACAACAACACATGAGCTTAATTTGATGGCAATGTCTAGCCCATCATCTTAGAGATGTTGACCCTGCTCCCCCCGAATGCTCATATTGGAGTGAAAGAACAGGGCATATATTCACGCAAAAAGTATTCGTGGAACCACATTAACAGCTATTTGCCTCCTATTCACAGCTTTGTGACCTGGTGCGTGCAGTAATGCACAATTAGCATAATAGCTATGGAGGGTGTAGCTACGTAGCAAATGTGCAATGGCGTTCAATCAATTTTAGATTAATCACAGCATAGGTTTTGGGGTAATGCTCTTTCTTCCATCACGCGTAGCCTTTGCCCTCGAGTTCCTGTGGATGTAGCCCAAATCCAGCACTAAACCTTCTGAGTGCTTCAACAACATCACTTTCCGGGAAAGAAAAACATTATTTTCCTGTGATGGAGGCTTATAAATCACTATTATAATATGACAGTTTAGCCATATGGAAAGAGGATTCAGCGAGGGCACAGTACGTCTCCTCCAAGTTGATAGGCGCGCTAATCTCTTAATGGAGGGAGGGAGTGAATCCCATTAGCTTAACTACACAATCTCATTAAAAGCTCAGATTTTTAAAAAAATTGTATTATTCATATTTTATTGTTTCTGTCTGTTGGGTCACCAGATCAATCATTTCTGAGTCCCAGGCCCCAATCTGATGTAAGCGTGATCAAATGTACAGATGAGAGAAGACAATGTTGTTCTCTGTGTCAACCTGCTTGGCCTGCTAGATTACGTCTCCTCAGTCTGTACTGTCCTACCTTCTTCACTCAACATCACCCCTGGTTTGCCTGAGAACTAACATAATGCAATGATGTTGGCCCAAGGTGGATGGACACCTTGTGGGCCTCCTGAAGTTGATGAACTCCAATTCCCAGTAACCCTGGCCAGCACAGCCAATTGTAAGGAATGCTGGGAGTTGTAGTTTAGTGAAATGCTTTCTCAAAGGAAGTGTAGTTCCAAGGTTGCTGTTTGCTCAGGGAGATATGGAGCAGTTGGAGGTGAAGCTGCTGGGGGTGGGGGGTGGGAAGGGGGTTAAAGGAAGTGTTCAAAGGATTGTGGTTGAGCATGGGGCTGAAGATCCGTTCCAAGAACTGCTGAGTGGAGGTGTAATTCCTGGGTACTTTGTCTTGGCATAGCCTATCTCTGAGTTGATGATCCTAGCTATGTAGTATGGTGACTTGGGCAATCTCTTGTCCATTAAAAGCCTCCCACCATCTCCCTGCAGAAAAAAGAAATGAAGGAACAAGACTCAGCGACTCTTTGAAAAGACAGATCAGGGTTCTCTCATAACCAAGGCCAAGAGGCAACCTCAAAAACTTCCATCTGGGACTATAGAATGTGCTTAGGGATGAACCATCTGCAATAGGGGGTGGGTGGCTGTGGGGTGTGGGGCGTGTGTGTGTCCGTAGGGAGGAGAGCCACAAAAGTCAAGATGCCAACAGCAACCACACAACGGAAGCCCTGCCCCTTTTCTATGCATAGTCCTTCCAATTCCTCTGGACAACATGTATGGAATAATATCATCCCCCCAATGTCATCACTTTGGCATTCCCTCAGTTTGCTGCAGAGGCTGTTGTGACCTCTGTGAATCTTCTCTGTTTCTCTCTGCAGGGAGAAGGGCGACTGAGCAAGGACCCTCCTGACTCTAGGATGCCTTGGGCAGGCCTCCTCGTTGCTAGTTTTGTCTTTCAGAAAGAGAGGCACACCCTTTGCTCCAGGGGGCTCAGTAGCCAACCAGGGGATCCTATCTGGTTCCTTGCACGGTTGTCCCCAATCCTGTTGTCCAATAACACGCTACCACCTCCCTCTGCTTCAAGCCTGCTGCCTCCTTGTGTGTGCATGTGCATGCATGCGTGTGTGTGTCTGTGTGTAAGGGGGAAGAGAGAGAGAGACTGTACGTATGGAAGAATATGCAGTTTCTCTCTCCATGTTTGGTTTTCTAGGCCACGGCTCCTCCTCCGTGTGGCCTTGGCGCCTTGTTTTCTACAGGGCAAAGCCTCGCAATCAATTTAGACAGTTACGATTTGCGCATTTCCAACAGTGGCTGAGGTGCAATTCATTTGCTGGTGATTGTGATAGATTGAGTCCTCTCCCACTGCTTGGTGCAGTCTGCGCTCTATGAATGCAAATGGGCTTCGTGCCAAAGATGTGGAAGGAAAGCAAGAAACCCTCCAATTGAGATCTGATGAGAAAAGAGTTTGAAGACACAGGAGGGAGACTTGATGGATGACAGGGATGGGTAACTTGCAGACCAGGTATGTAGGCACACTTCAGTTTTCAGGGGTTTTCTCCAGCTCAATATAAAAGAAAATGAGGCTGTCCATTTTCAGTGATCAAGTTTGGAGAGGGTTCTTTCAAGGACCTTAAAACAGATTCACGTGGCACCTTGTCCACTCGCGGGTGACGTATGGATACAGGCGTGCTTCAAGAAGACCCACTGAAATCAGTGGGTTTAACTTGATCTGCACTCATTAAATGCTGTTGATTTCAAGCAGACTATATTCAGCTATAGTGGATCCAGCCCACTAACTTTGTCTCAGAAAAGAAGGTCTCCACAGCCTGGTTCTGAATATTCTTTAATTCCAGATGAAGGACATTTCCAAATCTTCTGCAGTTGAACACACTTGGAGAAATGCTCTGAGTCAATGATGAGTTGGTAGCCTTAGAAATCTAAATTAGGTGTCAAATGGGACTTTCCAGAAGGAATCTGAACTTGCCTTGAGTTGTGTTGGGCGTGTTTCTCCCGGGTCAAAATAGGTTGGTAGGTCACAACATTTCTCCTCACCAAAATATGTTGGCTTCTGATGTTTCTACCGGTCAGATGGAAGAGACTGAAAGCTGGTTAATTACAGCCAGTTGCTTCAGTGTCACCATAACCTGCAGACAATGTCACAGTGTGACTGGCTCACGTAACTAGATCTCTTTTATTTCAGGGTTTGGGTCTAGGCAGAGATCGAGGTAAAGGGGATTTTGTTGGTTTTTTGAGACCATCCAAAATTCTCCAAGAAACGTGGAGGAAGTTGAGCTGAAAGAGTTGTTTATTAGGGCAAGTGCAAAAGTCCTGCATCTGAGCAGGACAAAATCAAAGGCATAGCTACAGGTTTACTTGGGGTGAGAAGTGTGCATGTGCAAACAATGTAGGAAAAGTAGTGGACCCCAGCTGAACATGAACACGTTGTAAGATGCAGCAGTGAAAATGAGCAGTGCAAGCTTGGCCTGCTATTGTGAAGGCAATTTGCTTTCCCAGTACTCTACATCAGTGTTTTTCAACCTTGGCAAATTTAAGATGGGTGGACTTCAACTCCCAGAATTCCCCAGCCAGCAAGGACTGCTCTGGACTGTCAGCTGTTTAGCAGACCAAGACCTGTCACTGAAGTTCGGTCACTTATCCATCAAGCAGATCACTTCAAACCCCTCTATTTCTCATTATAGGAAAGGGCTTTGTGTCCTTCTGCAAAACAGCCAAAATTTGGGTACGAGGGAAAAAGAGAGGAGCAACATTGCTATCTTCTGATTGAAAACTCTAATCTACAGAAGTCTGGAAAATCCAGGCGAAAATAGTAGGGGAGATATCCTGCAGTGATCAATAGGAGGAACGGGTAAAAAATGTAGCTAGATTGTGTAAGGTTACCTCTTATCTAGAATGTGTGTTGCTATTTAAGCTCTGTCCGGTATTTATGGCTTTTATACCAGCACGGCCCTTGTATGTTTTTGTGCAACTTGAATCCTCCGTATCTCAGAATTGCCTCTAACCAGAAGCAAACCAGCATTATCCTGTGATCCATGGTACCTGTTCCCTTGCTGCTCATGGAATTCAAAAAGGTCATTCCACCCTCTGCATGCTGCAAGAATCCAAACGAAACCATCCATAACTGATGACCGGCCAGGTCTGCTTGACCTCATCCAGTAACAGTGTCTGCTGCCAAGCCGTTCTTACTGTGAAGACAGTGCTGATAATATTCAGTCTGAATCTACCTCCTGTTCCTATAAATAAATTATTCTTGACCCTTTTCTGGATGACATCCTTTGAAGAGTGCCAACATCTCCTTCCTCAATCGTCTTTTTCTTAAAAGAAACGGGCAGAGGGAGTAGGGAACCAGTACTCTATTCATTCTTCTATTCATCAGCCTTATTATCCTTCACCAAACCTACTGCAGCTTCTCTGAATTCTTCTTAAAGTGTGTGACTCAGGACTGTTAACAGTTCTTGCAATCAGATCTGACCAATGCAAGATAAAGTGAGCCCACTCCTTTTCGTGATTTGGAAATTATACTTCTGTTGACACAGCCCATCTTTTTTGCAGCCACATCATGCTGCTGCTGACTCATGTTCCATGCGTAATGAACCGCTGTTTCAGTCAAACTCATAGATTGGCTAATCAATAAAGAACCCAAGAATTAAGGACTTGTCAAGCCATCACGTCCAATCTCTTGCTCAGGGAAGGAGTCCTGATCAATGGCTTTGCTTGAACTCATCCAGTAAAGGAGAGCCCACCAACGCTCCAGGTCTTTGGTCCCCATATCAAACAACTGCTAGCATGAGGACATTGTTTTCAGAGTTCAGCTCACATCCATCTTCCTATTTTCCCCCCCTTCCTACCGTTTTTCTCGCATGTGCAGAGTCTGGTTTTTTCAGATCAATTGAATGTTGATCCGTTGGTCGTGACAGGAACTGACCGACCAGTTTGTCACCCAAGCCTGACATTGGGGGCTGAGAGAGAGGGACTGGCCCAAAGTCACCCAGCTGGCTTCATGCCTAAGGTGGGACTAGAACTCACAGCCTCCTGCTTTCTAGCCTGGAACCTTAACCAGTAGACCAAACTGGCTGTCCCTTCCTCTCTCTCTTTTTAATCCACTCAATCATGTCCGATTCCCAGAGACTATCTGGACAAGTCCCTGCAGTTTTCTTGGCAAAGTTTTTCAGAAGGGGTTTGCCATTGCCTCCTTTCTAGGGCTGACAGAGAAGGACTGGCCCAAAGTCACCCAGCCGGCTTTCATGCCTAAGGCAGAACAGTCTCCTGCTTTCTAGCCTGGAGCTTTAACCACTAGACCAAACCAGCTCTCAGTAGACCAAACTGGCTCTCTCAGATCCACCTTCCTATAATTTAGTATTATTCTATGTCCTGAATTCTGGGCTAATGAAGACAATGTCTTGATTGGGACATGTTGCCCTCTTTTAGATATTTGAAAAATGATTCCTTTCCATCCTAATCACCTTTTTTCAAAGGTAAACATATCCTGTTTCCTTGGCCTTTCCTTGTAAGATTCAGCTTCCAGTCCTCTAATCATTTTTGTGCCTTTCTCTATATTGAATCTTTCTTAAAATGTGGTTTGATTGTCTTTATGAAAAACAATATTCTTAATGAGCATAAATTGCTAGAGGCAGAGGAAAGGATGACAGAAGTGAGAAGAGGAGGGTGAGAAAGTTGTGATTAGATAACAGCTATTGTGGTGTGAGTTCCACAGATCTACCTGTCAAGATAAGAAATTCACGGAGCATCTTTTGTTGAAGAGCAATTCATTCCTAGGGCCATTTATAGAGAAGACAAAGAAACTCATCCTTACCAGAAAAGATAATTATGCTGAAGTAAGTTATAAGCAGGCAGACCTTAAAGCATTATGGATGAGCATAGGCTCCGATGAAATTATTCAACATCACATTATCCTGGATGATGGAAGAAATTGCAACTTCTTGTGTGGATATTTCTATAGACGTCACAATGGGAAGGATGGATTAAAAAGGGGGCTTTATATCATAGTTGAACAGTGAATATGCAGCCACTAGGGGTGACAATGTCCATCAATTCACCGAGAAAGGTCTATCAAATCCATGGAGATTTGGCTATCTGTGGCTGTTTGTCTTGATGGACATTCACCACCTCATCAATCACAGGAAGTGTTGGGGTTCAGTTAATGGAAAGTTCCAGTCTAACTTAGGACATTGATCTTAGCAGGAATTTAGAGGATATAAACAAGCATCTGTCTTCACTGGACTCTTTTAGGGCCTGAGATAAGAAGAAATCCAAGACTCTTTTCCCTAGAGAGCAGCGCTGCAAGAAAGCACAAAAGATTTGAAATTTATTTATTTATCAAATTTTTCAAACCGCCCAAAGGTCTTTGGGCAGGTTACAACAAAAAGCAGTAAAAAAAAAAAAGGAAGGAAGGAAGGAAGGAAGGAAGGAAGGAAGGAAGGAAGGAAGGAAGACACATTCAATGAAATGCAAAAGAAACACTATATAAATTAGGTGGCTGCAGGAAGGCATTCAAAAACTAAAACAAAATGAATTAAAATACAGTTAAAAGCCAGATTAAAAGCATGGGAATATAGAAAGGGTGTCACCTGGTGTTGAAATGATGCTAATGTGGGCACCAGTTGAGACTCTCTGGGAAGGGAATCCCATAAAAGGGAGTCACCGCAGAAAAAGCTTTCCCCTTGTAGAGGCCCACTTCACCTTCCTTGGTGAGAGGAGCTGGAGGAGGGCTTCATTAGATGATCTTAAAGTCTAGGTAGGCACATATGGGAGAAGGTGCTTCTTCAGGTAACCTGATCATAAGCCATTTAGGCTTTTGAAGATCAAGCCAACACTTTGAATCAGGTTTGGAAACGGACTGGCAGCCAGTATAGATGGTGAAGAACTGGCATAATATGTTTGAATTGGCCAGTCCCAGTACGCAGTCTAGCTGCTCTGTTTTGAACTAACTGAAGTTTCTGGACTTCCTCAAAAGTAGCTCCATGTACAGTGTGGGAAATAATGCAACTGGGATTATAACCAGAACATGAATGACTGTTGTGAGACCGTCTCTGTCCAGGTAAGATCACAGTTGGTAAGTCTGCTGAAGCTGATAAAATGTACTCCATGCCACCAAGGTTACCTGGGTCTCTAGTGACAGTGATGGACCTAGGACCATTCCCCAAACTGCAAACCTGCTCCTTTAGGATGAGTGTGGGCCCCTCCAAGACAGGCAGGGCATCACTCATCTGGACAGATGCACCAACCAAAAACATTATCTCTGACTCCTCTGGATTGAGTCTCAGTTTATTGACCCCCATCCAGTCCATTCCCCTGCCCAAGCATTGGTTTAGAACACCAGCTGCCTCACCTGTGGTATGGAAAAGAGAGGTAGAGCTGTATGTCATTTGCATATTGATGGCACCTCAACTCACATACCTGAATGACCTTTCCCATGGTTTCATGTAGAAGTTAAAGAAAGTAGGGGATAAAATGGAGCCCTGAGAGACTCTATAACCCAACCACCACCTTATGGGAAATGGCAATCCAAGTAGGAGTGGAACCATGGTGATATAGTAACCCCACATCCCACCTCTGACAGCCTGTCCAGAAGGATACCATGGTTGATGGCATCAAAAGCCTCTGACAGGTTCTGGAGGACCAGCAGGATCACACTCCCCAAGTCTTTTTCCAGGCACAGGTCATCCCACAGGGTGACCATGGTGGTTTCTGTTCCATAGCCAGGGCCTGACACCTGATTGAAATGGATCTGGTGTCATCCAAGAGATATTGGATTTGATTGGTTCCTACCTGCTCAGGCACCTTGCCTAGGAAGGGAACACTGGCCACTGACCTGTAATTGTTTTTATCTTCTGGGTTCAGATTTGGTTTCTGCAGAAGTGGCCCAATCACTGCCTTTTGAAAAAGGCTGGAATGGCTCCCTCCCTCAATGAGATCTGGAGACCTCCTGGACCCAGCTGGGCGGCCCCTCCCTGCTACGTTTCAAAAGCCAAGGAGAGCTAGCATTTCTTTGTGCCTCATCTTATCCCAAACAGAATCAAGGGAGGCTGCCATTTCTCTTCCCTCAAAGCTTCATTGCTCTCTTCCCTCTCCTCAAGGCTAATGAGCCCCTTCCTTCACATCCAGGTAATTCTCAACAGCTCATGTAGGGTTGATGTTTTGACTTCAGCCCAATGTCCTTTGGGTTGTTGTGGGCTGAACCTGAAACCCAAGCATGGACTCAAGGCAATTTTTCTGTTAGCCTCTTGAGGTAGTCCAGACACGAAGCACAACCAGGAGTTCTATCTCTATCTTCATTGTAAGATTACATTAACATGAATCTTGCAAGACTGAAAGTATTTCCCCCCTCCTTTCCTTCTACTCTATGGAAAGCTAGGGAGGATCCCTTCTGAAACGTTTCCCATGCCCTCCCTCCTTGTGTGGGCTGAGAAATCTTTTACATCTACATGTATATGTAGATACATCTACATACATCCAGACTACGTCTAGTCTGTGGCTCTTCCTCCTGTCTCCCAAGGTCATTTCCGCATACTATTACATTCTTGGGTGGGTCATTCACCTCAGTCACTCATCCTGATGCCAACTGCTCATCTAATTAGTCCCACCATTGCCAAATTCAAATCTTAGTGACTAACCAGGATGAAGACCTCTTCACTGAAGGTTATGGATCAAAATCTATCATACTAGTCCAGTGCAGGTTGGTGGTTAGATGTGTTGCACTTCCAATCTAGGGCTGAGAGAGTGGCTCATGGTCACTGAAGTGGATTCAGTGCCTAAGGGAGGGCTAGAACATGGGTCTCCCCACTCGTAACTCAGCCTCCTCACCTCTCCAGTCACCAGCTGCTGGGCTGAGAGGCGGGGATTGTCCCCACGTCCTCCAGGGAGCTTCCGTGGCTGAGGGGACACTAGAATCTGAGTCCCCTGCTCCTAGTCCAGCACTTAAATCGTTGTACCACGCTGGCTCTCATACTCAGGAAATGAATTTTTTAATTGAGTCGCACAAGGATCATCCCTGGGGCAGATTGTTAATTAACACTTGGGAATTTGTGAACGACGGGCTTTGCAGATCTTATCAGATCTTAAAGGAGGAGATGCGAATGAATTAAATCATCAGCCCAAAGTCAGTCCGAATAATTCTGTTCTCTGCATCCCAGATACACCAGCGAAAGTCTCTTGCCTTGTGAATGGCTGCTGAGGAAAATCCTATCAGGACAGAATAATTTTCTGGGCTTCAGGCTGTCAACTGAGCTGAAACAAAACAAAACAGAATGCGTAATGTCCTCACCGCTTTAACAGCGTGGAGTTAAATTTTATCGTTTGCTGAGAAGAGGAACCGAGGAAACTGCAGGGGAGCGTGAAGAAATCAAGATGGCACCTCCAACCGCATGATGAAAGCCCCACCCATTTTTCGACATACATCTTTACTTTTTTTACCCCCGTCTTCCCCCCCACCCCAGACACCACTCCGCTGAAACGTCTTTTATTCCTACTGCTACTGGAGTCAGTATTAAATTTGGGCTCAGTTCATAATACTGAAGCAAAATGTTGAAGTGACCCTTGGGAATCCCTTGAAATCAATCCCAGTACTTCACGTTCTTTGGATAACTTTGGGGGTTCTCTTCTCGCGCAGAAATGGGCAATCCGCAACATTTGCATGTTACGTTGGGCATTTGGCTGCCCTTATAGCAGTAGCATTTGTGGGCGGGGGGATTGTAAAAATTGACAAAGTGGAGGATAGCGTGTCTTTGATGCAACCCCGTGTCCATCTGAAAAGGGTGGGCTTGCATCGTGACATCACGCTTGCCATCTTGCCCATTTTACACCTGCCACCCCCCCCACCCCCCCGTGCTTCTGTGTGGAAGCTCCTGCAGAAATTACTGTCAAAATTCAGCAATGCAGTTTGTGCCAGAATTAAGGGTCCGAGTATATTCGTAAGGAATGTGTTTGAATATTTCCCCCCAGCTTTTTTGAACGTGGCCTGCCTTCCTTTTTAATCTGCTGCACCACCAAAAGACAAATTGGTACCTTCGGCAACCTGGACACCCTCCAAATATTGGGACTTCAACTCCCAGAATCCCTGGCAATACTCATGTTTGCTGTGGAATTCTGGGTGTTATAGAAGTCTGAAAGATCTAAAGCTAGAGAAAGGTTGCCCACTACCTCCCTACCAGTCTATCTCAACTCAACTGATGAGTGCATCTTCTTACCACCCTGTTAAGCCAAGAAGCTAAGGGCATAGTTCATGCCCCATGCCACATCATGGCTTGTTTTATTGTTGTTTGTCAAATCAACCACAATTGGCTGGGCTTAGCAGCATGTGGGAAACCAGTTGGGAATTGTGGCCTTGTGAAGGATGGCTTGGTCTGCCAACAAATTAGCCCTGTTGATGCTGTTGAGCATAATGAGAACATTTTAAAAAAGTAAGTAAAACCCAGCAGAGCTAATATTGATGGCTCCCCCACCCCTGCTTCTGTTTTCCTGTGGAGGCCCCCAACTCTCTCTCTCAGTGAATCAGAAGCAGCCAAACCCCTTTTCCAGGCTGAATGCAAGTTGTTGCATACAAACAAGCTCTGATTCAACAATGAAAGCTCGCTCAACAGACGACGATTCCCCAGGTTAATCAATATACAGTGTTGCTGCAGTTTGATCTCCATCAAAGCTTTCCTCCTTGTGCATCATAAAGCAGGGTGAGATCACATCCCTCCAGATCAATAAAAGGCACATTGTATTCTGACCCACCTACCTTTTGCTGTTGAAATAAGAAGGATGCTAAGGTGCTTAATGGAGGAACCAAAGGCATTACAGCCCTTGAGGATGCCAAGAAGAATAATCACTGGGAGTTGTTTGTAGAGCTTGGAAGGATCTCACTTGAAACTGGAAGCCTGTGTTTGATCTAGGTCACTTCTGAATGTAAATAGGGTATGGAGAAAGGATACCAAGGGGAACGGATGGTTCAATGCTCTCTCTTTCTGTGGGATGCTAGCTTTCTATACACGGGGAATATTTTGGAGTGGAGCCTTCCCAACCCTCCTGCTCTTTGAGGCAGAATGCAGAGACAAGCTGAACATCGCAAGTGACAACCAGGCCAAATGTCCACATGGAGGCCACAGAGAAAAGCAGCCCTATTTTCTTCGGCATGTTGTTGTTGTTGTTAAATCAAATGTTGTTTGTTTTGGTTTCCATTATTTTTATTCTGGCCATTTGATTTGAGGGTGGGGGTTAGTTGATTGCTTTTATTGTAAGCTGCTTGGAGTTGGCTGAGTTGGGTGGCTCTGTAAATTGGATTCAACAAACAAACCAACAAATCTGACCTGATAACGGGAATTTGCTTCTGAAGTTTATCTCAAAGGAGAACAGAACTTTGGGGAAATTCTCCAGCAGGGAATGTGGTGTTTCTGCACTTACTGTACCCCCTGAGGTATGATGTACATAGCACATTATACGAATTATTACACATTGCACAAATGATGCAAATTATGCACTTGCATCATTGTGGCATGATAAGTCATGGTGACGATGATGTCCTTCTCCTCGTGGTGTCTATCAGATGCCTGTCACCCTTGAGGCCATGGATGCAACCCATTAGTCAGTGTGAGGATCAATACAAAATCATTCCTGGCTGATGGCTGTCCTCCTCCACTTGAATATAACCTGTGACAGAGACCCCACCACCTTTCTGGCTGGCCGGTTGTTTTCTCACACTGCTCTTTCTTAAGAGTTTTTCCCTAACATTTTTCTGAAATAAAAGTTTTTTCTTAACAAGGCTAAGTCACTCCAAGATGACCCATTTAAAACTCCTATCATATCTTCCAATGTTTCATCCTTCACCTCTGCAGAGTTTTCTAGGTTAGTACCATTGATCCATTTCCATAGACCACTCACTGGCTTAGGTCTGTTCTGATTCTTCAACCTTGGTCCATTGGCTCCATCCAAAATGAAGAGGAGGAAGAAGATCTGCCACCCTGGCACATTTACCTGGGCCAGACTTTCCAGCTTTCTAAGAAGACCAATAAGGATGGAGCACAGAATTATTGGCCAGATTCCTGATGTTTCTGGCAACATAACTCTAAAGACCTCTTTTCTTCCATTGGGCCACAAGCTTATTTCTCTGGCTGGGAGATATACTGATTCAAGTAGTTGAAGTTGAAAACCCCAGTTATCTTCTAAATAATTCTATTGAGGTGATGATGATGATGATGATGATGATGATGATGATGATGATGATACCACTTGAACATGGACAAAACCACCATCAGTCCATTGCAAAAGGCAGCTTTACTTGGAACAGCTCACATCCTGTGACAATACTTTTAACATCATCAAACAACAACATCTGCCTATCCCAGGTCCTTGGGAAGGACTCGATAGGTGGATAAAAATGCCAAATCCAGTCTAAACATCTGGCTGACTGTGTGACCGACCATAATAATGATAATTATTAAACTTGTATTCTGCATGACTCTCAATGACTCTAGGTGACTCTCTTTCTCTTACCTATCTCTATCTATCTATCTATCTATCTATCTATCTATCTATCTATCTATCTATCTATCTATCTATGATATCCCCCAAACGTCTTGGCTAGATCTGTTGTAAATATCAATATATTCCTACAAGCCATTTTCATTCTATGTACAGAACTTAAAATAAGATAAACTTCTTGCCACAAGATTTCTTCAAGTCCAAAATCATCTCTTGACCTATTTTTTATGAATGCTTTTCTTTTTTTACTGGAAGCTGCTGGTCATAGCAGGAGGGAGCTGGCACTATTAAAACGAACGGGCCATTTATACATCATACAGAGACATTGAAATATATCTGTCTGCAGCTTTGGAAAGTAGAGGTAGATGACCAGAATTGTAACTTTCAGTTGTTCCCCAGCAGTCGTCTCTTTCAATAGATTCATTTGCTAAAAAGTTGGAGAAGAACCGAATGGTTACTTGTGACTCTCTAATTACAGCATTTAACTGAACATAGCACATGCTTCCTTCCTAATTCTCCTCCTTAGGGTGATCACAAATCAATTAGTACAGAAATGCTCATTTTTGCAATCAGATGTTTGGCTGGGAAAACATGTAGACCTTTGTCACAGAAGCAGGATCTTCAAGAACTTCTGGAGTCTGAAGTAAATGTAGAGAACTCTTCTTTTTCTGAACAAAATCAGAAGACGGTTGTAGTCAGGGTTAGCTCCATCACAAGGTGCAGATGGAGCAACAGAGAAGAGTAATCCATTGTTGAGCTACATATCTGCTTAAAGGCAGAACTTTGAAGATCTAGAATCTGGAAGAGTCATAGATTGCTGAAATTCTTGTCCGTTCTAAGGCAGAACTTTGAAGATCTCGAATCTCATGTTGGAAACCAGTAGCTTCAAAAAATCTTAGAGTCAGCCAGAGAAAGTTGAAAGGGAGTTTATACTTGCCAGATGCCTTCCTTCAGATGTTTTCTATCCATGATTTCCTCCTCTTTCTTTGCACACTACATTTTCCATGGGTTCATTTAAAAGGGGAGGAAACGCAGAGGCAATTTTCACAGGCAGAATGTTACTTGAGGAGAACTGAACGGCAGAGAACGTAGGCTTATGATTTGGATTTCATGCATGAATTACTGTTGACCAGCATCTCATTGTGTTAAATAATCTGAGCCAAGGAAAGTGTGGAAGCAAAGTCACCTTATTTGTGTGAATTGAGTAATCTGAGCCAGTGTAAAATATTTAATGCCAAATCAAAAGGGCTGAGATGAATTTATGCAGATCAAGTCAACTCCTTAAGAAGAGCCATCTGCAACAGTTCAGAATATTTGGTGCTTCTCTAGTGATTGCAATGGATTATTCTCATACTTAAGAATATTTTAGAAGGCGGGATTTGTATGTGCTGGACTTTACTGATAATGTATTTTTGGGATAGACAACCTGGTGCTCTCCACATGCTCTGGACTATATCCCCACAATCTCTGGTGGCTAGCCATGCAGGCCAAGGATTATGGGAGTTGTATTCCACCCCTTCCGGAGATTACCAATTTGTTTTTCTGTGCTTAGCTGCCTTTTGGGGTGTTGCCAATAGAATTTTCAAAGGCAAAATTTCCAGGGCAGGGTGAAACTCCTCTCAGAACCCGTTTCCCAATTTCACAGACATATGAACTATATAACGAGCCTTTAGCAATCTGGACAATTTCTCCAGAGGAGATGGAGTTGACCACACTGCAGATCATTGTGGCCTAAAGTGTTGTTTCTGTGACGATATCCTTTAATCCTTGTAATAAGGAAGATCCATTGTCTGGAAGAGTCACCTGGTGCTATCTATGATCCCACTTCGTAATACCTCCTAAGCAAAAGCCTTTGCCTTAACTCCACTGATCACACTTGTCTTTTCCACCTTGCCATGGAGACGATTGATCTACCCGCATCTGGATTTTTTCCTACCCCGATCTGACCGTTTTACTTTTCTGCAAGCTGCAAATAGCCATAGAACACAACAGCTGCCCTTTCTACTGATGAACATGGCGACTGAGTATTTATGCAGCACGACTTTCTTTAAAAAAAAAAAAATCCAGACAAAAGGAAGCAGTAGGCCTGCCCTTTCAAATACATGAGTCTTTGGGGTGAGTTTTTTTAAAAATCACTTTCAAAGAAGGCCACATTTGCCCTCCTCCAGAGAAGTCTCACTGTGTTTCTCAAAGAAGATAAGAAGATTCCTAGGATGGTGTCTGGGACCAATTTCCCAGCTTTCTCCTAATGAGCGTGTTTAACATCATGGTTTGGCTGCATATGTGTGGGTGTATGCTTGGGTGCGCATGTGAAAGAGAGAGAAGTGTGCAATAGGGTTTGAAATGGGTCCATTTGTTTGGACGGCCTTACTGTGACCCCCTGGCCCCCAAACAAGCGCTGGGGGATGTTACTGACCATATGGAAACCTGAATCTCTCATGCCTGGCAAAGATAACACTTGAATATATTGCTTAGCATCATCCATAGTCAAGCTGAACCTCTCATCCACTGCACTGGGGAGCGGGGCTAGGTGGTGGGGAGTGTCTGCCAATTGCTGTCACCCGTGAACGGCTTCCCTCTTTTGTATCTGTTTCCTTTTTGCAATTATAATTGATCAGAAAAATCCTACAGATTGGCTTGGAAGGCGTTCTTTTTGCAAGGCTGAGCCATGTGCTCGCCCATCTTCCTGTTTGATTTCTAAAATGCTTCTGCTTCCGCTGTGTGAATGGGTTTAATTCAGAACAGGGCCTGGGAACTCACTTAGGCTAGCTTCAGGGCTAGGCTTAAGTCTACATTTTCTCTTGCATTGAGGGTATGTGAGAGAGTGAACAACCTGTTAGACCCATGGCATCCTGTTTTGTCTAGGTTTGTCATTCCTTCTACTGGACCTTGCCAAAGTTAAAAAGAAAAACGGTGAGAGGTAGGGGGTGATGTCAAATTTCCCCTTTCGACACTGGAGCATTGTCTCTGGTCTTGGGGCAGGGGGAATTGGAAGAAACCTGCCATGCTTGGGATCCTGTCCAGATGTAATGGTGTGCGGGGATGACCTTGGGAGACAGGGGGAAGAGCCACAGCCAGGGGAACAGTCAGAGAAGCGGCAGCTGAGCCCGCAGAAGGAATGGGGGCATGGCAAACGTCTCAGAAGGGACCCTCCCTAGTTTCTTGGGCTGTAAAGGTGAGGGGGGAGAGATGTCCTTTCAGACTTGCTTAACATCTGTTAATGCAACCTTACAGTAAAGTAGACTTAGTTCATCTGGGCGTCCTTCCTGTCTGGACTACCTCACAAGGCTGACCCCAAGCGATGGCAGGGTTGCAGCCTCAGGAACATTAAATGAGCCCCTTTCTGCCAAATGTGGTGCTCCAGGGCTTGGCTGTCTGTTCCTCTTGTTTTCAAAGAGCCAGAGATCAGTGGGGGTTTGAGCGGGTGACATTCGCCTGTGTGGATTCGATAGGCAGGGATACAGAGGGAGAGATGCGCCTTTTTTTGCCTTCGTGTACATGGAGCGGAATACAAAAGAGTGTTGCTTCTCTTGCTCTGCACATCATCCAGCACATTATGATTACATGAGGCTGCCCATCACGCTCCCCATCATCGTCTTTGGTAAATGAATCCCAGTTCATTTTCCCCCTCCAGCTGAGACAATCGCTTCATGTGCAATGCATTTGTATACATATATACACAAACGGTGCCTGCATCTTCCACTCTACCTGGTCTCATTTCAGTTGCCCCTGACCAGATGGTGATGATCACTTGTAAGGAATTTTGACTCAACTGTCTTTCTCATTTCCACCATTCCTAGTGTTAGTTTTCTTGTCTTCTTCCTGTTTGCTGAAAAGCAGGTCTCTGCTGAGCAGTTTCAGACAACTGGCAAGCAATTTTGAATCCCCTCTTTCGGCTGTTTTTGGAAAAGCATGTTTCTCATTCTCATCTGAATGAAGGCAGTACCAGCCTTTTCATGCATTGGCCTTGGAAGGTGGAATTCAACTTGGTAAGGGGTGGTAGCGTTCCCTAGGTTGGTTGGTTTGCTGCTTTTAAGAAATGACTATACACTTTCTTTCCTGGAAATCACAGATTTCATCTTTAAAACCTAAGAATAACATTATAGAGAGATTAGGAAACCAGAAAAAGTGAAGCATAAAGCCAAGACTTTATTAGACAAAGACTAATGCTGAGAGAGACTAAAATATAAAACAATAAAATATAAAATGCAAAAATCAAAACTAATATCATGTAGAAGAGGTAAGTTTGATGGACTGATTATGTGCTGTCCATGTGTTGATCCTTAATAACTACATAGATTTTTTCCATGACAATCTGTCCCTAACCTGGTCTTTCAGGTCTTCTATTGGTGCCCCCATCACCACTGTAACTGAGTCCCTCCACCTTGCTGCTGGTCATCCTCTTCTTCTCTTTCTTTCCACCTTTCCCAGCATCACAGCTTTCTCTAGAGAGCTGGGTCTTCTGCATTTTAATTATGTGCCATCAAGCCATTTTTGACTCCTAGTGATCTTATAGACAGATTTTCTTCATGATGTTCTGCCTCTAATCTGGTCTTTCAGGTCTTCTATTGGTGTCCCCATCACCACTGCAACTGAGTTCATCCATCTTGCTGCTGGTCATCCTCTTCTTCTCTTTCCTCCACCTTCCCCAACATCAGAACCTTTGTCTTTTGTACCTCAAGTGAGAAGTCTGGGTTGATTTATTCCATGGTCCATTTGTTTGTTTTCTTGGCTGTCCATGGTATTCTCAGGAGTCTTCTCCAACACCAACATTCAAAAGCATCAATACATTTCCTATCCTGCTTCGTCAAAGAGGTAAGGCAGATAAAGAAATCTTACACTCAACTCTTAGTGAGCACATGGGTGCAACTATATTGTTTCTTCACCAACAATATGGAAGTGATTTGTCACTGTTTCTTCCAAGATGTTTTCAGAGGTTTGCTATTGTGGTGCTAACCTACAACCCTGCAGTTTCCTGGTGATTTCTCAGCCAAGAACAAATGAGGTCACTGCTTAGCTGTTTTGAGATTGGTCTAGGTCAACTAGCTCCTGCCATTTAGCTGGTCAAGTAAACTATTTATTTGTTAATGTATTAGATATATATCTTACCTTTCCTCCAAGGCAGATTTATGTTGTTCTGATGTGAATCTCTCTTCTGGATAGCCTAACACTGTAATCTGATGCACAATCATAACTCACATACGTACCACTTAAAATAAATACAAATAAATAAATTAGACCAGCCATCAATTAAAAAAAAAAATTAAAACAAGGCAGCTAGAAACATCCCAAGACTGGTGGATCAGATATAAACGTAAATATTTTCAAGATAAAGAATTAATCATCCACACATTTTGTCCCTAGAACATGGATCAGGGCTAAAGAGCTGATCTGGGGAACAGGAAAGCTGATTTAGTGTCACCAGTGTTGTATGCCAGAGATGGTGTTCCAACTATATAGTCCTGCACTGTGAACTGTGCATCTATCTGGCTCAAAAGCACAAATAGGATTTGACTAGCATTACAATACTTTGGACACATGGTTCTGGCTGCAATTATGTTCCTTGTATCAAAAGCATTTAGATTAATTCTTCTGTTCTTAAATAGCCTGCATATTTTCCGGGCTGTTTAAAACTTGCTTGACCTCTCAAATTTCTAGCTCCAGCAGTTTCCTTCAATTGACCCAACCCACATGGATCTGGGAATGGAAGTGATGCCGTGAGACCTTCAGCTGGCCTGTTTGTTGCATTTCGCGGGCTCTGGTTCCCTCCAGCTCGAATGCGGCATGTTTGCAGATGAATCAGAGGTTTCTCATCAAGGTGCTGATCCTATCTCTAGGAAGGGATGATTTCTAACTGCTTAGGCTTAAGGTTGTTATAGGAAGAAATCAGACTGCATTGGGTGGCCGCGGTGACTGCAGGAGGCCGGGAGAACTAGCTACTTAGAATTCAGCACCATGGACAGAGCAGGGGAAAGCGTGCAGGGCCACTGAGTGACTCACGGCTAGAGACAAGCTTCCCGCAGTGCCAGGATGTAACTTAGTAGACTGTACACGAAGTCCTCTTCAGACACAGCCGTGCAATGGAAAGAGGACGTGCAGGTTTGCCATGTTCACTCGCCTCATCCCACCACGCCACTACAGTTGGGCTCTGAATCGTCTCCAGCAACTGGCAGCCTTGCAAAAGGATCTAAACAGAAAGGCCAACTATACAGACCACAGGTTGACCAGACAGGCTGAACTGTCAGGATTAAGGGTCTTCACACAGCGGTATGTGATCTCTGTTCATAAGCATAGCACATTATTATTACTGGTATTAATATTATTACGGTGTTAAAAAAAAAAAATCCCCTCTCACCCCTATGGGAGAGTGGTAAAGTATTATCTGTGATGGAATGGAATGAGAGGAGTCAAGGACAGAGGCATCTCCTCAGCCCCCAGCGTGAGCATGGGAAAGCGAAGAAGATGAGACTGGCACCACCCTAAGGAATTCAGAGTGTTTAGTTGCTGCCGTTGGGGGTTAGAGTTAGTCTGGTGAGATTCTGTCTAGTAGGTGTAAGCTAATAAAGTAACGGAGCTGTTCCAGAACTGCGTCGTGGAGTTTCTTGGGTTTAACCTGACATTATCTGCACTAAAGATGTTCTTATGTTTAACATTTATTTAAATAATTTATATAGCCACTCATCTCAAGAAGATGACTCTGGATGGTGTACAAGATTAAAACTATCTCTCCCTCTCTCTCTCTCTCTCTCCCTCCCTCCCTCCCTCCCCTCTCACCCCTATGGGCAGTATATGTCTTCCTTAATCTTGGGTCCTCCTCCAGAGGCCTGGGAGTTGGAGGGTTCTGCGTAGGATCTGAGCTGCTCCTAGCACTGCACTCTCCTGGACAGAGAGCTCTGATGTTGTTCCTGGGATCTGTGGGAGCCACTCTCCCAGCTTAGGAGTCATGGCCCCGAGTGCTCCTACCACCACTGGGACCACTTTGGCCTTGACTTTCCACATCCTCTCTAGTTCCTCCTTCAGGCCCTGGTACTTCTCCAGCTTCTCATACTCCTTCTTCCTGATGTTGCTGTCACTTGGCACCGCTACATCTATCACCACCGCTGTCTTCTGGTCCTTGTCTACTACCATGATGTCTGGTTGACTGGCCAGTCCCTGCCTGTCCATCTGGATCTGGAAGTCCCACAGGATCTTACCCCTATTATTCTCCACGACCTTTATATTTGGTGCCTTTGAGTCAGTGTGGGCTCCTGGCAACTGCCTGAACAAGTCCCTGCAATTTTCTTGGAAGGTGTTTTGGAAGTGGTTTGTCACTGCCTGCTTCCTAGGGCCAAGAGGGAGTGACTGGCCCAAGGTCACCCAGCTAATTTCATGCCTAAGGCAGAACCAGAACTCACAGTCTCCTTGTTTCTAGCCTGATGCCTTAACCATTAGACCAATCTGGCTCCCAAAAATGGTTACCAATCTGTAATTCCTCATGTGACAGAAGCTGAAAAGAAATCTATGCACAATGGAAGAGGAATCACTTTAAGTCAGTTTCATTTGAATGTCATTTAAACAGCAATGAAATCAAAGGTTGTTGTTCTCCTAGGCCCACTGCTAGTTTTTGGAGTGTATCTACCTATGCTAATGCCAAGTGGGTCCCTTGGCCCGGAAAGAAAATTGTGCATTGCTGATGGAGGGGGAGAGAGAGAGAGAGAGAGAGAGAGAAAGAGATTCCTTGCTTATTTATTGTGTTTCTATACCACTATAAAACAACTCCCAGAAGTTCACAAAAAAGATATAGCCCAGAAATTATAAAATGCAGAACAATAAACTGATAAGAAGGTCACCCAGCAGAAGAATGCAACAACCAACATTTAAAACACTGCATTAAAAGAAAAATAATAAAGAGGCACTAATCCCAGCCTTAAATACCTCGACGTTTATTCCTGAAGACCCTATAGAAAAGTTCAAGGAGAGATAAAGCTAGGAGTATCTTGTGCTTGTCTGCTAGCTGACCATAAAACATAATAATAATAACAACACCATCAACCTAAGTCATTTTATGGGCTGTTAAATTACACAGTAAAAACCATCTGGCTTGGAAATGGCTCTGGGCCGATTCTTACGGCTTGCTAAGAAAATAGACCTGCTGTCTGCTAGAATGAGAATCAAGGACAACGGGCTAGTCTAAAACGCTCACCGATGCCAAGCCTTCTCGTCACGTGATTCGTGCAGAGTAATGGCATCCATTCCTAATGGCCCAAGACTTCTCGGCTGCAAATAGTGTAACAGGATGATATCTGAGGCAGACCGAAGGGGCCAGCGTGGTGGCCCTTGACCATAATGCTTTCCGTGGCTCAAAAGCAGCCAAGGTAGGTAAATTTGTACTCATTTATGAGGTTTTAGGTTTGCAGATTGCTTGCGCTGGAGAATAATCAGAGGAAACTCGGAGCTAATGCTGGATTTTTCCCCCTCTGGGCAAGAGAGATTGATGAAACCCAACTAGAGGATGAGTTTTTGTTTTTTTAGTTCACGTGGAGAGGGCTCGGATCTTGAAAAGAGTTGGTGCCAGAACAAGGTTAATTTTGATGTGTGTCCTAGAACCCTGGAGTTGAGTGATATGAGAGGTCATTCATCCAATCTCCTGCTCAGGACAGGATCCACTAGAGCAGTATTTCTCAACCTTGGCCACTTTAAGATGTGTGGACTTCAACTCCCAGAATACCCCAGCCAGCAAGCTGGCTGGGGAATTCTGGGAGTTGAAGTCCACACATCTTAAAGTGGCCAAGGTTGAGAAACACTGCACTACAGCATTTTTGACAAATGATCACCCAACCTCTGCCTGAAGGTCTTCAATGAAGGAGGACTTCATGTCATATGACATACTAAATCCTCCAATTAAATGAATTAACTCTCATGAAGAGGGTTGCTTCTCATGTGTTCAATAATCCCCCCTAGCAGTTGCTACAGGATTTGGGGGCCAAGGGCCACCCTTGAGGTCCTCCCAAGGGATGCACCCATTTCAAACCCTGTTGCCCACTTCTCTCTCACATGCACACACATATGCAGAGAGGCAGTCATACCATGATGTTAAAGATGGTCACGGGGAGAATAGTGGGAAAGTGGTTCCAGCCACCATCCTAGGAATCTTCCTTCCCTCCTCGAGAAAACAGCAAGACTCTCTGGAGGAGAACCAACATGGTCTTGTCTGCACTCACACTGGAACTGCGACCATCTGCGCTGCTTCCCTCCCCCTCTCCAGTAAAGCTGGTTGCAAGCAGTTGGCCAGGTAGTGGCACGCACACTCGAGCGGAGCACCGGGACCTGCAATCCGTCACACTGTCCCTGCAGGTAGAAATCTAGTGCACCAAGGACAACAGAGATAAGAACCCTTCCCCCTGCTATGTTCAGTTTGTGGTGTTTACTTCTTCCCCAAGGGAACTCTTAATCCTGTTTATTCATGGTGCAATCATTGATGGGGAGCGTTCAGTGACTTTTCTTAGATAAGGTGATTGGGGGTGGCCAATGGGATTTGTGAGTTTGATTATGCCAGAAGAAAAAAGTAGCTTTGTTTTTCTGGGGTGCAGCTGGTGTTTTCTGTCCTGCATCCTTCTTCTGCTTTAAAATGTCTCTGATCCAGCTGTGAGGTTAGGCATCAGATATAATTTTGATTGATCTGAGCTATTAATTTTCTTGATGTACAGGTGTTGCCAAGAAGGAGCTATAACTGATCTCTTGGCCTATCCCAGAAAAAACAAACACGAAAAAGGGGCGCCCTCCCATTTAGCCAGAACTGGGGCAGGAGTGAGGCAGCCTGGGACTTCGTAAACGCATTCATTATTCCTTGCATGGAATGATTGATTAGATGCAATCTGGTTTAAAAGAAGGGCAGGAACAGAAGAGGAGGAGGAGTTCTTTGCTCCTCTTCATAGCAGAACCTTTGTAAAAACATTGGCTTTGATCCTATCATAATCGCCTACAATGTCTGAGTCACCCACCATGCTAAAAAAAAAAAAAGGAGTTGCCAAAAGCCCTTTGGGTGGTTTTTCACCCTTCCTGAAATGACTTGCACTCTGAACCAATTTGGAAAGTCAAGAAGAACCCCCAAGTGACATGTTTTTGGTCACCCGTGTAAACTGTGTTCAGACAACATGTTGAATCTGGTCAGCTAGAAACTCAGGTCCCGTTTATTTATTTATTTGATTTCTACAGCCACCCATAAGCCTTCACACGTTACACCTCTGCTTTGCAAGCTGCATTGGTTACCGGTCTGTTTCCAGGTCCAGTTCAAGGTGCTGGAGTTGACCTTTAAAGCCCTTCATGGCGTGGGGACTGGTTATTTGGGGGACCACCTCTCCCCAGTTTCATCTGCCTGTCCCACTACCTAGCTCTAGCAGAGAGGGTACATTACGGGTTCCGCCGTCTAGGGAGCTAGGTTTGGTGGGCCCCTTTCCTGCTGTGGCGCCCGCATTGCGGCACCTTCGCCCCCCAGAGTTGAGATCGGCCTCATCACTCCTGAGTGTTCAAAGGTCCCTCAAGACCTGGTTATGTCCACAGGCCTGGGGATCCGGGGGACGGGGGAATTAGGGAGGGGGCTCTATTATTGACATCCCTTCGCCTATTATTTTCCTTTTCTGGTTTAGTTCTGTTTTTATAGTTTTTAATAATTACTATATAATGGTTTTATGTAATGATTGTTTACATATTTATTGTTTTATAGGATCGTTGTACGTCACCCAGAGTCACTTTTTGGGAGATGGGCAGCCATATAATTTTTTTAAATATTGTTTTTATCCCTCCTTTGTTATTTTTATAAATAACACAAGGCAACAAACATACTACTCCTTCCTCCTTCTATTTTCCCCACAACAACAACCCTGTGAGGTGGGTTGGGCTGGCCCAAAGTCCCCCAGTCGGCTTTCATGCCTAAGGCGGGACTAGAACTCACCATCTCCTGCTTTCTAGCCTGGAGCCTTCACCAGGAGACCAAATTTGATTAATTAATTAATAAATAATAAATAAATAAATCTGAAGACCGACACTGCCCAAACTAAGTTTGTTTAGTTTCACTGTGATTATTGTTGTTGCTGTTGTCATTATTAGTATTTAACAGGATGAGGAAACCCAGTCCTTTGAATTATTTTTACATTCCTCAATTACAGGAAACCTGAAATGGGGTTCATTCCAGATTCAGTGTGTGGTGTGAATACAGCCAATTACTGATACTTAGTGCTTTTATCACATAAGCAAAAAGGATTTCTTTCCTTCCTTTCTTTTTCCCCAGTCGTAGATTTGTTTCTCTTCTCACCAATGGGATCTCAAAATTGTTGGAATTGACCCTCAGATGAAATGACCCCAAATCTATCATTTCATCCAAATACAGTTCAGGACCTCCAAAGCTTCTTCATCACCACTTGATGGAGAGAGGGGTCTCATAGACCAGGATGTCTCACTTCTTTTTTCAAGAGGGTCTGCTCTGTCTTTTGAGCTAGGCTGCTGCAGAGAAAGTGGAAATAAATTCAATATATTCTTCAATTTGGGCTACCGCTTCCTGCAGAGAAACATGTGAATTAGTATAGAACCTACATATCAAAGAGCTCTGAGGTTTCTTTGAGCTGGCAAACCAGAAATTGTATTTGCAGTATAGCATGTCTCTTTCCTTCTTAGCACTCTTTCGATCCAAATCACTGCATTTTTCTAAGATGGTGAAAGATAGATGAATAAATCAATTTAAACAAAGCAACCAGAAAAGCTGGTCTCTGGAGTACCATCAAGCAGAGGGAAGAACAGCAGGCGAAAACGGGAGAATCTTCGGTGAAATGAATTGCTAGACGATTCAGGACTGATTAAAAGAAATACCATTTTTAAGCAAGGCATAGGCTCACCCACCTGTTCCTGTAATGGTGGCTTGTACCTAGCTGTTCTTTAAGGAGGTTATATGTCATCTCTGGCCAACTGATGTTAAGGTGATGTTCTCTACCTTCTCCCAACACAAGCCTTGCTGTGTGCATTTTGGTAGGGGCTGTAGTGGTGAGACAGTAGAGACTGGGAACAGCAGTACACCTGTTTCATACCTTCCAGATGCTGGACATTTCTCTCTGGGGCCATTTTGGTTTGTGCTGGTGCATTGACGTAACCCAAGGGGTGCAGTCAGTGGTCAAGGAATGCCTGACGGATGGTTTTTGAAGCTAACTCAGGTCTTCAGTAGGATCCTTGGTGGGATGTGTTCAACGTTCTTTGGAAACAGCGCTAGAGCATTTTCAAAACACGCGCTCTTGTGAGAGAGTGCTAGACCTGCCCCTCACTCACTTTCTCGCACTCTCTCAAGTCTCTTGAAAAGCCAGATTGAAGTTAATGAAGTAAAGATTAAGATCGTAGGCAGCAAAAGAAAGGAATGTAACGTCCACTTGTTTGATCAGGGTTAAAACAAGGAGCACTTTTATAAAGTTCTGGGTACCCTTTATGGACTTTCTGCTGATCCTGGAAGGAAATGGTCAGTAAGATGGCCACTATAACCAAAGAGCAATCTAGAATTGCACACCGACCAAAAGTCTCTGTAAGATAACATGGAATCGTTGGCTGGGGTCACGCAACATGCTAAACCCTCAACCAACTCAGGTAGAGGCCTAGCGGTTGCATCTGTACCCTGTGCTAAACTTTTTTTTGGGGGGGGGGGTGTAGTTTCTGTGTTCATGAACCCCGTCCGTTTGGGTTCTTTATGCTTCATGGTGCCTTATGCGTTGTGCCCATCCAGAAAAGGGCTTAATTCAGTAACCAGGTTAATTGTGTTGTGTGAAGGCGCCCTACCAAATAATCAGTTCCAGCCTAGCCTGAACCTACTTGTTTTTTCTCCCCAGCCTTCCAGTTCCAACCCTCATCCTTTTGGTTCTCCTGCAGAAATCTGACATTAAAGAACAGACTGGCTTAATGCCGTCTTAATTTTAAAAATGGCTCCTTCTCTTTCTTTGCTATTCGCCTCAGAAATCACCCCTCTGCTGACGCTGCCTGCATTCCCCGCATTCCAGTAAACCCTGCTCATTAATCTGAGTGAAAAGTTGTGTTTTTTTTCTCCCCCAAACCAAATGCATCTGTCAAAAGCTTCAAATCTTCTCATCCATCAAACACACTCGTCTCCACCTGTGGGTGTGCATGTGTGTAAAGTTATGTGTGTATGCAGTCAGACACACACACACCACATGCAACACAAATCTAAGGCTGGCAGGGATTTTAAAAAAAATCCAGCTGGTAAGTTTGATTTTATCTGAAAGCTGACACTCCACTGAACTAGAATTGGCTAGCGTTCACACTTCTGGGTGAAATGCGTGCACGGAAGCTGGATCTTTTGCCCCCCCCCCCCTTTTTTGCACTTACAGGTGTGTACACATACAGAATTATGGACCCAACTATCTTAATTATATGTTTGTTAGTTTATCTCACCTTTCCCTCAGGAGCTTGACGCAATTGAGGAACTTGGCCTGCTAACCAGTTGGACTGGCTTGGTGGCCTCCATATATCTGGAGACTACAGCTCCCAGAATCCCAGGTCACAAAACTGATCAATCTAAATCAGTTAGCCCTCCCCCCTTCCACAACACAGTGGCCTCCATATATCCTAAGACTTCAACTCTCAGAATTCCCTCTAGTTATGGCCCAACCTATCTGGAAGTCATCAGATAGAGCTAGGATGATATACATCAGGGATGTACAACTTTTGTTGACTTAAGGGACACCAGGTTTGGTGAGGTGTGTCAAGAGCTGCACTGCAAAAGTGGGAGGTAAGGTTTATTTTGAAGGGAGTGGGGAAATATAGACATTTCAAGCAATAAAAGAGTTACCTTAACCATCTGCAAAGCTTAAGGCACCCACAATTCTCATCTACCACAAGTCTCTGAAAGGCAGACAAATAGTCAATATTTTTGGTCCACCAACTCTGGAGGGTGCTGGAGCTGCAGAAGGGATATCGACAAGCTGTATGGGACCTCTGTGTCCGGTTCAGCCCAAGAAACTCCACAAGACGGTTCTGGAATTGCTCAGTTACTTTATTAGCTTACACCTGCTAGACAGAATCTCGCCGGACTAACTCTAACTCCCAAAGTGTGCAACTAAACACTACGAATTCCTTAGGGTGGTGCCAATCTCATCCTCTTTGCTTTCACACGCTCAGGCTGTGGGCTGAGGAGATGCTTCTCCCCATGACCTTGAACCTCCTCATCCAAGTCCTCCATCACACTGAAATACATAGCTTGCATCCCAACCTGGTAGAACCCACCAGCATCAGCAGGTTTGGAGGACTTGTGTGGAGAATCACTTGAGCACAAAACGAAAAAGATCAGGGCAGGAGTCCCTTTCCTGCTAGAGGTGTTGCTGAACAGGAACTTCAATTCAATTGTTCTTGGAAAGCCAACAATTTCTTCAAAGCCCCCCCCCTCCCCTTCTGCTGTATGGATTTTGACTCCTTCTGAATCAAACAAGAAAGATACTCTTTCTGTGGATGAAAGAATCTACCAGGAAGGTTTTTTTTTTGAAGACTTCATGAGCAAGAACATCTTCCTCTTATTCATTTCTTTGTCAAGTTTATGCTCTGTTTTTCCTCCATATAAGCTCTAGTTGGAATCTTCATGCTCCATCCTCAGGCTTTATCTCCCGAAAAAACATCCTGTGAGGTGGCTGGAGCAAGAGTTAGTTGTGGGCCCAAGTCACCCAACGCCTTTCACAGTTGAGGGTAGAGCTGAAGCTGAGTCTACTTAGATCTAACTCTTTAAAAAGTATAAAGCAATCTCCCATTTGTTTATCATTCACAGCTTTTCTTGACCTGCAGAACTGGGTATGCAATTCTTCTCCTACTAATGGCTGAATTCATACAACGCAGGAGACTAGGACAAATTGGGGTTGGGTAGTTTGTGGTCTGGTGTGTTGTAAGCACTCAAGGGTTGTCTTAGCGTTTTCAATGAATAGGCCAATAGTCATCATTTTGTTTATTTTGGTGGGGTGGGGGGACATAATATGTTTTGTGAACATAGGCATGGTGTTTGGCCAACTTGGATTTAGGATTAAACTTGTGTGTTTCCAGACTTTTTATGCATCCTATTTTCCAGGCAGACTTCTAAAATGAAATGTTCCCTGAAATAAATTCTGATTCTTAAAAATAAGACTTCTCACATATACTTTTTGGAAAAGGCAGGCACTTGTGGTCAAAGTTTTTTATAATGCAACTTTTCAGAAACATATGTTCTTCTTTGGGAAAAGAACAGACACACGCACACACACGTTCACAAATGAATTTTGTGCAGATTTCTGACCAGAGAAACACGGACTCAAGCGAATTTCATTCCGCACTGCTTTCTGGTATGAGTGGAAGTAATTGGGGCAGATTTTTAAAAAATCCTACAAATTCCTCTAGATCCGTGCCACCTGTGTGTAAGCCAGAATCTGTGGCTGACTGCATATATTTTATTGTTCCTTTCAAGGATAAACATTGTATGGACACAAACCTGTCCTCAAGTCCTTTTTTTTTTTTTGCAAGATGGTGAAGGAGATGATATGATTTACTTTTTGAAGAAAGAGTGAAAAGACTTAAGCTGTTTTTTCCTTTGTCCTTTTAGATGGTGATAAGATGCCTCTTGCATTTATTTGAATGGGGCATTTATTCAGATAAGAATTTTAAAAAGTGCTGAAGATCTTCATTGGTCTTAGAACAGAGAGGAGAACGGTTGAAGGTTATTAATCCGGAAGTGCCTGGCAGCACAAGATCTGTGAGAAATTACATATTCTGTCACTTTTACTTATCGAAGTCCAATTTCTTTGGTGTGTGCAAAAAAACAGGAGAGAGGGGCACAAAAGAATGTGACTCTTCTTGTAGCTCTTATTAGATTTCACAACCTTTCGATATTAAAATGCCAAGCTGAGTAGGAGCAATTTTGTCTCAGTTTTATTCTGCAGATTGTTTTTCTTTTTTAATTTTCATATCACGGCAGCAGTGTTATGCACCTGAAAAAAATTAAAATCCTGGAGTTGCTGAGAACACCAAACTGCTGCAAATGGGACGTGGCCCCATCGCCAGGAAGCAGGAAGTGGAAATTTGCAATGGAAGTGAAATGTGACAAGAAGCCCGCTTGGGTTAGCAGCAATCGAATTAAGGAAGGCTCTGCAGAACTTGTTTAGTTGCCAGTTGGGAAAATACATGCTGAATGCACAGGTTTTCCTTGTCATATGGATGCAAAGGCTTTGTTTGCATCACTGTGTTAATTGGACCATGGGTTAGGGTTAGCACCATGTCTGAACATGATGATCAAGGCATCATTGGGGCTGGAGAGAGCATTGTTTATTCCCAAACAACTGGGGTTGTTTACAGCTCAGCTAAACTCTCTTAGTTAGCCACGTCAACCAAATATTGGAAAGTGGAAGAATGGAGGCCTAACCCCCTCTTCCTGCTCTTGCCACAAAGAAGAAGTCCTAGAGCAGTCCCACACAAGGGTGCTGCTCTAGGAATACCATCTCCGTCTCCATCTTATTTTTGACATGGTCACATGGGAGGTGTGAACTCAGCCCTTGCTGCCTTCCTAGTTCGGTGTGTAGAGAAATGTTAAGTTACCAACTTCAGGCCAACAGGCTCCCCTACAAGAGAACAACTGACGCCACCTGAGACCAACGGCATAATTTGTGTGGCCTTGTACAAACTACATAATTTGCATCACTGGCATCAAGTTGTCTCATTTGTTTTACAGCGCCATCCTGCAAAAGATGTCACGAAATAACTGACATCATCCAAATGATGATTCACATGACATCACTGGTGTCTTCTGTATAAGGGTCGATGATGCAATGGCCGCCTCTCCCAGGGATCTACCTCTATGCAGATATTTCCATCTGTCTGGGAAAAAACCAAAAGTAAGTTGAGGTGCTTTCTAGATAACTGGAGACTTCACCAGGTTGCTCGTTAAACAGACGTTCTGGGTTGACCTCTTCCACAGCGGCAGATTTTTGTGAGACTCCCCAAAGCTTCCTCTGAAATTTCCAAAGATGCCCACAAACTCAAAAAGACTGAGAACCGATCTTTCTCAAAAAAAAGTCACAACGGGGTACAACCTTAAACACTGTTTCTTATAGATCATGCAAAAGTATATAGAACCTGCAAAGAGCATTTACCTCAGCTTTCGCAATGGTACATTTTGGGGAGGTTCTTATTTCCTTCTTGCTCTGTGGAGCACAACATGCTAAGCATGCCGTGGAAAAATGTGTCACCCGATTTCCTGAACGTTTTCTTTATCCATCAAAGAGTTTCCATTTTGTTCTGTGTTGTTTTTTAAGCGGGCTTTACCACAGTGGCTGATTATCTCGGTCACTGCGTGTGAATTTCAGCATCTTGCCATTAATTTATTACTCCTATATTACCTGTCTTTTTAATCTTTTCTTTAGAAGCTCAGAGTGATGCACATCAGGAGTCATCCCTCATTTTATTCCCACTGCAATCTGCAAAGTGGGGTGGTGGTGGGGAGAGAGAGTGACAGGCCCAAAGACACCCATTGAACTTACAGACCTGAATCTGGACTTGAATCTGGATCTCCCAGATCCTCATCCAGTCTTTCCTGACCTTGATCAGCAGCTATTAGCCTCGATGGCAGCGGGTCTGCCTCTGAAGGGCATCTGCCGGGAGACTTGTGGGCTTCCTTGCGGAGATGATTGGCCTCTGAGGACAGACCGCTGGGTTAGATGGGCCAGGGGTCTGATCTGATCCAACAGGGCACTGTTTATATTCCTGTGGTCTTAACCTTTGCATCTTCCAGATAGGTGGATTTGCCTTCCCAGAATTCCTCAACCTGTATGGACAGTGCTGAGAATTCTGGGAGTTGAAGTCCACACATCTGGGGGATGCATGCTACCATCCATCGTCACACACCCCCATTTTTAAGTTTTAATTTCACTCAAATGACAACTTCCCTCCCTAGCTGTGAACTCTGCTTCTACTTTTTGCCAGTGAAAATTTCTCATTCTCTTTTCTCTGTGATGGTTTGCCTGCCTCCTGCTTCCATGATTGATGAAGAAGGAAGCATCAAATATTTGCTAGAACCCAGGTGCCTAAAGAAAGTTGTTGGATGTGATTGGAGGGGACATTCTAATTTCATTAGGACTGTGCTGTGTAACCCTGAGTTCTGATGTAGAGATGTTAGTAGGTTGCATGTCATGAATATTTCCCACAAGTACAGATAGTCCTTGCTTAATTATCACAATAGGGACTGGAAAATTGGTCGTTAAGCAGGGCAGTCATTAAGCAAGTCACCATGTGACCAGATCCGATTTTATGACCATTTTATGATGTCTGTAAAGCGAATCACCTCGGTCGTTAGCAAATCACGTGGCTGTTAAGTGAATCCAGCTTCCCAATTGGATGTTTTTTGCTGGAAACTGCAAATCACGATCACATGACCGCAGGACACTGCAACCAGTTGTAAATGCAAACTAGTTGCCAAGTGCCCAAATTGCGATCATGTGACTGCAGGGGTGGTGTGATGGTTTGCAACGGTTATAAGTGTGAGCACAGGTCGTAAAGCACTTTTCCCAAGGTTGTCATAACGTTGAACCTTTGTTAAATAAACAGTTGTTAAATGAGGACTACCTGTAGATGGAAAATGTGACTGGGGCAAATTTGCCTCATTTCTTTCAATGTACCAGTTGTGACCCTTTTTCACTAATTATATTGACCACCAGGAGGCAGCACACGATCAGTTCGATCCTTCTTGGGACTCATCAGATGTAAATAGCCAGATCTTGTTCTATGGAGTTAAACAAACTCTGTACTGGGAATTGAAGTTGTGGGCCTTTGCACTTTAGATGACGATATATACAGCTTTAGGAGCTGTTCAGGCCCCAGCGCTCAACCGTATTGTACAAATATTCATACAGAATCGATTACAATGGTACAGTGGTACCTTGGGTTATGAACGCTTCTGTTCATGACCAATTCGGGTGACGAACAGCACCGTCTGCAAAATTTTGCTTCCGTTCGCGAACGCCGCATCGGGTGACGAACAGGATCCGCGGCCATTTTCCCTGCCGTGACACGTGGTCGGGGCTTCCTGTAGGGAGGGGGACTCTCCCCCCAAGCAATAACCGCCTCCCCACCCGCCTTCCTGTCCTCCACGCCTGAAGTCGCCTCGAGCAAGGTTAGCGTTCTCTCTCTTCGTACTGTACTTTGTGTCATATTTTTGTGGTTTTAAAAAAAATACATATGGTTCAGAACGGATTAACCGTATTTACATTGAACCTTATGGGAAAATTTGATTCAGGTTGCGACCAATTCGGGTCACGACCAGAGTCGCGGAATGAATTAAGTTCGTGAACCGAGGTACCACTGTATATGCCAGATGTCTGGACTTCAACTCCCAGAATTCCCCAGCCAGCCTGGCTGGCTGGGGAATTCTGGAAGTTGAAGTCCAGACATCTTAAAGTTGCCAAGGCTGAGAAACACTGGCCTTTGCAATCCACAGTCCAACGTGGCAATGTTTGCTGTCCCTCTTGGTTTCCGACGGGTCACTTTCGTTCTTGGCCAAGTCCATCCCATTGATTTCTGCGTTCTCCCTGGCCACGCACATTTCTTCTCTGATATTGCAATCCTTCACGCCGTGAAGGCTTAATTATGGCATCATCATGCTGACAGAGTTGTAAAGCATCTCCCGCCCTGTCACCAACACCCTCGGATTTAAATCTGTTAGAATACGCGTCTGGAAGCCCATTATAACAGAATCAGACTGTCATCAGCATATTTGCTCCCATGAAAAATAGCATCAGAAAACAGCCAAGGGGGAGGCTGAGATTCCTGGTGCTTAATCTTTTCCAAAGCAAACATCCTTTCAGTGGAGATTTTAATAATCCTGAAATATGGTCTCATGGCCTTCCCTTCTGTTGGGTTGATAAGATTCTGAAAACACAATTTAGAGGGTGCATTCGCTAATTTTGCCTCTTTGTGGGGAAATTAAAAAAGAAAAAAGAAAGAAAGAGGTGGAGAGTTCTTGCAATGGGCCTCTTTGCACGTAATGAAAAGAAATCTGGAGGGGCAATGGCCAGAACAAGGTTATTTTCTAACCATCAGCAAAGGAGGAAGTAACAAAATCAGGCGGTATCATTGTGGCCATTGCTAGCAAAATCTGATCATTGCCTGAGATACGGGAGACTTTTAAGTTGCACCAAACAGAGGAGAACTTTAATTACAAAAATGTTGAGTCCAATATGTCACATTCCTTGGCATTTGTCGACTGGAGGTTGCCATCATTTTACTCTTAAAGTAGTCCAGCCAAATTTTCAGGTGGTTAGGGGGAGAATAAAAAGAGGTAATCTCTAGTGTTCTTTCATCATTATATTCAACTGAATATAATATGGCTGAGTCATAAAAAAATAAAGAGAATCACCCTTTCAGGTTGCCACTAAAGCCAGACAACTTAGGGGGGGACTTCATCCATGTCAATTTCATATGAAATAAATAAAAAATCCATTCAATTTTCATGACAGTTTGCATTAAAAAAACTTGCATGAAACCTCACCTTTTCCTTTGCAGCTTACTTTAACATAAATTGCGTTTCAAACACAAGCTTTGTCAAGTAAGCAACTTTGTAGTTAACTCTGTCTTAAACTACATATTTCGCACACAGGTTTTGAGTTGAAAATAACATTCAGAGTGGTATCGCGGCTGACATTCTGTGACGGTTAAAGACTTCAAGACTTGAACATTTGGTGATTGTTCCCTTGCGTGCAAGATTGGGTGGTATCAAGGTGATGCAAAAGCATGTGGAGGATATTTTAAAAAACCAAGCTGGAACCTCTATTTTAGAAGCAACATGGCAACTGGTGCAACCTTCAGCATTCCCAGCATCTCATGAGTGGATTTGCATGTGGAAAGATTTGGTTGTGAAAGAGAGAGGACATCACAACTTTTGCAGGGTGTGTGTGTCAAAATCTGCAAGATGCTCGGTTGTGATAGACGCACGCAGAAAAGATGAGCCTGCCATCTTGCAGATATTGACCTCCTCCTATGGACACCTCTTAACTTTAGGTCAATTTGTTGGAATTCTTGGTACTTCCCTCAAATCGCTTGGAATGTTTTACCTTGAGAAGAACTGCTAAACTCACTTCAATTTCTTCTTGTAAGCAACGTATCTTCCATATGTGAGAATCTTCTGCAGGGATTTGCCATGCTCACTAACCTTCTTCTCGAGGCCTACATTGCCCTGTATTTCTGCCCTGGCTTTAGGTTCGGCTTTGTAGCTTCGCTTAACACAGTGTTGTCCAAACTTGGCCACTTTAAGATGAGTGGACTTCAACTCCCAGAATTCCCCAACCAGCATGGCTGGCTGGGGAATTCTGGGAGTTGAAGTCCACTCATCTTAAAGTGGCCAAGTTTGGACAACACTGGCTTAACAGCATGTGGAGCATCTGGGGGGGGAGAGGGGAGGGGAGGGGAGGGTCAAAACAGGCAAATGGCAGATGCAATTCACATCCTAAAGGGGTAGGACGTGAACCATAATCCCACATCTACCATGTTGCCAGTTTGGACTGGCACCTCAACCCCAACCTCATGGATGCCACTCTCATGGGAGAGTCCTCCTTGTTTCTAAAGGCACATTTGGGTGCCAGAGTTGTCCCCCATTTGCACTGTTGCTTTACTCAGGGCATCACGTCCCATCATTCATGTGGAAAGACTTCCTGGGAAGACAAGGAAGACCTTCATTCTGATCGTGGCCACAATCGGACTTTGTCAAACATAGTTTTATAAAAGATGACAGGAACGCAGCTAACCTCCTCTCGTCCCCATAAGCATTAGCCATGTAGAAGGTTAATCAATAGGCATTATAATATCTACATCATATTCATCCTCCTGATTGGGCTTTCTCAGTGTTGCAGAACAATCCATCTGGAAGTATAGGGAAGTTGGGGGGCCATGAGATGTAATGGTTTGGGTGTGGGACAAAGAGGGGGCAGATCCAGACTGAAGTGTGTCCTCAGCCATGGAAGCCTCTCTGGTGGCTTTGGGCCCCTCACTCTCCCTTGGCCCCAGTTATGGCCCAGGGTTGTCAAAGAATAGGTGTGGTGCCTTGAGATCCAGAAAGAAAGGGGGGAGGGAGGGAGGGAGGGAGGGAGGGAGGGAGGGAGGAAGGAAGGAAGGAAGGAAGGAAGGAAGGAAGGAAGGAAGGAAGGAAGGAGAAGGGGAAGACAGACCCATATCCTATCATCCCAGCTTGTGCAGCATTATATCATAGTTATCAGATGAGGAAAGCAAGATCCAACTGAAAGTTGGGAGATTTTAGGGAGACCAGGGACCACCCCTGAGCCAGAGCGATGGGGGAGCTTCCCTTTACTGGAGTTAGATTCCCGTCTCTGAAGGGTGCTTTAATTTGAATTCCTGCTCTGAGCACAGGATTGGCCTCTATGGCTTAAGCAGCCTTCCAACTTTATGATTCAACGAAATAAATACATTTTCTAGGGAGACTCCTGGCCTCTTCTGCCCAAGCCCTTAATTCCGCCCACATTCAGATATCACAAGTCCTCATTTCATTTCAAAGCCACTTTTCACGCCTGTCCTCCTGCTTTATTCTTCTTTCTTCCAAGTTCCTTGAACAATAGGAAAAGATATTATCCAGAGAAAGTCCCATTATAATGAACCTCCAGCTGGTAATTAGAAAGCATATTGATTAAAACAACAACAATGTAACGCTGGAGCTGCAAGACCTCTAGATGCAGACTAAGATATGGAACAAATGGGAGGAAGGGAAGGAGGTGATATTATATTAAGAAACCAAACTTGCCACGAAAGAATTATGGACAAGAAAAGAAATCTCAGCATTTGAGAAATAATGGGGAAGAGAGGCAGGGAGGAAAATATTAGTCCCTTTCTTTCATTTTAATTGGTTTATTTTTAATATTTATGGTCTGCAGGGGGGTCACAAAAGTCAGAACAGCAGCCGTGAGGCACATAAAAGACCGGTGAGGGTTCAAGCATGTGGTCATGGCCGCCATCTTGACTTTTTTGACCCTCGCAAGTGCCCCTCTTGCCTTTCATAATGAGGTTTTCCCTGGCCAACTTACCAAATTGGTTTTGGAAATGGGATGCAATGGGCATTCCCTGTCCTGTCGATTCAGTTGAGCCTGCTTGGAAATGTGACCACACCTCTGCTTAACCTTAGATTTATTTGCAATAAATCGAGATCAGGGTTTTTCAAACTTGGCAACTCTAAGATGCTGGACTTCAGCTCCCAGAATTACTTCAGGCCGATGGCATTGTTTATTGTTAGCCAGGAGGAAAATTTTGTTATATGCCAATGATATAATTTTGTTATATGCCAATGATGCTGTTCTCCCATGTACTAGTCTGAGTTTGAAACACCTACTTAAGGCAGTACTTAAGTATGGCCAGGAAAATCAATTACAAATTAACTACAGTAGGATAAAACTAAATTTTTGGTTTTGGGAAAAAAAGTTAAAAAGGACACCTGGAAAATTCAGGATCATGTAATAGCATAGGTAGAGAATTGTAGTTATTGGGGCATTTTATTTAATCATGCTCTAACCTGGCAACATCATTGCAAGGCAAGCAGTTCATTTGTCTTCTTCTCACTTGCTCTGCCCTGGGTATAAAGGTGCATCTTCAGCTGGCTAGCATTTGTATTTTGAATCCAGCACCAAAAATGGGGGTCTTTGTTTTTTAGCTGATTTATTTATTTATTTTGCTAAAACTCCCTCCCTAAAGATTAGTTTAGAATAATGTCTTGGCAGTGAAATCTCCTGCTTCTGTCTATTTCTGCTCCTGGAAAAGCAGAAAGTGTTCCTTTCCATTTTCAACATGATTATCTATAGGATTGAGCACAAGGTATTTCTGGCTTTGTGGATTCTCAACATTTTATTATGCACTGCAGTGCATGCGAGCTCCTTGAGCACTATGCATTGGGGAAAAAGGTGGAATATAAATGCCGTAATAAAGGTTTTAATTATGCAACTCTGAAATACCTTGCTTTTTTCCCCCCTTTGCTCATGAAATAAAATGTGTTTTATGATGGGGACGGCTCAGCATGCAGCAATATTTTGCGCTAGGTATGTAAAATGTGTAAAGTGCTTTGCCTGTAACTTTACTAATTACACTTCCCTTGTTAGACTAATGCATTTCCTGCTTTGAAAACTGTCCCTAATTCTACACATGTGTATAAAACAAAATGAGATGTTAACTCAGATCTCATTTAAAAAATCACACTTCAAATGTAACTGGGAATTGCCATTTTAAGATGACTTAAAAACCCAAATAAACAGACCAAAACTAAACTCCCTGCTCTAGAACATTAGCACTTCATGGAGAAGGTTTCTACCATCCCTACCATCTAGCTGAGATGTTACTTTATGAAACTTTGATATTTATTTCTCATCTTTATTCTGAGAATTCAAGGGATGCTATGAAGATCTCTCCTTATTTTATATTCTCAAAGCCACTGTGTGAGGAAGGTTGGGTTGAGAAACAATAGCTAGATGTTTGAATTAGAAGAAGCCTCTAGCTCAGTGTTTCTCAATCTTGGGAACTTTAAGATGGGTGGACTTCAACTCCCAGAATTCCCCAGCCAGCCATGCTGGCTGGGGAATTCTGGGAGTTGAAGTCCACCCATCTTAAAGTTCCCAAGGTTGAGAAACACTGCTCTAACTTATTAATGTGTTGAAGTAGCCTGAGCTGTGAGCTGTGGGTGACAACCAGTGGTGTTCTGAAGTTCTGATATTCTGTGGTCCTCCCTGGGAATCAATTTGGTTCTGTTGATTTGTCATCGAGTCTTCTGAATGTCTGGATTAATTCCATCAGTTGAGTGTGTCTATCAAGGGGGTCATAACAAATGCAACTGTAGCATGGAGCCTAGCTATACATAATAGATTTGGTGGTGTGGCCTGTGTAGAACAGAGAAATGCCTCTGAAATGCATTATTAATCATTATTAATAAGCAACAATCCATACTGGATAATGACACTCACTTTCCCAGGCACTGAGAAATACTTGCCTACAGAACCACCACCCAACCTGAAGCAAGTTCTCTCAAACAACCAGAAGCAACAGGAAAATTATGCTAACATGGGAACCAGATCTTGCGACAAGTCCAGATGTCTACTTTGCTCCCATAATTACAACAACAGCAACATTATTGGCCTTAACAACTTTAAACATAAGATTACAGATGCCTTCACAGGTTCTTGTTCTAATGTGACACATGATATCATCTGCCAGCAATGGCCCTGTGAATTCTAGGTAGGACAATAGGCTTCACGTTGCATAGGAGAGTTAATGGACACAGATATGATAGTGGGACTCCTCATAAGGACAAAGTAATAGCAGGGAATTTTAACTTTCCAAGACACTGCATTACAGGTTTCAAAGTAGCCATTTTGGAGCTAAGAAAGTTTACCCAACACAACCGAATGAGAGATTGCTGGACTTACATACATCAGAATGTTTCAGGCCATCTCAGAAGGTCTCAACAAACGCAACGAGACCTTTCTTTTTTAAAATCACATTACAATTGTTAATTGATCAGGGACTTGTAATTGGTCTCGCATATAACCCCCACACCCTCCCTTCCCCTCTACCTCATCCCAGTTTAAATCCTACATCAGTTTAGCCACTCTATACATCTGATGAGCTATAGTTCACAAAAGTTTATATCTTTTAATAAAATGTGTTGGTCTGAAAAGTTGCTACCAGTTTCTTGATTTCTGATGATGATGGGCTTATCCTACAGTAGCAAGGCCAGAATCGTTCAAATGGTGGAGTCACCTTGACACATGAATTAATATTTTTGGTATTTTCCCATTTTTATGATTTGATTCAAACTACTTGTTTAGCCCAGTTACTGAATTAGCCTGTTTTGGAGGTTGTACTGTACAATGAACAAGAAACTAACCAAGTGGACTATGTTGTGCAGCATAGTCTTTCAAAACTGGGCAATATACTAGGGCACTCTTCTTACAATGATCAAGTTTATTAACTTGTTAGATTTCCATCCTACTTTTCCTCCAGAACTTTAAGATGGTATATCTACAATTTTCCCCAACAACATCCTTCTGAGTAGATTGGGCTGAGAGAGGAGGATGGGCTCAGTCACCCATTGAGCTTCTGTAGCTGAGGATGGACTAGGAAGAACCTGGGTCTCCTTGTTCCTAGTACAACATCTTCACCACTATATAACCCTAGCTTTTAACATTCACATGAAGCAAGCAAGAGAAGAGTACTTCTCTTAAGTCTTTACCTGAACTGGTTAATGTGTTTTATGAGTTTAAAGCCAGTTGCTACATTCATATAACATAGCCCCTAGAATAAACCATATTATGGCCTAATTTAGTTCACACATGCTAAGACAAGGGACGTGTTCCCACAAGGCCCAGAATCATCAGTGATTCCACCCCGTTTTAACCAGATTAACTTATTGGGTGACTCAAGCCTATAAAGTAAAGCTTGGAGATGGGATGATGTCATTTAAGGTCAGGGATCAAAAGCAAACTCAACTCGGGCCCCTCAAATCCATGAATTTCTTCTGAGTTTTCTTCCTACTTAAGCTTGTGATGTCGAGCAGCTTATTTGCAAAACAGATTTGCAGGTTTGTTTTTCATTATCTGATCATCTCCAATGACAACAAAGGCCTTTCATTAGTTTGTTTGCAAAATGAATGCCTGAGAAAACATAGTAGTTCATCTCCAGGGCAGCCAAACATACATCCCCCCTGCTTTTAATGCAGTTCATCTGAATTAGCTGCTCTCAGGGAGGCAGTGAAAGATAGGAAGGCCTGGCGCAATATGGTTCATGGGGTCACGAAGAGTCGGACACGACTTAACGACTGAACAACAACAAAATTTATTCCTCAGTAATCCATACTTGGACAATAGTTCCTTCTTCAGAAACTCCACCACTCCAGATGTGCTGGAGATGTGTTGGACTAATATTCCCAGAATTTAAACCCAGTCGAGCCATTCCCCTGATTAGGGAAGTTTGCTGTGCAGTAAAGTTCTCATGAACGTCAAGAAGGCCATTGCTGGTGAAGAGCTGATAAAGTCATTAACTGCAGAGTGGAGGGAAAAGTGAACGTTGTAAAACCACCTGAGGAATATGCCTTTTGTTTTCCCAATGCAAAAGATATTAAAACAACCAAAGCATTTGAAACAGCTGCAAATCTGTAAAACAAAACATTCAATTGTGCATAAGTGTGAGTGCTTTAGTTCAAATCAAGGTGTTACCCAACTGTGGAGTTTGGTAAATAAAGAGTGGTCAGAAGACACAAGGAAGGGTACCATGATTCATATTTGGCACTGTCCCTAGGTGTAAGTGGCCTCCAATGAATTCTGTAGCAAATTCTATGTATAGCCCTGTAGTGTGGTCCAAACATTGATTGACTTGTGGAATTGAAGCAAAGAAGCATTCATTTCCAGTGTTCGAACTGAACTGGAGACCTTCAATTAATTCAATCCAATTTGAATCATAGAATCATGGGGTTGAAGGCACCAAACCCTGGGTAGGGCAGGAATCCTCAGACCCTCTCAGACAAATGGGTGCCCAACCTTTGCTTGAAGACCTCCAATGATGCAGAAGGCCAGCTATTTCTCTGCTTCATAGCTCTTGTGGTCAGGAAGTCCCTCCTTATTTTGAGTTTGGATCTGTTGGCTATTTGCTAAAGTACACTTGCACTTTTAGCATCCGAAGTGGTTCAGATTGTATCAAAGTTCGGATGACTTGAGTAAAACAGCCTTGGTTAATGTTTATTTTTGCAGCTTTCATAGCACCTCAAGGTTTGTCCCTCTAGGGGGGAATAAATAGATTCTAATCAAAATTCACCAGCGGGTCTTCCACCACCCAGACAGGTGATGATCAACAGTGCACCCATTTATATCAATCAAGAGGCTTCTTACCACCTTAAAAAAAGAGAGAGGAAAAAGTTGTATTTTTTTTTTCAGCACTTGTAAACTTCAATTATATGTTAGTTCTCTAACGGTTCTCATACATATCTTGGAAAAGCAGCTGCACAATTTTAAATATATATGTTCTATTTTCATTCTTCTCCTGCATCATTCTAGTACGAGGTCTACAGAAGCAACCTGCCCCCACCTCCAGCAGTGGTATGAGATCATCATTAAGCATAAATGCTTGTTTGTCACAGATGTAACTATGTTTGTTTAATTAAAATTCACTTTGTTTTCTGGTGTTGCTGAGAATGGAAAGGAATCTCTGGATGAGTACTAGGAGAAGCTTATGTATTTATCTAATTCATTTCTTGCCATTTTTCCCCAAGGGGTTTTATAGTTTAGAGTACACAATACCAGCAGAGCAGAGTCATCAAAACCAGTCTTTTACTGTATAAATGTGGTTTAAAATTAGCCATCTCCAAAAAGGTGAGCCATCAGTGAGAGAGAAGATATACAATTTCAAATCTTTCCTAGAAACAACAAGCTGTTTTGAGAAGAAATGCTCTAAAGGTGGAGCTGATGTGGATAAAGTTATGACCAGATGTAGCAGCTTAGAAGATGATGCAGATAAAGAAAGGGAGCTGGCTTGGACTGGTGGTTAAGGGGTTGGGCTACCTGAGTTCTAGTACCATCTAGACACAAAGCCAACAGGATAACTTTGGGCCAGCAAGAAGAAGAAAGAGATGGAGAAGAAGGAGGAGGAGGAGGAGGAGGCAGTGGCAAGGGCAAACCATATTGAAAAATGCTGTCAAGAAAACTGCAGGGACTTGTCCCTGTAGTTGCCAAGAGTCAAGACCGACCTGAAAGTCTACACAAAAAGCTTGTGCTGGCAAGCAGGTAACCCTCCTTTTCAGGCCAGACCTCCAAGGACTAGAGAATGAGAATGCTCTCACAATGCAATTAACCTAGTTACTGAAATTTTAACCTACTTTCTGGGCTTGTGCGATACGCTGAACCATAAATGAATTGCCTGACCTGGGTAACGCTTGCCTTTTGTCTGGGGGTTGTCCTTTTCATTTGTGGATCTTCTCCAAGGGATTGATGGAAAAGGTGAAGTTCCTCCGATCTCCAGCTCCACTTCTGGTGACTTCACAGATATGGCCAAGAAGTTTCTTGGCAGCATGACACAGAAGTGATTTGCCCTGCTTCTGGCTGGGATATTTTTTCAATTTCCCAATCATAAATCTGAAACCCTCTGAGGACCTGCTGTTCACTTACTAACCTGGCCTGTTCCTGCTTAGTTTCCAATCAGAGACAAGGTCATCCAATTGAGGCCACCTGCTAAGTTTCATTTAAACTTAAAATGTCAATCTTCCTTTGAGTCAAGTGTGACTCCTGAGGATTTCATGGACAGTCCATATTGTTTTCTTGGCAACACTTGAGAAAAGGTTTGTCACTGCCTTGTCCGGAGTTATTGTTTATTTCTCAGTCCAGTCTACAGTTCTAGGATTTCACTGTGGTCTCCCACCCATTTACGAACAAAACCTGACTCTGCTTAGCATTTAAACCTAGCTTTTAAACCTAGCCAGGTGTTGCTTATCTACCTTAGAAAGATAGACTGTAGCTGTATACAGAACATTTTGTAAAGGCATTCAGCTACTTGGAATATTAACCCCACACCCCTTATTTTTCTTTTTGCAATATAGGTTTTTCACTCAATTGCACAGGATGACAAGCTTTCCTTAATCTTCATTTCCTTGACACATTTGTTGGCTAGAAGTGCATCTGTCTGGGAAAACCAGATTCCATTGGCGGTTTTTCTCCCTCTTTATCTCCAGTGGCAGCTCCCAGATCAAGTGATAAAGGCTAGCCTAATAATAAAAATAAAATACAATGTAATGAAAGGAGTGTGGGGATAACTCTCACCCTGTTTTTGTTCCCTCTGATTTTTGTCCAATGTTTATGTGTAGGTGCGCGTGGGTTTCCTTGAATTTTGTCTCATCTTCCAAGAAAACAAAAGGATTTGTCAAGATTATGGTATTACATTGCTGGGCACCTGCAATGGTAGAGATATAGAGGCAGAGACAGAGAGCCAGTGGTTAAGTGGTTAAGTGGTTAAGGCATCGGGCTAGAAACTGAGAAATTGGGAGTTTTAGTCCCGGCTTGGGCATGAGGCCAGCTGGGTGACCTTGGACCAGTCACGCCCGAAGGAGAAGACAAGGGCAAATTAATTCTGAAAATGCTGCAGGGAAATGTCCATGTATTGACAGCCAGTCTGGTCCAGTGATGAAGATGCTGGTCTAGAAACCAGGAGTCCATACGTTCTAGTCCTGCCTTAGGCACAAAGCTAGATTGGTGACTCTGGGCCAGCCCTAGGAAGAAGAAGGCTGGGGCAAACCACTTCTGAAAATCTTGCCAAGGAGACTGCAGGGACTTGTCCAGGCAGTAGCCAGGAGTCAGCACTGACTGGAAGGCATCTATATCTATATCTATCTATATCTATCTTGAGTATGCATTGGCACACAGTATTGTACATTCTAGTTGGCGGGATGAGGACAATGATGTTGGCTTACAAGGTAGTCTCTAGATCCTAGTTTGCACAGAATAGCATGCCTAAGCTAAAACTAAAACCTGTGGCATGCTGGCCAAAATGTGCCCCAAATGACCAGGACCTTAAGTTTTAGCAGGGAATGTTGCATGTGAAATCGGTACAGCTAGGATTGGTGGTTAGTATTCTAGGAAAATCTTGATGGAACCAAGCTATGATGGGCAGAGGAGGTTAGGAACGACTTCTTTTCTGCACGTAGCATAATATTTCTTACACCGAAAAGGAAGTGCATGATGGGTATGTACGGATGTGTACAAACAATATTGTGTTCTGAGATGGATATCTATGTGCCATGCCCCAAACCGTGGTCCACGGTACAGGTTTCTTTTAGGAAGCCAAAACCTGAAGACCCAAAGCACTGGTGACTGCTGTCACCACCACCACCACCACCTTCTTCTCTTTTTCCTCTTCTTTTTTCTTAGTCTTCTTCTCCTTTTTCCTCTTGTTCCTCCTCCTGTTTCTTCTCTTTTTCTCCTTCTCCTCTTCTATTTATTGATTTATTAATAGCCATAGATCAAAGTCAGGTAGCTTGCTGAATTCTCAGAAGAGAAATTCTTTTGGGTAAAGCTGTCTCAGAAAAATCAGCTCAGAAGGCCGAGATGGTTACGGCAAAGCAAAAGTGGGAGCAAGGGCCTGTTTTATATGACGAGAGGGAGCTCCAAGCTGCGCTGGGTCAACGACAAGTGGGATTTCGTCATTTTGAACCTTAAGAACACCAGGCTCTGCTCACGGCAGACCTATCTCCTTGGGACAAAACATTTATAGCATGTTCCTTGTCCTCTCAAGTGCTAGTTTCGACTTTCTCATGGGAAGGGGCTCAGAAAAGTGACCCCATCAGAAAATGTAACCCCAATGATCTGCCCATCCTTCACTGAGTCCATCCATCAGACTTTCCCCAACTGCTAGCTAGGAATTCTGGGAGTTGTAGTTTGAGACATCCGAATCCAGTGGAAGTTGGGAAATCACGCCACCTCGAAAATCCTGACGGCAGTTATGTTAAATTTCCATCAAGTCATCTTAGCGGAAGCCGGCGTAATCCTGACAACGTGGGGCTGGTTCCAGGGCCGCGGCCTTTTGCTCTAGGTGGCATTTCCAAATCATCTTCAAGGCAGGCCTATGGTTGCCTAGCAACCTGTAGCTTATAGCTCTGAGCCACCTCCCGGTTAACCCAATGGGGACTGGAAACTCTTTTCAGGTTGCTAGGCAACTGAAAACGCTTCTCTTCATCCCAACCACCCATTTGGCTTCTGCAGTTTGTGATTTTTTCTTAAAAAAGGAGCCTGCATGAACATCCACACACTTCCCACACTGCCTTTTCTGCATTTCTTCTAATATATGCCACATTTTCACTCCCTTTTGTCTAAAAGATGTACTTTTGCACAGGGGTTCTGGTTCTAAGCCAGCGTCTCTCAGGGTCAGCAACTTTAACAAGCTCCCAGAATTCTCAGCGCCAGCAACTTTAACATGCGTGGACTTCAGCTCCCAGAATTCTCAGCACCAACAACTTTAACATGCGTGGACTTCAGCTCCCAGAATTCTCAGCGCCAGCAACTTTAACATGCGTGGACTTCAGCTCCCAGAATTCTCAGCGCCAGCAACTTTAACATGCGTGGACTTCAGCTCCCAGAATTCTCAGCACCAACAACTTTAACATGCGTGGACTTCAGCTCCCAGAATTCTCAGCACCAACAACTTTAACATGCGTGGACTTCAGCTCCCAGAATTCTCAGCGCCAACAACTTTAACATGCGTGGACTTCAGCTCCCAGAATTCTCAGCGCCAGCAACTTTAACATGCGTGGACTTCAGCTCCCAGAATTCTCAGCGCCAACAACTTTAACATGCGTGGACTTCAGCTCCCAGAATTCTCAGCGCCAACAACTTTAACATGCGTGGACTTCAGCTCCCAGAATTCTCAGCGCCAACAACTTTAACATGCGTGGACTTCAGCTCCCAGAATTCTCAGCGCCAACAACTTTAACATGCGTGGACTTCAGCTCCCAGAATTCTCAGCGCCAGCAACTTTAACAAGTGTGGACTTCAGCTCCCAGAATTCTCAGCACCAACAAATTTAACATGCATGGACTTCAATTCCCCCTGGCTGGGGAATTCTGGGAGTTGAAGTCCATGCATGTTAAAAGTTGCCGAAATTGAGAAACACTGTTCTAAGTGATTGCATCTCAAGATAGGCTTGGGGTGTACAAGTTTCTTCCAGATGTGCCTTTTTTCTTAATTGGGGAACGGCATCAGGAGGGTGCTGGTATTCCAAGAAAACAACATTTTGCTTTGCTTGACCCTGTGGAAAAGACGCGTTACAGAAATTCGACTCTCTTCTGTGTTTTTCAACGGACTTCAGCCTGACTCCCACGCCCCCTCCCCTTGCCTCTTGAAGGCCCTTCCTTCCCCTTGAGCCCGTTTGCCTCACTTTTTCCCCTCTAGTAATCTAAAATACAATTTTGCCGAAAGAAGGAAGCGACCACTCCAGCCTTCGCTTTCTACTTTTCTTTTACATTTTTTCCCCCTTCTGCATTTCTCGGAACAGCAGAAAGGGGGTCTCCTGGGAGCTCGGTGCCGCCTGGCTAGGAGCATTCATTATCAAGCCCGCTCCAGTTTTTGTTATTTCTGCTCCTCCTAAGGTTATAAAACCTGTCAGTGGTTTTTATGAGAAATTCCACTGCTGGTGACCCAAGAGAGCGATCCTGTGTCTGAACTGCAATTACCAGCACGTGTTCCCAATTGTCTCCAGCACCGTGGCCACCAGCTGCCGCTCAGATGCTTGAGCACCCCTTTTTGGGGAAATGGCTGAGCTGGAGGGGGTGGAAGTGGAGTTTGTAAGTGGAGCCAGGCCAGCGCTTGTTGGGGAAGGGAAATGCACATGTCCTACTTCCCCCGGGGGAGTTGATCCTGTAGACAGGATCACCCACGGGGGATATTTGGCTGTTTGGGTTAAAGAAAGCTTGTTTGTTGGTTTCAGCCCAAACCAAGTTGGAGTGAGGATGTTTAGCCTCCAGGGTGAGCCATCGGCTTGCAAATCCAGCCCTGCTACGAGTCACAAGCCTTCCCTTCTGCGGGCAAAGAGAAGCATTTCCAGCAAGGAAGAAAACACAGCAGTGCTAGATTTGCGATAACTCAGCCCAGCACATCTTTTCTACTTTGGTTCTGTTGTTGTTTTTTTTCAATTTAAGTGTTAATTGGACCTGTTCCAAAGCTTCCCAGATCAGCTCTTCACCGTTTAGGGTCTGCAAGGTTTTTCAGGCTGAGCTTTGGCATTGTGGGCGGGGGGCTGCTCTCCGAAGAATAAGCCCCACCGAGGGAAAAGCTGAAATCGATTTAATTTAGCCTACCGTTCAAAAGTGACTTAAATCACATGAACGGTTGTGCGTAGGATCGTGCCCTATGCTTTTAATTGTTTTCTTCCTGCTGTCATCAGAGCAACCATTGGGAACAAATTTTGGAGGGGTTTGGGGGGAACTGCACCCAAAGAGTTCATGGGGCATTAGGGATTTAGGGGCCCCAGGTTGGGCTCCCACACCCTAAACCCAGATTAGACAACAGCAACCAAAATTAGCCAGAGAAGCTCATTTCCCCCCCATGTTCATTCCTACATTTTACAAGGTGAGACTCAAATGCAAAGTTCCTACAGTGCTTTTCCACACCTCTTGATATCTCCCTTGCTGGAAAAGGACTTAGTTCCTAGAAATCATGGTTAAGATTGTACTAGGGTAGCACTGATACAACCTGCTTATTCAAGTTACTGAATTGACCCATTTGCTGTGTTGCCCCAGGACATGATTAAGTAGATCATGAAAGCTGGGTTCACAGCTCTTCATATGATGATGATGATGACCATCACTACCACCACCATCTTGGTTAAGATCAACCATGTTTGTTATGTTATGTAAACGAAGCTGCTAGGTATTTAACTGCAACCTTTTCTTTAAAAAAAGAGGGGGGGATGCCCTGATGACAAGCTCAGAGTCTGTTAATTTCATGATCAAGTCTGAGCTGGGTTTTTTGGCAACAGTACAGAAGTAGTCTTGGTTTTGGACCCACAGACTAGCTTGAACGTCTTTTTGGCTTTAGCTTTGTGTCATGCTGGCTCTAGACTTTGGCTCATTTTCTGTTCTTCCTTGATTCTTGAACCTCTGTGGGGCAGAGCAAGGGCCTTGCTGAGAAAGCAGGGTCCGGCTATTTTCAGAAAACCTTTCCACATTACAGCAGAAGCCTGATATATTTAGTTTCTCAACAGCCACCTTCTTAAAAGAGTGGCCTTCTCACCATCTTCCAGAAGTCAGATCCAGCTGTTTCCTCCTCCTTGTCAGCAGATCCTCTTGAGAATGAAGACCTCATGGAGCCAAAGAATTGGCTTCTGCAGCGCCGGCAATTTGCCACTTTCCCCCCCAAATTAACCTCTCTTTTTGCTCCACCTTCCCTGCAGGCCTCAAACATAGGCTAAGCCAGCCTCTCACTCCTGAAACACAGACCTTCTCCACGATGGCATTTGAAGCAATTTACTTATCAGCTGTACTCCGCCATCCATCTGACACACATCTGTGCTTGGTTTTTATTTCCGTCTCCCAGTCTGCAATCAAAGCATAAGGAAAAAAAAATCACCAGCAGAAATCAGCGTGACAGAATGGAGTTTTGTAATTGTTGCTGGTAGATGAAAATCAAGTGTCACCCTAGCGTCAGCTCAGAAAGGGAAATTGGGGTTGAGATCTTCACTCTTCAGTCTTGCAGGCTGGAAACGAAGACATTTTTGTTGATCTGGTAAAAGACATTTTGGGACTTCTAAGCAGATTGTTTATTACATTAGGGTGAAGGCCAACTTCTGTTTCCCAAGAGGTAAGCAGGGTGGCCGAACTAGCATGGTAACCATATTGTCCAGATTATCCCATGGCTAAACTCGCTGTCTGAATCACCTGGCCACATACAGGAAGGAAAGTCACCTGGCTCAAGAAGTGTTTTGCTTTTTCGTTTTTTGTATTCTTTCTTTCTTTAAACCAGTGTTTTTCAAACTTGGCAACTTGAAGATGTGTGGACTTCAACTCCCAGAATTCCCCAGCCAGCATGAATTCATGCTGGCTGGGGAATTCTGGGAGTTGAAGTCCACACATCTTCAAGCTGCCAAGTTTGAAAAACACTGCTTTTAAAACATGCAGAAAGAAATCTATCAATTATCACAGGTTTGTGCCTCTTTCTCCCATCTATGTGTTGTTGTTGTTTTTTTTTGTCTGCTTCACAGTCATTACTGACCCTGCAGTGACCGCCCCCTAGCGGTTTTCAAGGCAATTGCATCTTTCTAGTTTTGGAATTAGACTTTGCCAGAGCCTAATTCCTAGAGCGTCAGCCCAGCTGGCAGCACAGGAGGCGGGATTTCCGTTGCTTCGCGCCCCTTTTTCGGACGAGCGCGGTTTTTCGCGCTTTTACCGGCAACTTGTCCCGTCTCTCTGTGGAGCCGCTGCCAGCATTTTTCCTCCCACCGGAGTGAGAGTGCTCATTTATCTACTCACGTATGTTTTCGATCTGCTGAGCTGGCAGAAGCTGCGGGTAGAGAAACAAGAGCTCACCTTGTTTAACGCGAGAGGCTGGACTCGAACCGCTGAAGTTTCCAGCCATTTCTGGCCGGCACTTTCAGCGTCATTAAGCTGCTGCGTCACCACGTCCCCGTGTGTTGTTATTGCTGTTTTTAAATGGGGAGGGGGGATATTTAATAAAAAAACACACACAGTGAAAGAAAAAAGAAAGGAAAAACAAAAGCGATACACAACTAAAGTAGTGGTAATATTTATTATTAGTATTATATTTATGATAGCTGTCTACTTCAAAAACCCTGGAACATTTTGCACATCCCTGATTTTATGCCTTGTGCACATCCTGGAAATGGGTTAATTCCGTAAGCAGCTGAAGTATTTTGTGTGAAGGTCCTATCAAAGAGGAAGTTTATGCTAAATATTGCCAATGTGGCCTTAGTTTCCTTCCTGGACATATTTATCTGTACATGGTGGGGGTGAAGGGGTGAAGGGGGGTGAAGGGGAAATAATCTTAAAATACAGACTCTCTTTCAATTTAGTGTAATCCATTCTTTATAGGCCAGCTCTTAGTAGGTTGAAATAAAAAAACCCAACTATGTTCACTATATCAGATATGTATAATAATCACATCAATACATTCATATTTAGAATTAGAAAGAGGAGAACCCTCAGGAGTTCAGCATTTCAAGCTGTAAATGAATCAAGGATCAAGGTCACCCTTTTAACATTTCCTTGTTCAAAATGGTTCCTGCAGAGAGAAAAAGTGTACGCATTTTGTTTTTCTTATGCGATGCACACGCGCACGCACTCCTATACATGCACATCCGCATAAAAAAACAGACAAATATTTTTGAAATGATAGTCTGGGTGAGTTCATTTCTTGGTTGGGATTATACTGAATATGGGAACATCATGAGTGTTCTCGGCCGCTGTGCCATTCTATGTCTTTAATTTTGGTTGTTCTTCCTCTGTTTTTAACTGTTAGCTGACCAGAGGCATGCATATGAGATGTTTGGCCATGTCAAGCAAGCAAGCAAGCAAGCAAATAAATAAGGTGGTTTCCCTGGAGTAAAAAAATAGCGTCATCCACATTAGAGTGTTAATAGTCTTTAGTCAATACTGTATCCATACCACTGCGTCGAAATAATATAATCTATCCCTTATGACTTAGGATCATATAATAAAAGAAATTAGAACAAAATTCGTGCAATCCAGTTAACTATTTCCTGATTCCACCTCTGGATTCTGAAATGTAGGTCTAAGTGAATGGAAGTGGAAGATTTTTTCCCGCAGCTCAAATCCAGACCAAAGAATTGTGAGAGTGGCGAAAGGGGACCTCTCGGGTACCTCCTGATAGTGCCAAATTCACATCCCACACCCACTCATCCCTGAGTTCACCACTGGTTACAATTGATACTGAATTTGGTTCTTGTTTGGTTAGGGACCATCTGATTCAACCAGCTGGAGCAGTGGTCCAATGCTGGTTTAGATTAGCCCACTCTAACTCAGTGATTTCCAGGTGGGCTGGACTTTAACTTCCATAATCCCCAATATGTCTTGAAGACACCAAGCTCTGAACCTGATTATCCTTTCACTGAGGTGAGAGAGAAAAATAGAATCCATCTGAAGCAAATTTGTATGAATGTAGGAGCTCCTTAGTAACCCAGGGACTTGACCGACATTAAGGAAAACTAGAATTTCGGTTAGAGAAGGGACATTAATTTTGAAGGAATCAAACCTATCCTTCAAGCACTGTTCTCCAGAATGTGCTCCAGGAGAAAGTTCAGATGGCCCAGTGGGTATCCATGGGTTGCTATGGATGCTGCCTGTCTGGAAAATTTATGAGTCAGTAATAGGTTTGAGAAGAGGGATAAATCAACCCGTTGTTATAAGCCTTGATGTACCCTTCCATTAATATTGGACAGGGATTTAGCTTAAGTAGCCATTAATTGACTTTTCACTCCGGAAACAATTCCGTGAACCTCACAGAAGTCAATTAGCAAAGATGGACATATTAGAGAAAGTGAACGTGATGGAGCTCTGTGATGGCTTTGTGCTAATGAAGATCTCCCCAGCTGAATTCTTTGTTTGTTAGTTTGCAAAAAGGGAAGGCTGCCTCAGTTTCCTTTGTCGTGATTACAGTTCTGGCCAGCTGCATTACAAGGTGGTCTTGTAATTTAGCTGGTAGGGACAGTACAGTTCTGGGGATATCTTTGTCAGTGGATTGCTTGGGGCAGGAAGATAATGCATATTTTTGATGAAAGCTTTCTGGGGCGGGTGGGGGGGAGAATGTGCTTGAAACATCTTGGACTGTCCTATGGTCTAGTCACAGCTGGAAGAAGCACGCTGGATTTCTTAGTCTAAATTCCTATCCAGAGTAGACTTAAATGCACTCTGTGCATGTTCAGAGATGATGACTCCTTTCTGAATGCATGCTGTCAACAGAAGGCAGAATGTTCAGAGGTACATTATTTTATAGGATAAGGTTTCCCCAGTCTGGTGTCCTCCAAACATACTGGCTAGAAAATCTTGAAGTCTGGAGAGGAGTAAATTATTCTAGGTATAACCCAACCCAGTGTTTTTCAACCTTGGCAACTGGAAGATATGTGGACTTCGACTCCCAGAACTGAAAGAGGCAGTGAATAAAGCCCTGCGGGGGTTCATTTTGCAAATGTGCTTTGCTGGGGTGATGCAACCGAGTCACCTTCAGATCAGATCATTCAGACCAGAGATTTGCAGGGCGGAAAACATTTCCCCGCATCCCTTCTTCAAGCGGTGTGTGACCTCACCTCCGTGTCTGTTAACAACATGCCAGCCAATCATGAGACTCAAGGACCCATTTTAACATTGCAAGCACATCACTCTTCCTGCTTGCTCAAAAGTCTTGGCACAGCCATTTTTGGAAACAAAGAGGAGCTAATAAGGGAAAATACAGACTCCCTTTGCTATTCAAGTGGAGGAGAAAACAGCATTTTTTTTTAGTGGTCTGGAATAGGGGGCAGCTGGGAAAAAAGTTGTTAGGGAAATAATCCTCATTGTCATAGGATTTCAGGGTTTCTCAACCTCAGCAACATTAAAATATGTGCTCTTCAACTCCCAGAATTCCCCACCCATTTTAAAGCATGCTGGCTGGGGGGTTCTGGGAGTTGAAGTCCACTCATCTTAAAGCATGCTGGATTCCAGTGCCAATCCTTTAAGGAGAGATGAATTCTTGTACAAAATATGCACCAGGAAACCCATCCCAGACAACACACTGATTTCAGTATAATCCAGGTTCAAATGGGCTAAAAGTGGAGTCCAGATTCAGCTGTAAGTTTAGGCTTTGTAGCCTGGATTACTGATGTAAATGAAACTGAGTTGTCTGGAGTTTTGAATTTTTTCAACCCCTAACCTTTAATTGGCATTGCTGTCAGTCATTTATCTTCCTTCGACACATGGTGGAGAGGAGTGAAAGGAGACTCAATGCAGCTACTAATTTAGCTCCTAACAACACACAGCAAATATAAAACCCAGTTTATCTTTTCAAATGCAAGAACTGTAATGCTGCCTGTTTGTTTCACGGCTGCATTTCCCCGTATTATTGTTCCTTTATAGCAAGATTACAAAAATAAACTAAGTACAAAAATACAGAAAAGGAACAATGATATAAACAATGAAATACTAGAGACAATGGATAAGCAACAAAAAAAACCCTAAATAGAAGCAATAAACAGAAGAAAAGAAACTAAAAAAGAAAATCTAAAAAAAAATCGATAGTAAACATCGAAACATATTAATATATATAAACATGTAGAAATTGCTGCTTTGTAAAAAATACCTCATAATACTATATTATTATCAAATAGAAAAAGGTAAAACAATTACTTGAAAATACTATTCTATTGTTGTAAAATATCATGAAATCTGTGCCAAAGAAGAACATGTTGCTTCATTTTTTGATTAGCTAAAAATATTACCTTTTCCAAAATGGATAAATTACATATATCCAAAAGCCAATCTTAATGTCTGGAAAAATAGCACTTTTTCAGTTTCTCAGAATAATTATTTTAGTAACCCTCCCATCCTCGGCACAGCCATAATTCCTCAAAGACAGTCAGAACCCAACATTTTGGGATATAATTTAGCATCACACTAACATCTTTAACAGTTAAGGATTTCCCCATGAATCTACTTAGGTACATTATGTACATGAAATACTATTCCAAAAAGACAGCAGCCGTTCACAAGAGCAGACCCTATGGGTCAACAATCCCTCAATCTTTTTGTTACACCTCCAATAAAGAAAATCTGATGTCCCTCCTTTCAAATACATTATCTGGGGAGTCCAGTACAATTTGAGGAGTCTAAATGCAATTTTTGGGTGGATCAGCTTTAATCTCAAAACCGATGATCCCATTTTAATGTTTTTAAGGACATGCAGCCACTGATGGGGGCATTAGTGGAAATTCCAATTCTTTGGTCCCTGTTTGAAATAGTCCAGCAGCGTCCACTCTAAAAATATTCTTGATGAAGCTATGTTATGGGTTTAACTTCCATCATGGATTCCATCAAATAGGAAAGTATTACAGGTGCCTTTGAAGCAGCCAAATTGTCTGGCCCACATTGAGCCATTAAAACATGCTTAAATTGAAAATACTGCCATTGTTGTGAACAAGGGAAACCAAATTCAGTTTGGAGATGAGAAAAATCCTCATGATAATCCTTAATAATTGATTTAAAGTCACTATGCCGGCTTCCACCTGCACTTTCCAATAAAACATTTTACCACCTATTTTTAAAGTTCTTCCAAAGAGTTAAATATTCATGACTCTCGATATCAAAATCTACACCCCAATAAAGGCCAAAGTTTTCTTGCAGCACATGCTCCTGGAAATAAAACATTTTCTAACTGCGTGTTGATCCAAGGATCTGTCGTGATCCTAATGGGAAGAAATAATAACTTTCTAACAAGGGCCATAGAAGATAATATTCTACTAAATTTTCATTCCACATACTTATGCAGATAAAATATAAGCCCAAGTGAGTATTTACCTGTTTAGAAAAACTTATGCAAATATTATTTCATACGGTTTTCTAAACAGGTCAACAAGTTCAATTCCTGTATCTGCGTGGAGACATCCATGCTGTTTTCTTGGCACTGCTACAGACGTCTTGGATTTTTTTCTTCACCTTTCCAGCCTAGTCTACAGCTCCACGGATTTCCTAGTGGTTTCCCATCCTAAAAGTAACCAGGTCCAAAACTGCTTAGCTTTTTCAAGATTAGCTGAGTCAACTCTGAGTTTCCACCAGCTGTGCCTTTATACACACACACACACATGTCTCATTAAAAAATTCACGATCATTTGTGTCTGTGGGGTCTCATACTGCGGAAGCTTTCTATGCATCTAAATCAGTGTTTCTCAAACTTGGCAACTTTAAAATGTGTAGACTTCAACTCCCAGAATTCCCCAGCCAGCCATTTGGCTGGGGAATTCTGGGAGTTGAAATCTATACATTTTAAAGTTGCCAAGTTTCAGAAACACTGATCTAAATGATTCATTTCATTTGCCCCCAAACTTTTTTTAGCTTTAAGAGCACCTGATTCTAATTTTATTCTTTGACACATTCCTTTCTCTGATTGGGGTTTTTGAAACACGTTCTCGCAGCGTAAGCTTTTGTTTCTGGGATAACTAATATTTTTTGTTAATGGTACTTTTTCCTTTTCTCTGATTTATGGAGGAAGAGGAGATTTGGGTTGAGGGACAGATGAACACAAGCAGGCTGGATCTGATGCTCATGGTAGTCCTATGCCAGTGGGACCAGACCAGAAGTATCTGCAGGGAGGGTCAAAACAGTCAAGATGGCGGGCCCGATGGTTGGAAGCATGGATTATTTTTTGTTCATTTGGTCGATTGATTCATTAAGTGCCGTCAAGGCAGTGCTGAGTCTTAGTAACCATATAGATAGATTCTTTCCAGAATGAACTTAGACTTTTAGATCTCCCATTGATACGTTCATTGTAGTCATACTCAGATCCATCCACCTTCTGTTTTCCTTTCCTTCAACTTTTTCATTACAGACTTCTCAGTAGAACTGAATCTTCACATGATGGGTCCAAAATATGGTAGTGAGGGTGTAGTCATCATTCAGCCATCAACAGACACATAGAGATAAACCAAATTTACACACCATTCAAAAGAGACAAGAAGACCAGAACAGATCCTCTCCAACACCAACTCCTCAGCCAACACGCAGATAAGCAGGGATGAGCCCCAGACAAATAATCAGGCAGAAAACAATACCCTAATCAAGGCACTACCAAAGAGAAAACCACACCCCCACCAACACTGGCAGGGCAAGCTACTGTGTATAAACAGGGAGCAAACCCCACCCTCCCTCGCACTGATGACGTTCCCTAGTTGGGTCATGAAACGTCTGCAAGGCAACCACCAAGCTCAGAGAGCACCAAGGACTCCACAGTTCAACCCTGAGCTACAGATATTTTCTTCTATTGGTATGTAGTCATTTGTGTCTCAAGTGAGAATTCAATGTGACGTGGCAGTTCTGCAAATGGTGTTTTAAGGCCCCATGTAAAGTGTTCCTTCCCCTATTGCTTTGGGGCAGAGGGCAATGAAAATGAAAATGTACAAAGTTTTCATCTGCCCCCTTCACCCTGATCAGCTCAGGCCAACAGCTCTGGTCATAGAGACAGTTTATGGTTGTTGATTTCAAATATGCTAAAATTTGTAGCCTGAGATTATAGCCAGTTTTAGTAAGAAAAGAAGTGCTCCCACAAGGAATGTCTGTGGAAACAAGGAAAAATGGAGCAGGGCTTTGATCCTGTGGTCTCAGCTACCATCTTGACTTTTTTGACCCCCTTACAGACCCCCCTCCCCCAGGCTCCCACAATGCTGGGTGATGATAACATCCCACTTTCCACTGGGAGGTCAAAGAGCTCATTTGATTCCAACAACAGTCCTGAGAGGTAGATTAGACCATGAGTCAAACTTTTTCAAAGTTCTTCAGTAAGCCTCTGATGCTCTATGAGCTTGCTTTTCTTCCGGCAGATGTTTTTTTACCAGGCTAGGTAACACCATCAGTCCATGGGGGAGTGGAGTTTGCAAGCTCAGAGAACACCAGGGACCCAACGATTCAACCCTGAGCTACATATGTTCTCCCCATGGATCCCTGAAGAGCCGCATGGTCCAGTTGCAGTGAGGATCTAGACAGGCCATGTCCTCAGGCCATTGCTTCAAGTGCAGCCATTGAAATGATAGCTCATGTCCCACTGTATCATGACCCCCAATTTGCATCATCACACCCGCCCCTTGCTAGGTGAAGGGCCAAGTCTAAGACTGTACAGTTCTTACTGGTGGCTATTCCACAGAAACATCTAGGAAGCTCCATTGGAGTTAAGTCAACGGGCTTAAATTCTCCCCAGCCTGGATCCTGGCTATTTAGGCAATGAAAATGCCTTTTCACTATTTTATTCCTTTATTGCTTGGATTTATACAACTAGCTTACAGTCCTTGATTCGGTGTCTCTTTAATTTAATGGACTTGTTCTTTTAAGTAGCATTTTTAAGGGCCTCTGACTGTAAATAAATAAATAAATAAATAAATAATAAGGTCCAGAGTGCACTTGAACCCGAGTCTCTCCAGTACCAGTTTGGCATCTTAACCCCCTACACCTCACTGGTTCGTTGTTGACATTTCGTGCAGTGAAAATTGTGACCCCAGAGCGACACCCTCTTTGGCACCCACCCATGACACAACCACTGGGAGTGTATTCCGTGCTTAAGCAGGTCAGTGACAAGCACAACACCTACATTCTGCCAAATGTGGTTAGTTTCAGGCTTGGTTAGTTGTTGTGATTCTCTGCTGGGAAGCGAGCCCGTTGGTTAGCAAAGTTTGACCTACAGAGCAGACTCGGAAATGGTTAATTCAGTTACCAAGTCAAGCATACCGTGTGTGTGAACACTAGTGCTGTGCAAATCTCTGAAAGGGTGCATTGAACGTGAAACAGTTCAGCCTTGAATCCCTTTTACACACTCCTGCCATATGGTTAGTTTATCATAAGAACTCAGAACATTTATTAATTTAGTAAGCAGATTAAGCAAGTTGTCCCAGTATTTCTCGCTGGGTATCTTCCCCCCTCCCTCAATAATATCCCCCCTAAAGATAGTTGCATATCTCTGCTTAGTTTTCCCAAAGACACTATTATTATTGTGCCTAGATGATGTTATCTGGCACCATACTTAGAGGAAGAGTTTGTTGTAAGTATAGTGAATAATTTTTCAAATGTGCCCCTTTCTTGCCTCCTGCAGTGCTGGAGGACGTGTGGATTGGCTTTTATGCTTAATGCATTTATATATCTGACTTCTCCTGGCACCGTTTGAGACAGCTAAGTGCAAAATTAAAGCATTGGAATAATGGTTTCCAAAACAAAAGGTCAGGAAGGAAAAAAAATGCAGAGTTAAACAAAAATCATGCATCAAGCCTCAGTGTTAGCTTCTTATATATTAATATATTAATATTAATATTAATATTAATTAATCGTCATTAATAATGATGATATATATAATCATTAATCAATATATTAATTAAACTAATATTTATTAATAATAATGAATATTAGTTTCATTGTGAGATGAAGGCTGATTCCAGGGATATTTTTGGCTGGATACCTGTATTATGAAAAGAGGTAAGAGAGGATGGTTTTAACGGTCCTGTCCAACTCTAGAATCCTGGAGCTGCTTTCACACAACAGGTTTAAGCAGAGTACAAAATTAACCCATCAAGGAAGCATAGACCAACGAGATGCCCTTTGCACAAGGAAGTATCGACCAACCCCTCCCTTACAAGTCAAGCTCAGCGACATGGACACAGCCAAGCCAAGCCCCTTGCCAAAAAATAGAAACAGTTAGTGAGTCATTGCCTTTTTTCTGAGATTTTTTTTTAACCTTCTCCACTCCAGCCTGGAATGTTGAGATTTCCTGGTGGTCTCCCATCCAACCCAATCAGACTTTTTTTTGTTTTTGTTTTTGTTTAGATCAGTCAAGCTTGGTTAAGTGCTACAAACCCAAACCCAAACAAAAGAAGTAACCAAGGCTAAAACTAGCCATATTCCACCAGTTGTGTACATGCAGCCACTAAATCAGTGTTTCTCAAACTTGGCAACTTTAAGGCGTGTGGACTTCAACTCCCAGAATTCCCCAGCCAGCCATGCTGGCTGGGGAATTCTGGGAGTTGAAGTCCACACGTCTTAAAGTTGTCAAGTTTGAGAAACACTGCACAAATCTTCCCAGTCTGGCCACTGGATTAGAAAGCAGACCCCACAAGAAATATTAAAACTCTATTTATTGATAATGGGTATAAAAACAGAATCTTGAAAGCCTGAGAGCATTTCCCTTTCCCACCCTGTTATGCCAAAGAGAGTCAAGGCAGGGCCACCTTGAGTTCCTTTCTCACCCTGTCCTGTTTTCCCAGGCAAAGGGTCCCTTCATGATTCCTCCAAGGTCATCTCTGCACTCCTCTTCATTCCTCACCTGGCTTCAAAGTGGAACTCAGCCTACACTACGTTCATCTAAAGCTACGATGAAAACAGCCCAGGAAAACATTCACCTGCAGCACGAACAAGGACTCCGACCCTTGCAGGAGAGAGCCAGAGAGTCAGAAAACTTTCACCAGCCCTAAAGCCCCTGATGGTTTCCTACGATCTGGTCACCGAGCTGAAGCTGCCGTCTTCTCCAGCAGCACAACTGACTCACGCAGACCGAAGCACAAAAGACATTGACCTTAATTCCCTTAGTGCTCTTGCAGGACCCAGCAGCTTTAACCAAACACGCCTGTCGTGTCATTTCAAGTATATACAGTATATATTTTAAAGTTTTTTAATTTTTTACAGAGGCAGAGGAAATAGCAATCATGTAATAGGGCACCTTGAGGTGGTTGAACAGCATCGGGGCGTTACCGTGAGACGTCTTGCTATCCAACCTGAGCCGGCAGCTGGGGAATCTCCATGGTTCTGGTTTGCACAGAAGGCGCTCGAATGTTGCAAAGCTGTTTAATGCGCTGCCTGTGGCAAATGCCCGGAAAAGTAGGGGCTGGAGCTTCATCCCATTCATCCCATTCCCATTGGCATGGGAATCTGAAGGGTTCTAGAAGAGAGGGGTAAAATATCCACAAATATCTGCAAAATCCCGTGGTTGGTTTGTAACCCAGGAATTTGGCTCTAAGAAAACAGCCCTTGCGTTCTCATACAACCCAGCTCATGGTTTGATCCTCCCCCAAGTTGGGGAGGGGGTGGCTGCGGGTCTCTGGAGGGGTAACCTAATCCAGTGCATCGAACAACACAAGAGACTGACGAAAAAGTGTTACTGACTTCGGTGTTTGTGAAAAAGAAGTGGAGCACCCATTCACTCACTAGCAGCCCTTTGAGGTAGTCCAAGCAAGAGCCATGAGTACTAACTCTGCCTTTATTGTGAGGTTACAGTAACAGAATCTTGCAAGTCTGAAAGGACACCTCTCCCCCTTTGCCTTTACAGCCCAAGAAACTAGGGAGGGTCCCTTCTGAGATGCTTGCCACATCCCATTCCTTCTGAGGGCTAAGCTGCCTCTTATCTGACCATTGCCTAGACCGCTGCTCCTCTTCCTCCTCTTCCTGTCTCAAGGACATTCTCACAGACCATTACGCTCACTCATACCAACATGCCTACTTACCCATGGTCAAGTTGGCCAAGTTCAAACTAGATTGTGGGGGAAGACAGTTACATAGCATGGGTGGACTGTCTGGAGCGCTGGCTGGGGAATTCTGGGAGTTGAAGTCCACACAGCTTAAAGTTGCTGAGGTTGAGAAACATTGGTCTGGAGAATAGAGTTTTCCAACAGAGACCTGTACAACTTGTTCCTTCATCCTTTGCCAGCATCATCCATTCTTTTCCACTGGTCTTTCATTGGCCTGGTAGGTTGCTGAATTAAATATAATTTGCTGCATCGCAATTAAGCTTTCCATCTCTGGTAGCTGGTATCCAGACTTGGTCTGCTGATTTCCTTGTTTTTCCACCTACCTCTGCGGTTCAAACTCCATCCATCTAGCTCTCCCATATTTAATTTCTTGCAACAGGTTCTGCTTTGTAGTCGGGCTGGCTACCAACGGCCTTTGGAAAAATTCCACCAAATTGGTGGATGGAGAAACAGGGGGACCTTGTCTCTGAATGTCTTTAGGAGAGAGAGAGATCCTCCTTCCAAACAGCAGGTCTTCTCCTTAACAGAGACTTTTCTCCTTTAAAAAAAAAAATCCCTTTCATCTCATTGCACGAGAATGTGCAAAAAACGGGCAGATATTTTTGATTTTATCTGAGCAATTCCCTGTAGCATAGCTGAAATGCTATTAGGCTGCTAAGGGGCACCCAGAATCTCATTCTTCGGGCTGAATTGGCCAGACTGTAATCTGAAATCCTTGTGATGAATTTGCAGGGCATACGAGACAAGCAGATTGTTCTCAAAGTATTCTTCTCCAAGGTAAGAGGAGGTGAATGAATCAATAAAGAACAGCAGCTGGTGAGCTGAAGTTCATAAAATGCCCGAGATTAATGTGTCTGCCTTTCTATATTGCCTTCTTGGAAGTAAACAAAACAGGCAAAGCAAATGAGTAAAGGAATCTCCTGTCTCTGGGTTTTGTCTTATTTTGTCCCTGTTTGGGGCAGGAAGGGGAAAAAGAGACATAATCTCTGTTGACAGTGTTCCAAAATTGGACTTGCGCATAAAATGATTTGTATCTCTGGGCTGGGATGGGATTTCAGTTTCAGCGATGTAACTTTGATCATCGGCTTGCGTAAGTATCACAGAGACTTTTCACTTTTCAGTGCCCCCCTGACTTTCCTAGCAGAGGCTGAGGGAACAGGTTACAGGAAGAAAGTGCCATTTCTTCAAGCATAGAAGAGGCAGCGTTGAGAGTTTGGCCTTAAGAAATATTTCTCCCGAACTGCATTGGGCTGAGTAATTTCTAGTCTTCAGCATGCATAGACCTACTTGGTCTAGTAGTTAGGAAGTTGGAATTGGATTAGAGAGACCCAGATTCAAGGCCTCTTTGAGGACCCTGGAGCAGTTATGCTCTTCCTTAGGTTGAACTACTCCGCAGGGCTGTTGTTGCAGGGATAAAAATGAGGGGAGGGCCCCTCTCGCTGTCTTCCCACGCTCTCACTGGAAAGGACAGCTACGGATGCCATATTTAATTCAGAGATTGGATTGAAAGACATTTCAGTTGCATCTCCCAGTTGACCTTGACTTTCCAAGAGGCATCCCCTAATCAAGACAAATCATTGATTCAAATGGGGTCTCTCCAGCCTGGGTTGGAAAAGCTCAGACTCGGTTCAGAGACCAGACATTCTTTTGCACATGCCCAAAGTCACTTTCTCCACATTGATTCGATTAGCCACATGGAATCACATGTTTGAATGGAACTGATTTGATTTGTCAAACCAATTCAGCATTTTGAAGCAGATCTGGCCATTTTTCTAGGGGAAATGGTTTAATCTCCAGGGGTACTTTGGAACCAGGAGTTCCTGGAGGATGTGGATTATCCAGATTTAGATCATAGTAATCATCCACAGACCTTTGAAGCATCACAACAGAGCATGGAAGCAACATCTAAGACCTGATGTTAGCTTCCATTTCTGGTCCTCTAAGATACAGTGCTAGGAATCTCTCTCCTGGAGCTCTTCAGTGAGAGCCAATATAGTGTTGGAATAGGCCTGGAGATACCAGGGATCACGGTTAGCCTCACCCATGGAAAACCAGTGAGTGGCTTTGGGCCAATCTATTTTGGAGGTGTTGCAGGGAAATAATTGGAGGAAGAAGTGCTGTGGGCAATGCTTGAAGTCTGGAGAAAAGGCAGGATAGAAATCTAATGAATACCTAACAAAATAAAATGAATTATAGTATCCTGGAGAAGAGCTGAACTTCGATTCATCTTCCCAAAATGTGCCTTGCTTATATGTGTGGGTATCAATGTCTGTTTGTACATCCATCCATCCATCCATCTCATTGTTCGTCTGTTCTCTCCCCCCTTACTGTCTGTCTCTATCTCACCTACTGTATCTATTATCTCTCTATCATCCATCTCTCCATCAAGTCATCCATCTCTCTCATTTTCTATCTGTCTCTATCTCATGTATGTTCCATCCATCCATCCATCCATCCATCTGTCCATCTGCATCTGCAGGGAGGTCAACCAGATAGTCTGACAAAAGCAGCGTAGCATCATTGCACTGTAAGTCCTGTCCCTTCTGTACACACATTAGGATGTTGTAACCACACCCAAAAGAGCGTAGTTTGTGGCACAGTGGTGTGATGCTGCTTTTCTCATTTTGAGCCCGCAGATATCCCTGTGTCATCTCTTCTCCTCTCTCCTCTCTCTCTCTCTGTCTTCTCTATACCTGCCCCTCCACCACTTTATCTTCAAGGTCAGTCTTTGCTTCTTCTCTGGAAATAACGAAATAAATGTCTCCCTGATTCCTCTTTCTTCTTGCTTTAAGCTGAAGCAAGCAGCCCGGGGCACCTTAGGGCAACCTAGCAGGTAGAGACATCTTCAAGAGGCCCCTTGGAAACCAAAGAGCAACCGGCCTGCTTTCAGGGAGCCATGTCATCGTACGTAGCTCTAAATCATGGAAGGGGAGGTCAGTGGAAGGGAAATTGCCATGGGCTCAAATTGTGTTGGCAGGAATCAGGCTGGGGGTGTCATTGAGACTGCCCCCCACGTGGGCACCAGGGCATCCTGGGTTTTCAACTGCCCCCTCATTTGAAATACAAGTGCATTAAAACACCCCCCCCAATCAGCTGACATCAGAGGTAATTTGCCTTACGCAACTTTCATCTTCTGCCAGACAATGAAATCAAAGCTCTGAATTCTATAATTGCTCTATGTTCTTTTTTAGCACCTTATGATTGCTTTATTGTTCTTTTATTATTCCATGGTAACATTATTCTTTTATCTCCATTTCCTATTCTCCCAGTAATTTTCTGCCCCATTTTCACATTATTTAATTTGAACTTAATCCACCATGGCTTTTATTCATGAGCATCGGGAGAATGGAAGGATTTTACTAAAGTGAGCCATCCGTTCTGTCCCCTGGAAGAATGCCTCCAGAGGATCCATGTGGCCGAGTGGACTAAGGTAGCATAGGTAGTGTAGTACCTAGCTGATCTTGATTGACCTTGAAAGAGCTCCGCAGGGTCAAACGTGGTTAGTACTTGAATGGAAGGTCACCAAGAAATGAGAGCTGTAGGACAGGTGGGGAAGTAACAACCGCCGAAGAAGCTGTAGTACCTACACCAGATAACGAAGCACGTTGTGATATTTTGATGCAAAACCTGCACTTTATGTCTTTGCATCAGACATGGGGTGCCAGTATGTAAAGCTTTTGCATCATGACTTCAAGACACCTGTTGTCACCTCCCCTTGTCCTCCCATGGCTACGCATGAGAGGCAAGGACAAAGCACTTCATGCTGTTTCAAGAAAACTATGTGGTTTCCATGCAGGAGTTGGACTGAGTTTGCAGGAGACATCACCTTTCTAAAGAACCCACCTGATTTCATCCCCAAGAGGCATGAGAGGGCAACAGAATTAAACAACAACTTACAAGTAACTTCCACAAAGCCCAATTCACCTTACAATCTTTCTCTTCTAGAGCCTGCACTTGTGTGTATATATTTCTTAAGGATTTCTCTCTTAAAATTCCAGAATGTTTGATATCCTGGACTTCTTCTTCCACCACTGGATTGTCAGTAAAACTCTTGTGGTATGGGTTTGGGAGTGTCATGACAGTACATTTTCCTTGTTACACTTTTCACTTCATTATTGCACTATTCAAGTTGCTGACAGCCCTTGCAGCTCTGGGTAATAAACCAGTACATCAAAAGTAAGATTAGTAAAATCAATCTGCATTCTTAGAGACAGATTTTTGGTGAGGCCTCCTCACTCCAAAGAAGAAGTCCGGTTTACCTTCAGCTGGAACCTCCAACTTTATCAAAACAAGCATCTTATGGATGCGCTGTCTCCTTCAACCAAATTTATGAGGGCATAAACTTTCATTAAGCAGCACAAGTAAAGTTGGTTAGACTTGAACATGCTACCAGGTTCTGCATCCGTTTGGTTGCATTGACTAACGTGGACCTTCCCATTTCTTTCTTGGTCTTTCTTGGACATGAATCAGCTCATACTAGTCAATGCCTACTAGAGTTGGGCAAAACACTTCAGACTTCCATGGCATCCTAGCCATTTACTTTCATCAGCATGATTGATGGTGGCACGGAGTATTTGCCTGCTGGAGCCAGGATAAGCCCACTAACCACGACCCATCATGTTTCTTCAAGGGGTCACACGTGTTCCCATTGCTGATAATTTCACCTTTTTCTGGGCCATGGCTCAAAGATCTAGACAAGCAGCTCTTTGTGCCTGAAGAAGTGATGAAATTGTGTTGGCTCACCTGGTCAGGAAACCAGGCAAACATTAGGAGAAGAATGACAGAGATAATGAATGGGTCAAGCTTTTAATTTGGAGAGCATGTCAATGAACAGTGAATAACTTAACTGAATATGAGGGGTTTTTTCTTCTAAAGTTGAGCCTGAAGTTTGGTGTGCATTACTTCAATGATTTGCCATTTTTCCCCCCAGTCTGGATTTAAAGATGGCTAACCAACATGCTAAATCAGAAATGAACAAACTAATTTTGCACAAACAAATGCATGCCAGAGGGGTCTTTAATCGGCCTGGTTAAGTGTGTTATACAAAGAGACCAAATGGAGCTCACTTCTTTTTCTTTGCTAACCATGCAGTGGATCATGATGTTAATGTATTACATTTTGTGTTAAAGACACATCTTTGCGCAAGGTGCAGTGGTCCAGCCCACTCTACGGTTGATTTTGTTTTAAGGGTGCCCTTGTAAAAAGGGAAGGATAAAATCTCTCTCCTCAATGGCATTGCTTAATTTCCCTGGTATCTCTTTGAATGAGTCACACAATTACACATCTAATGCCATGCGTTGATGTCTCGAATGGTAACCCAAGATGGATTGTCAGGTGCTTACCCGCCCTGTGCAATTAAGACATCTTCACTTAGAGCCAGTGCATATCGCGGATTCGGGTTGGGGTCCATTTGTGAGACGTTGTAGAACTGCATCTGCGTGGCAGAAAACATCATGATGGTGCTGGAAAATGGCTTGACTGTGGAGCTGTCTATGGTCTTCCCTCAATGCACGCCCAGAAGAACATCAGCATAAACTGTAGGTGTGTTTCTGGGCTTAATCTGTACCATTGCATTCCAGTCCTTGGAGACCCCGGCGTGGGATGAAGTAGTATTTCTCAAACTTGGCAACTTTAAGATGGGTGGACTTCAACTCCCAGAATTCCCCAGCCAGCATGCTTTAAGATGGTTGGACTTCAACTCCCAGAATTCCCCAGCCAGCATGCTTTAAGATAGGTGTTCTTCAACTCTCAGAATTCCCCAGCCAAGGGTTACACCTGGCCTTTGAGGAGGGCAGGGACAGGGCATGGTTTAAATTAACTGAGCTCAAAGTAACAAAGCACAGCTAGCTGAAATGATTAGTCCCCACCTATTTAATACCTGGTAACTTCTGGAGGGAGCCAGATCCTGCCCTCTTGGTCTAATCTGGTCTCCTTCTCAATGCAGGATCTAAAAGGCACCCGTCACAATCAGGGAACATCGCCATACATCAAGGAGGCATGGTCCTCAGCTGGCTACTTTCGCTAGGAAGTGCCTCCTGAGAGTAATTCACCTTCCAGAACACGAGAGAATGAGTCTACTTTCTCTTCTACATATCTACCTTGCAGATCATTGAAGGTTAAAAGTGTGCAGCCCTTTCAATTAATTGTACAAATGTCAATTTCATACTCCCACGGTGATATGCTCCATTTTGTCCACCTCTTTCTTAGAAACGGACAGCCAGGACCAGACTCGGTTATGCTGGGTGGCAGAGGAGACAGGGTATTTGTTATTTATAATCTGGATGCTATGCATCTACTGCTGCAGCCAAAGCTTACCTGGGATCACCTTCGCTTTTTTAGCCATTGCGTCACACAGCTGGCTCGTGCCCCTCTGGAAAGCCGATGAAGCTTCTACGTCCCTTTCTCCAATTCTTTCCCACCCGCACAGGCTTTTGCCTACGCCAGTGAAAGTCTTCCTGTTTCCATCCATCAAAATCCATCTTATAAACTTGGATCTGGTGTTCCAGAGAGATTGCTGCGGCTACATTTTCAGGAAGAAATGGCACCTGGATCGGTTGGAATCTGAACGAGACAGAGTCCTTGGGCCCTTGGCTTCCCCTTCTCTCATCACAGTTTGACACCTAAGGTGAGAAGTATCGAACGCAGCCTCTAATCAGCTGAGTTAATGCAGCTGTTGAAATGCACAAAGGGTTTCGCTATTACAGTATTTGTAGAGAGCTCAGCGATCCCGCTTCTCCAAAGCTCTCCGCCTGGGTGTCCTTGAGGGTTTCAGTTCCACCCGCTTGCCAGCCTTCTGCCACTTCACAGCCAGCTTTCCCGAAAGGACAGGCTGCCAAGCATCGTCCTTGCCTCCCCCCTGTTCTTTATCGTGTGCCCCTGATGGATCACAAATCTCAACTCAAGGTGGCTTTGTGCCAGGCTGGCACAACTCAAGGATCGCCTTCTCCATCTCCATCGATAGCTCTTAGTGGGCTTTGACACCGGGAGTCAGAGAAACCGAGCGCATTGCTCCTCAGAAGCACTGGCTGGGCGGTCTGCAGGATGTGGTCGGAAAAGTCACAACAGTGGTCACGGTGGCGCAGGAGAATGCCCACCCGTTTGGCATGCACATAAAAAACGGTCAGAGCTTTGAAGGAGTAAAACAAAGACCTGAACCAAGATCTTCAAACTACCCCGAGCTCAAGTAGGACTCTCTAATAGTTTACTTGGGCATCTGGAGATGTTGGCTCACTAGTATTTTTAAATGGGAACTAGGAAGTAACTAACCACAAAAACTGACTCGTGCCGACCTCCACTTTAGGAACGGTGTTTTCTCACCATGAGCAGAAAATCTAACCCATGTTATCAGAAATAAGATGGCTGGCACTTGACATCATTACTGGCCAGCATTTATGATATGACTCTATGAAGGTAGCCTCCTTAACTGGGCAGAACATCCCCAGTGCGGTTCAAATAAACGTGGCTCAAACAGACCGGGTGGTCTCCACTTGCCAATTGGGTCGGGGGGGATTTTCCCCTCCAGCTTTGATTGCATCGTCGCGACTGCCATCTTGACTTCTTTGCCCGTACCCTGCAGACATCCCTGAGCCCTGGGAAGACTGGTTGGGGAACCTACCAAGAGCTGTCTGCAATTAATCAACACAACTCAGTGTGTCAGTACTCTTGGTTTGTGCTTCTGGTCTGGACCACCTCAACGGACATCGATCTTGCAAGTGTGAAAGCCCCTCTCCCCTCCTTTATTTTTCCTTCCCAAAAACTAGGGAGGGTCCCTTCTGAGATGCTTCTCACGCCCCCTTTCCTTCTGTGGGCTGAGATACCTTTTGCATGACGGTTCTTCAGTCTGCGGCCCTTCCTCCTCTCTCCAAGGCCATTCCCACAGACCAGGAATGCTTCTTAGCCAGAAATCCAATGATAGATGTTAGTGTTCAGGCCAGGGAACTGTGATGAACATCTCTAGGGAGAAAGAAGACTTGGCCTGTTCTCCTCATGCAAGGGTTAGCAACTGGTGGCCTTAAAGCCCCATCCAGCTCTTGGCCCAGTTTCATTTGACCCTTAGTGTAATGTCCGCAGCTTTCTCTAAGCAATCTTTTGACACTTTGGATAACAAGGGGTTGCTATTTCCAAAGCAAAACAACAATACAGTCTGGTATAGTGTATTGTAGCAGTTAAGATGTTGGACTAGGGACCCAGATTCAAGCCCACTCTCAAAACTCTAGGGGTGGCTTTGGGCCAGCCATTCTTCCTTAGCTCGGCCTACCTCACAGGGTAGTTGTGGGGGAAAATTGGAGGACGGTGTGCTGTGTATGCTATCTTGAGCTCCCAAAGGAAAGGGGGTGGGATATACATTTTATCTATAAATGAGATGAATAAAGGGGACATTTGAGAGAGTTAGCCCCAAACACCATTTATCTATCTCACCTAGTTAGTCTTCTCTCGTGCTTGGTTTTCAGCAAACGAAAGCTACGTGCAAAATTTCATGGTGCGTACAGTCCACTGGATCGTAAATTAACCGGTTTTTCCTAAGAAGCTAACTGAAGTAAAACAGATCAAATTTAGCAGGCTGTATAAATGCAGTTGCTGGTCCCGTAAGGAATTTGGTTTCATATGAACCCAGCCAGTAGTTATTGTGTTTTGTTAAGCTAGGTTGAGGTTTGGCATCTGGGGTGAAGATTGCCAAGAAAGGCCAACCCAACCCGTTCACAGACCCCCCCCCCCCGAAAAATCCTGTGAAATTCTCTTCTCCTTTAAAGAAAAAACTAAACCCCGTTCTTTTTCGTCAAACGCCAACAAAGCCATGATGTGCGCATCACCCAAAGATCCATAGATTGTGGCATTTGCGTGATGACTTTGTCCCGCATGGAACATCTTTCGCGTTTCGTTCCTGCCTCTGCCTGTGGACCCTCATGGACTGGCAGGAAAAAAAAAATACGGAATTTCTCAGCCAGCTCTGGTACGGAATTGAATTTTCTCATTCGGTGCCCTCATCCCTTTGAGGGGGCCACCATGTCCTAATTGGCTGACCCCAAACAATGCTCCCCCCTCCTCCCATCTTCAGAGTGCCATGCCTCTAAGATGGGCCAGGCAATCATGACTTGAATTAACATGCAGGAATGAACCTGGGGATTATCGGGGTTTAAGACATAACAAAAGGTGAGGCTGAAGTTGACATTTTGATTGACTTACAATTGTACTTGTTAGAGATAGATTACCCTGCCAAGGGCAGAAGGGGAACACTCTATTACAGGAGACATCAATCTTTCAGGACAAAGGGTGATCTTAGGGCTGACAAAGACAGTAGCTTCAGGGTGAGCTGAAGGGAACCGTCCCTCCGGAGCAAGATTTTTGGCCCAGCGACTCCGGCACAAACGTTTCTTCTGGCTCAGAAACTCGCCGTGTCCAGAACAAAAGGGTCACCCTTGCAATTAATAATGCCAATTCTTGGACACTGATTGATTGATTGACTTGACTTTTATACCAATACAGCCACAGTAGACATGTGGAACTTGGTTCCTGAATTAATTTGTTTTCTGGCCCAGCACAATCGATTAAGCCAGGGGAAAAAAAAGTAATCAAAAGAAATCATTGTCGTCCAGCACCAGGGTCTGGGAAGAGTCATCTAGAGGGACTGAAAACACACAAAGGGAACGATTTGGTGTCACGCACGAGGCAAAAGTCTCTGAATCATATCACAGAACCCTTGGCTAAGTTCACACGGTACTCTAATCTCTCAACGGGGTTCACAAAACACAGTTGCTCTTTTCCTGCAAGACGCTACGGCCTGTTCAGCAAGTGGATGGATCCGTTCACTGAAGGTGGGGAAACGGGTGGAGAAAATGTAAGACATGAAAATGCTGTTAAAAAGTTAATGGGTAGTGCGTGGTCTGTGTCAGGAGAAGGGAAAATGGCTGTGTATCAGTGCAGGCTTCTGCCCACGTTGTTCCATGGCAGTGAGAATGATCAGGAGAAGCAGAAAAGTCAGCTGAAAGCAGGGGAAGTAGGGTACTTAAGATGGGCGAATGATAAAACAAGAAGTAAGAAAATCAAGATGTAGAAGGAAGGTGGATTAAATACAAAGAGGAGGCGTTGGAAGGAAGTCCGTTGATGTGATTTGGTCGTAGAAAGAGAATGAATGAAGATGGAATCGCAAAATTGATAACGGAAGAGTGAATGGGTTGAGAGGGAGGGGAAGTATGGAGTCCTTGGTTCTCTCTGAGCTTGGTTTGCAGACGTTTCATGACCCAGCTAGGTAACATCATCAGTGCAAGGGAGGGTGGGGTTTGCTCCCTGTTTATATACAGTAGCTTCCCCTGCTAGTGTTGGCGGGGGTGTGGTTTTCTCCTTGGTAATTCCTTGATTAAGGTATTGTTTATTGCTTATTTGTCTGGGGTTCATCCCTGCTTATCTGGGTGTTGGCTGCTGTGTTCTGGTGTTTTTGTTTCCTTCTTAGCTTTTTTATTGTCTCTTGGTGTGTAAGTAAGGTGCAAATGGTGTGTAAATGTGGCTTATCTCAATGTGTCTATTGATGGCTGATTTGTCTGAATGCCAAGCTTCCAGGAATTCCCTAGCATTTTTGGATTTAGCTTGGTCCAGGATGCTGACAGTTTCCCAGTTGAAACTATGGCTGAGTCTGTCCACGTGTTGTGAGATTAAGGAGTTTTCATCATGACTTCTGACTGCTAGTTGGTATTCATGGATATGCTGTGCTAGTCTTCTGCCTGTCTGTCCTACATCGTGGCTGTTGCAGTCCTTACACCGTATGTTGTAGATGACCCTACAGGAAGGGGAAGACCAGGGAAGTCATGGCTGGATGGAGTTGATGAGATCCTGAAGAAGAGAGAGGTGAGAAATTTGAAGAACAACAGGCAATGTTTGAGGCAGTGCATGGACATGATGGAATCAAGGATGGTGTCCAATGGTAGAAAGGTATGGGGAAGTTCAGTGAATGGTGGCCGTGGGAACTCCATTTATCTACATTTCTGATCTCCTGTCTTCAGTTTCTTTAGCTAACTCTTGGGTATTCCCTTTCTGTGCCTTGTATAACTGTAGAGAGCCCCCAATGGGAATCATTAGAACAGTGACAATCTTGGAGAAACTATGTGTAATGGTTACAAAAACATGTACAGAAAACTGCTTTAAGCCCGGGGGAAAAAATAGGAAGAAACAGCCTGGCTCCCATGGGTATAAGTGGCAGGGAGGGAAAATGCCGTCAGGTTTCAAGATTCTGTTACTGCAGCCTGTATCAGAAGAGTTTCAGTGAGACTTGTGGAGTCAATTTCCTGGTCTGGCCTACCTCGCAGGGCTGGAAATACTGTTACTTACTACAGAAGAGAATTGCACGATGGGTCTGCCTGTCTGTCTCATCTGTCAGCTTTTTGGCACAGTTCCCAAGCACTAGTCTGAGGGTTAACTTGATGGTGCACAAGGTATGTGACAGGTAGAAGGTGTGGATGCATCATTTAGACTGCCTCCTTCAGCCACTAACATCTTTGAGCCAGGCCTGTCATGTTTTCTGTCCCCGCACTCAGTGGTCTGCTGGTACTGACCGGCGAGAGCCCACTGTTAAATTTTTGGGAACTTTGTGAGCTGTCTGAAAGCTGAGCTGAGCCCCGATACCTAGTGCGCTCATCAGCTGTTCCGCGGCGAGTGGCACAGGCTGGCAGTGACAACAGCGCAAGCATTCTTAAACATTTAGCAGCACACCACTGCCCACAACCCCAGTTACAGCCCTATCCATCAGAATATCTCTTGCCCGACAGATCTTCCCCTACTGAAAAATAGCTCTTGGCATGTAAACCTGGGGATTTATTTTTCTCCCCTGCACCGTCTATTGCTTTGTCTCTACTGGTTATCTGCCAAGTCTGTCTAGCTCGGTCTGTCAAGGCAGGATGTCTGCTGTGAGCTTAAATATACATATTCTTAAAACTCAGGTTTTATTCTTCCCCTGCATCCTTATATTCTGCTACAGAAATAAAAGCTGCATTTCTTCTTCTTGCTCACACCTCCAGAGTCTTCTACTACCAAAAAAATTGTCCTTTGATTCAAATTGTTTAGAACTGTCTTCTTCTTCATTCCTTTTCTGGTATGCATCAGTGTGTGTGTGTGTGTGTGTGTGTGTGTGTCTGTGTGCATCAGAGTGGGGCATGCAATCTTCAGTGACTATGTAATTTGGAGGTCAATGCAATGAATTATGGAGAGATTCATCCTGAAATCTCTCTCGCTTTCTCTCTCTTTCTCTCTCCCCATTTTTTCATCATCAACAATGCAAGCTGCTTCTGGCAATTGTTAAATAAAGCTTCTTTTCCTTTTTTGGGGGAAAAAAAACATTAAATACTTAAGGCTGTAGCAAAGCAACATGTTTCCATCTGGGGAAAAAAGCACAACTTGGATCAAATCGTTCATCAGACTTCAGGGCAATTAACTGAGGAAATATTGATGCTAAATGTTCTTTGCAGATACGAGCAGAAGGCCAGGGTGACATGTCGCACCAAGCCAGGGACTAATTTGACCAGGGAAGGTAGAATAAGAGGTGGGAGGAATTCTTTTGATTCATCTATAAAACATGACATTCTTAACATAAGCTCCTTACTGACAGCTGGACAATCAACGTGGATTCCCTGAGCCCTTCTTATTGCTAAGCGACTGGTCCTTCCCCTTTAGGGAAAAAAATCTGTGATCCCAATTATTCAGCGGATTGAAGACCTGATGCTCCTTGTGACCTATGAACGAGTTGCTCATACATGTAGGTTTTGTATGGACAATTACAGTAAAACACGGACAGCCTTTATTGAAACAGTTATGGAAAACTTTATATACCTATTTATATTTCTAAGACAAACCCTGATACGTATAATTTTGTGGCTATTATTAAACTTCTCCTTCTCCTTCTTCTCCTCCTTCCCCTTCCCCTTCTTCTCCTCCTTCCCTTTCTCCTCCTCCTCCTTCTCCTCCTTCCCTTTCTCCTCCTCCTCCTTCTCCTCCTTCCCTTTCTCCTCCTCCTCCTTCTCCTCCTTCCCTTTCTCTTCCTTCTTCTCCTCCTCCTTCCCCTTCTTTTCCTCCTTCCCTTTCTCCTCCTCCTCCTTCTCCTCCTCCTTCCCCTTCTCCTTCCCCTTCCTTCCTTCCCCTTTCCCTTTCCCTTCCCCTTCTCCCACCTCCTCCTCCTCCTCCTCTCTTTTTTGTTCTTCCTTTGCTTCTAATCTCTTTGTTCTGTTTTGTTAAACAAATAAAGCCAAAAAAAGGGGAGGGCAATAGGAGTGACCAAGGACTAGAAACTCTGTCTCGCCTGGAAAGATGGAGAGACTTGGGGATACCTTTAGCCTTGAGAAGACCGATGGAGGGATAAGATAAACATCTTTGAGCAGTTGAAAGGATGCGATGCAAAAGAGCCAAGACATTTTCTTTCTCATTCTGGAGTGCAGGACGTGGAGTCAAAGAGGTAAGTTATCAGAAGAGAGATTCATTCCAAAGCGTTAGGATGGGCAGTGTTGAACAAGGGCCCTGAACGATGGTGGACTCTCCTTGGCTGCTAGAACTTGCTCCATTGCACACTGGCCAATGCAAATGCAATACAACGTTATTTTGCTCACCTTGCATTTGCACTGGCCAGTGTGCAATGGAGCAAGTTCTAGCAGCCAAGGAGAGTTTTGCTACAGGGCTGCGCCTTGGTCCACATTAAATCAACACTTGGGTGATGATGGATCAACCTTTGACGCAGATGACTAGCACGAGCCTAAGAACTCTTCCTTTGGGCTGATGAAGAATCTCGGCCCGCCCCATTGACCCTCTCCTTTCATGACCTATTTCCCCCTATGTTCCATTCCTAAGGAGCGAGATCCGGCAGGTCTGGAAAACGGAAATTCAAGGGACAGATCAAAGGAGCTTTCCAGCACACAGAACAGCCACCCCACAAGGCCCCTAAGAACCCGTCCCACCCTTGTGATTGTAGGTTTCTTTTCAAAGCCCAGCCAGCCACAGCTCTTTTTTCATTCATCCTCCTAATACTTTGCAAAAAGCAGGCACGAGGATTGTATATTTCCATCTTTGGAGGAATAAGCAAGGGGTTTTAAAAATTTTTTAAAGTCTCTGCTTGAACTGGAGCTCTTTTAAAAGCAGCAGGGGGTCTGTCACGCAGCTGCGGCCAAAGAAGAGATTACTTGCAGCAGAAAGAGATCTCCTCTTTGCCCCCCTCTCCTGGGCAATGCCGCTTTTCAGAAAACCAAGACTGCACAGCCTGAATCGGATATTCATATGACAAAGCCTCCAAGAAGAGAATAAAAATGCAATGCTGAATTGGCCAATTGATGAAAGAGCAAGCCAGCCAGCATATAAAATAAATGCGCGGTGGATCTTCTGCGGGCTTTTTCCTGTATTTTAAGTGCCCACCTGGCCAATCCAAATTGGGTCCACTGTGTTGGGCAGAAGGAAGCCTAATTAGAAAGCCACCACGGCCACAAGCCTGCACGGAAGAATTTTTGCCACCTTTTTTTTTCCTCCCAACCTGGAAAGCAGCCTGCAGAATGCGCATTTCATGCATTATGTACCTTGCTCCTGAAGACGTGATGGAGAGGATGAAGAGGTGCTTGTCCCTTGCCTACATAACAGTACGACTATTTTGTTGAAGATCATCTGCAGCTGAATGGAGAAGCTCTCTTCTGCTTGGCAAGAGCACGGGGAAGGCCCCTCCATGGTAAAAAATCCACCAACACTCATCTCAGGCAGAAGGATGGGCAGACGTGAGGTTGTAACGGGCGACAGCATCTACCTGTCTGTGGCCAGTCTTGGAAGCTGAACTGGGAGGAACTTCGTTAGTACTTGGATGGGGGCCCACCTGCCAAGGATGCTGCAGGGATTCTCAATTCAAGGCTGTCTTAACCTTTTCCAGGATCTTCTTTTAATGTGCCCGCCTCTCCTTATTAACATTTGGAAAATTGGAGACGTGGTCTAAGGGTAAAAACCTTTGAAAGAGGTGCTGTGTCAGAGCTCTGCAGAAGTTAACCTTCCCGTTTAAACCTAAAGGCTAGTTTGTAAGTTTTACGGTAGACGTTTATATACCCCGATGCGGCTTCTGTATTTTTCCTAATGTTGAATCTGTCTTGGAAAGTAAGAAGCCTGATCTTGGGTCAGGGGAATAGTCTGACGTTCCAGAGATTAAAATGATCCCATCCGGCGGATGTCACCAGTTCAGGTCACCTCTGTAAAACCTTTCATTTAGGATAATCCGTGAGAGATCCCGTCTCTTGCTGAAAAGGATTAAATTATATCACTCGGATCAGCAAAACCATCTTCCTGTTCTTCCCCCTTTCTTCAGCCTGGGGAGGAAAAGGAAGGTAGATATTCCTCTTTTTTTTGTGCAGACGGATACCTTCGTAACAGTCGCCCAAATCTCACTGGGGCCTTAAGGGTGCGCAGGGAGGAGAGGTCAAAAAAGTCAAGATGGCAGCAATGCCTGCCTAATCTCCAGGCCTGTGGTCAGGAGGTGGGGCTGAGCCTATGCATTGGGGATATTAACTTGTGACTGATGGCTCTGTTTTTATCCCAGCTGTGTGTTGCTTTCGTTTTTCTATTTTTTAATGCTTTTATACTTTTTTTAAAATAAGGATTCTGATGCTCTTGGGGGAATGACAAAACCACCATCGAGGTATTGCCTTGCAAGCTCCGCCCCTTGGGGGCATGTCCATAATGCCACAATGCACCTGGAAAAGGGGCGGGGCTTCTTCTCCCCTGCCGTCATGCTGTTTTCACCCCTCTGCCCCCCTCCCCCTGTTTGTCATCCAACAACCCACGGCCAGGGACAGATGCTTGGAAGATGCATCTGGGAAGCTGGGTATCTCCCCCACCCACCCCCCAAAAAACCCAGGAAAATGTCCCAGAGACCAGGAGTCCAACCTGTAGCCAGCGGTAGCCGAGTGAGGACAGAAGGCTCGTGTTGCAAGAACAGCAGCAGCAACAGCCTGGCACAATTTGCAGGAAAGAATTTCAGTGCGTGCCGCACATTGGATTATGGGGTACGGTATCATCCTTGTATCTCTGGACTGCAATCTATGGGCTCAGTGTATTTTTGCAGCCCCAATAGGTGAGGTCTCATTTTGCCAGCATGTCAAGTCTCTAGAGCAGTGTTTCTCAACCTTGGCGACTTTAAGATGAGTGGACTTCAACTCCCAGAATTCCCCAGCCAGCATGGCTGGCTGGGGAATTCTGGGAGTTGAAGTCCACTCATCTTAAAGTCGCCAAGGTTGAGAAACACTGCTCTAGAGGAATCTAAGATGTGAATTTACAGTATGCAGATTCATCTGTCCTGGGTTTCACCCTTGGAAATATGGGTCTGTGGCCTTGGTGGCCAGTTGAGCAAGTTCATCTCTTCTCCTTCCTTTAATCCTCACTCCTATCTTCCAAGGAAGCTAAGTCAGCTTTAGTCATACCCAAGAAAGCAAATCTGGAACATTATTTTTTGTTGGTCCATGAGCCAAATCACCTCTTCTTCATCCAACATTACTCTTTCCCACCACAGCCTATCAGCAAATCTTCCTGAAGCTTGGGTCCAACCCTTCTTTTCAACTTCCTTCATTAGCAAATGTTCTTGAACCTGTTTTTAGGTCACTCCTATCCTTCTTTTTCTCCGTCTCTCCCCAAAAGTTAGACAACCCTTGGCTTTTCTACTGCCATGCATATCACTTTTTCTTTTCCCAAAGTAGTCAGCTTTGCTAAAAATGGTGCAGAGGCCTTTTTCTGATCAAACTCTCTCCCAAATGCAAACGTGGGCTTTGCAGCATTGCGTGGGGAGGCCTCGGAACAATCAGCAGAGTATTTTGCAAAGTGTTAGGATCGCTGCGTCGTAATGAGAAGGGGCCTTTAAGAGCATCAAGTCTGCCCCCTGCTCAGAGCAGGAATCGAGCATCCCCCAAACATGGCTGCCTAATCTCAGTTCGAACACTTCCAATGAAAGAGCCTGCCATAGACACCTGGTCAGTGCTCAGTGATGTCATATAGTCATCACTGTGCCAATGAGATACATAACCCTCTCATTCGCATGATGACATCACGATGCACATGATTTCACCTGCCACCTCCCTGCCTTCCTGCAAATGTGCGTGGAGCCCACCTTCTCTGAGTGTTCTTCCTTTTGGGAAAGGTTTCTGACATTCATTTGGAATCTGCCTTTCCATAACTGAAGTCCAGTATTCCAAGTCTTGGGACACCAGAGAACAGATCTTGGCTCACCTCAAACTATATATTCAAGGTCAGTTAATACTGAGGTTCAGGAGGAACTCTGACATTACTTCACAATATCCTGGTGTTGTAGGTTCCCTCGATGCCATCAGGTGCAACCCTTTGGTCAGGCCAGGAATCCAGATGAAAGTATCCATGATAGGTATTTGTCCTGCCTCTGGTTGAAGAAATCCCAAAGCACCTGGGGGTATACTGTCAGCCTCCCCACAGAAGATGGGGCCCCACCAAGAGGGCCCCACCAAGACCCTCAAGGTTGTAGCAGTACCACTGTTGCCTTGTTCATGCTATAGAGTGGCTGACTAACTTGCTTTGGGTATTTGTGGTTGACAAGGTCAAGGGAACCCCATCTTTGGGGTGAATCATACCTTAAGCCTTCATATGGTTCATTTGTTTGTAGGGAACCCAGCCACTGTGTTCTGTCTTCTAGACCATGAAGTGTGTCCTTCGACCTGCCAGTGAGAGGGGCAGACACGTCCATGGTTGACCCCAAGACAAAGGATGCAGAGAAGGTGTTGGGCACGCTATTAAGAAAAAAAGGGGGCACCCAGTGCAGCTCATAAGAAAGAACTGAGGGACAGAAATTCAAGAAAGCATCAGGAATGGATTAGCAGAAGGTTGGAACCAAGTTACTATAGCGACTGCTCTCACCTCTTCGGGCTCCGGCTGCCAAGTGTGAGAAACAGAATAACTTTTCCTGAGGCTGGAGGGGAGGAAGAGAAGGAAATGGAGCACAGAATTAGCCTTCAACATCTTCGGATTTCCTTCTGGGGAAAAACAATGCCCACACTGAAGGGGTTGAGGTAAACAATGGGCTGGAGATAGGGCAGAAGATAGGCTAGAAGATGCTGATGGAAAATAGGACTCCAGCCACCAGTGCCAGTTCTCCTCCACTGATGTCTTGGCACTGCTAAACATCTATCTGCCACTCACATTCCATGATGAAGACCCTCTTCTGTTGACGCTGGAACCCTACTCAGTCAGGGATCCCATAAGGAACCCGGTGTTAATGTGATGCAGTCGGCCTCAGTGAACGTAAATGAAGATTAAAAACTGGATCGTGTCAAGCCAATAGAAATGAATCAAGATACGACGTTTATGGCTGACTGGAAACCTCTTCTTGACTTTTTGCATGAAACAGGGAAAAATGCACTTATGATTGAGGTTTTGGTGACAGAAAAAAATGGATAATAGAAAAAGGGGACCTTTTTTTGGTAATCATAGAGTAAGATATAATTTTGTAATTGTACTTGCATTTGCTGCAAAGGAAAATGGAAACTTTTTCTTTCTATTTCTTTCTACTCTCTCTTTCCTCCCTCCCTCCCTCCCTCCCTCCCTCCCTCCCTCCCTCCCTCCCTCCCTCCCTCCCTCCCTCCCTCCCTCCCTCCCTCCCTCCTTTCTTTCTTTCTTTCTTTCTTTCTTTCTTTCTTTCTTTCTTTCTTTCTTTCTTTCTCTCTCTCTCTCTCTCTCTCTCTGTCTCTCTCTCTCTCTCTCTCTCTCTCTCTTACTTTGTGTTAGTTTTTATGTTCGTTGTAAAACTTTTAATAAACTTTATATATATAAAAAAGAAATGAATCAATATACCATTGGAGGGGGTGTTTTGCCTCAATAAAGCTTGGAGCAAAGAACTCCTTGGTGGAGGCATCAGGACCCCACTGGGCGCCCACTTCTCAGTGACCTGAAGCTGCCATGCTGACCCCCCTTTGGGTAATGCTGAGATAGTTGGAGCCACAGAAGAGTTTCTCTGCAGGCAGGCTACCTCTGCAAAATCCTTTTTTTGCTCCTGGAAGGCCCAAGGATGCTCACTGAGACAAAATGCACCTGCTTCGCACCCAGATAATATATACCCTTTTGGCAAAAAGGGCCAGAAGTTGGTAGAGAGAGATTTCTCCAAATCTCCAAGCTCACTCATGAACTATGGAGGCTTGCTTTTGACTCAGTCCGAATTTTCGCTGCTTCCCTGGCATTTAGTTAAACTTTCTAGCGTACATGTTTCTCTCCACATAAATATATATTGCTGTATACGTGGAGATGTTTTGCCACAAGCTCTTCAGTGGTAAACCGTCCAAGCCTTAAGAGATATGGGTTCAGCTGCATGAGCTTAACCACTCCTGAAACCAAGTGGAAAAATATTAAGAGATGATCAATTAATATTGCTAACTGTGGTAAAAGTATGGGTTTTATGCAGATAGCCTGGGAATGTTCTGGATGTTGTCCCAAGATGCACAGAAGAAAATGGGAAAAAATGGGCTGTTTTCATTCCTTGCATCATATGTTTATTCTGACAAGTATAGCTTTCCACAGGGAACTTCACTGAGTTTTTCTATACATTTCACAGGTCCAAAACACGATGCACCTTAAAAATATGAGAGACCAGCAAGCCTAGATAAGCCAGCTTTCCCACTGCTGAAGACAAGATTAATCTGCGACAGATTATTTCTTTGTCTATGAAGTAAAGGGCTGTTTGTATGTGTGTGTTTGTGTACCTGGGTTGTGTGTGTGTGTGTGTTTGTATGTGTGTGCGTCTCTACCCAGAAAAAAAGGGCAGTTTCCCTTGTTCCAAGAACAATTGGACATCAGTGACATTATCCCTGAAGCTCGAAATAAATACATTTGACCACAGCTATCACATTCGACATGAAGTCTTTCCATTTCTCCAAGAGTGAAGATACTCGCGTGGGATTCAATGACGTTAATAATAAATCACCTTTTTTCTAATATGCGTCTCTCGTAGGCAAATTATATCTTGCTTTAATTTTTTCATATAATGACTATTTTTCTCTTTTGAGGAGCATTTGCTCCATTTACACTCCACATTAAGGCTTTGTAATCCATAATCAAGGCAAACATTTAGAAAAATTGATACTTGTGGCGCTGAGTTCAGGATCATCCCTTTCAGTTTCCTGTTGCATCTGTTGGAGTTTTTGTGAAATCTCCTCTGACACCTTCATCTGAATCTTCTCCAATCCGCTTTGAATTTTTCTAGAAATCCCCTAGCCTTCTGGACAGAATTCAGTTGAAACCTCTGTTGTTTAAAAGTAAAAATCACACCTTCCAATTTGGGTGAAGGATTTATTTCAGCAAGAACAAGCAAGCAAGCAAAGAAATGGAGTTGTTTTGTATATAAATCCCCAACTAAAACCAGAACTTGTATTGACTGATGAGCACGGTAGGTTTATTGGGATAAACGTTAACATGCATGGGACTAAAACTTTGATACTGGGAATTTAGGCCCCGAATGAGGACAAAGTATTGTTTTATACATGACTTATGGAGAGATTAATAGGTTTCTCTTACGAAAATTGATGTTTGACGGGGGATTGGAATGGAGTGGTCTCCCCACAACTGGACAGAATTTCGGAGAAAATAGTAAGTTAAAGATAAAATCCCTCAAGGTAAATTACCAAAAGTTTTCTTTGATTTGATGAATGATTTAAGGCTGGTTGATATATGGAGACAGAAGAATAGCAATTCAAGAGAGTACGCCTGCTTTCCTGAAAGACGTAGATCCTTTTCAAGAATAGACATGATTTGGACTTCAAAGAACTTGGCTACTAAGGTTTCTAAAGTAGAGATATTATCAAAGACTTTTTTCGGATCATAATCCTGTAAATTTGGGTTATAAAAGAAAATCTAATTCTTTTAGATTGAGACTAAATGAAATGTTGCTACAGAAAGAAGCAATAGTGAGGATTGTAAAAAGAAATTAAACTTTAAAAAAATAATAATTTAGGTAAAGGCACTGATTTAAGAATGGTTTGGGATGCAAGTAAAGCTTTTATTAGAGGTTATTTTATATGACATAATAGTGAACTTAAAAAGAAGAGTCAGGAGAAAACATGCTGTTTGGGATGAAATAAAGGGAAAAGAAGAAGAATTAAAGAAATTTCCAGAGAAGATAAGTATTTCTCAACAAATTAAGCTTTTACAACAACAGTTATCTAGGTTAACAGTAAGAGAAATGGAAATAAAAATGAATTATGTACAGCAAAAAATTTTTGAGTTTGCAAATAAACCAGGGAAGTGGCTAGCATAAAATTATGAAAAGAAAAAGAAAAGAAAATGATTTTGAAATTACAAGAGGAAGATACTGTACTAATGGACAATGCGGCCATACAAAAAGCATTTCATCAATATTATTACAATTTGTATAAAGGAAGTGACTCTCTAGAGAAAATAGATGAATATCTAAAGAAACAAAATTTACTGAGGATTACAGAGGAACAGAGAGAGATTATGAACGGTCCTATAATGAAAGGGAAAGTTTCTGAAGCTATAAAAAAGATTAAATTAGGAAAGGTGCCTGGCCCAGATGGATTATCAGGTTCTTATTATAAATGTTTTGAGGATGAACATTTACAGCCTTTACAAAACACGATGAAAACACGAGAGCTGGAAAGAGGCCAAAATAGCATTAATACCTAAAGAGGGACAAGATTTGACTTTAACAACAACAACAACAACAAAACTATAGACCAATATCATTATTGAATCATGACTACAAGTTGTTCATAACAGTTCTAGCTGATAGACTGAAAATAATGTTGCAAGAATTTATTCATGAGGATCAATTGGGTTTTTACCTAACAGACAGTTGAAGGACAATGTTAGAAATGTGTTGGACATTTTGGAATATTTGGAGCAACATCATGGAAAACAAGCCACATTGATCTTCTTAGATGCAGAGAAGGCCTTTGACAATTTGAACTGGGCTTTCCTGTTCAAGGTTTTGGAAGATATGAATTTTGGAGAGAACTTTATCAAATGGGTAAGATCGATTTACACTTCACAGAAAGCGCAAATAATTGTTAATGGAGATCTAACAAAGCCTGTGAGATACAAGAAAGAACAAGATAGGGATGTCCACTGTCTCCTCTCGTGTTTATTTTGGTTCTTGAAATATGGAATAGAGATATAAGACAGGATGAGAGGATTGTGGGAATAAAGATTAAAAAAGAAATTTATAAGTTAAGGGCTTTGACAGATGACTTGGTGTTGGTTCTGAAAGATCCTTTAAAGGCAACTGAAATATTAATGGGCAAATTAAAAGAATTTGGTGAATTAGCAGGTTTCAAGATTAATAAACAGAAGACGAAGATGTTAACAAAAAATGTGAAAATAGATCAAACAGAATTGATGAATAAAATGGGTTTTAAGATTGAGAAGAAGGTAAAATATCTGGGTATCACTATGACAAATATGAATTGTATGTTATTTCAAAATAACTATGTTAAGAAATGGAATGAAGTTAAAAAAGATATGTTAAGATGAGAGAAAATACAACTGTCATTGCTGGGGAGAACTTCTGTGATAAAAATGAACGTCTTGCCTAGAATGATGTTTTTGTTTCAGACAATACCTGTTTTGACAACTGATATACCATTTAAACAGCGGCAGAAGAATATGTCTAAATTTGTGTGGTAACGGAAAAACCACGAGTTAAATTTAAGGTGTTACAAGATGCAAAGGAAAGAGGAGGATTGGTTTACCAGGCTTGAAATTATATTTTGCTGCCTGCTGTTTAATTTGGATGAAAGAGTGGGTGTTCTTAAGAAACAGAAGGTTATTGGACTTAGAAGGTTACCATCTGAGATTTGGGTGGCACGGCTATTTATGGTACAATAAAGGTTAATGTGGATTTTAAAAATCATTATGTTAGACGTGCCATATTGAGAATAAGCAAACCTAGGCTGTGCCCCAAAACACCTTTGTGGTTCTCAGCACAACAAGCATTTTATAGCAAACACAAATGGCTAACATATCATGAGACACTAGAATGCTGTCAAGAGGAATGTAAAATAAAATCAGGAGAAGAACTGGTGGCAGAGGGATATAGCTGTCCATGGTTCTCTTATTTACAATTATTAGAAAGATTTAAAGCAGACAAAAGAATTTATGGTTTTGAACATTCTAAAACTGACTTTGAAATAGAATTGGGTACAAATGGTGAACATGTCATTGCTAAAATGTACAAACACTTATTGAAATTTGAAACAGAAGAAGAAGAAGTGAAAGAACGTATGATAAAGTGAAGTAAAAATGTTGGTCATAATATACAGATGGAACAATGGGAAAATATGTGGCTGAAAGAATTGAAATTTACACTGTGTTAGAATCTTAAAGAGAATTTTTACAAAATGATGTACCATTAGTCGATGTCACCAGAGAAATCATCTAGAAATTTGAAAGGCCCTTTGAAATTTATGCTGGAAATGTGAACAAGAAGAAGGGACATTTTATCGTGCTTGTTGGACGTGTAAAAAAAGCTAGAAAATTTTGGCTTCATACACTGACTGATTCAGAGGATTTTAAAGATTAATATACAATTGAGACCGGAGGTTTTTCTTTTGGGATTGATGGACAAACAGTTGGAAAAAAGTCATGGAGTTTTGCTTTTGTATATGATAACTGCAGCAAGATTATTGTATGCACAAAATTGAAAAATCTAGCATTACCCACCATGGAGGAATGGTTGAAGATGATGGAACTTGCTGAGATGGCTAAATTGACGTTTTTGATCAGGGAAAAGACAATATCTACGTTTATTGCTGACTGGAAACCCCTGATAGACGTTTTGCATGAAACAGAAAAAAATGAACTTATGATCTATGGTTTTGATTAGACAGGATAGATTACAGGAAGAAGAGAGTTATGTGGTAACCCTAGAGTAAGAGGTAAATTTTTAATTGTACTTATAACTGCTATAAAGAAGATCAGAAGCTACTTCTTTGTATCTTTTCTCTTCTTCTTTTCCCCTTTCTTGCACTTTTAGCCTTCTCTTTGATTTCTTTCTTCTTTCTTACATTATATTCCTTTGTATGAGTTTTTATATCTTCTTTTAAAAAAAAATCTTTAATAAAAATTATACATAAAAAAATAAATAACCAGCCCACCCCCCTCGGTTGCCCCCGTTTTCAGTTCTCCCTTTTGAGCATATTAAATCAGAAGGAAAGATGTGTTATTAAGTTTTGTCTTACATTTTTATTATTTTGTGCGGAAGAAAGGGAAGGTTTCATTTACATAATTCATTTTTTTTTAACACAAAGATTCTTTTATGCTTGCTTATTGCTCCAATTTAATTCCAGCCCCCTCCCCATCATGTCTGTATATGTGTATGTTTATGGGGCAATAAACCAGTGATTCTCAAAGAACATGCCAGGGAAAAGATTTAATATTAGCTTCCCGCAGGTATTTCCTGCCTCATATCCATCCCTCAATTGGGGGGTGGGTTTCTTAATATACTGCCTGTCTACGGGAGGGGCTGTGGTCTTTTGGACCCTGACTGAATTAAAATAATTATTTCTTTTAATTGCTTATTTATTGTATGGCCTGGGGATTGGAATGGGGGCCTCCTTGAGAGGAAAATGCAGGATGACATGAAAAAAGACCCCCCCCACCTCCCCCCCCCCATGCTGTGACAACCCGTCAGATTGGGCTCCATTTCCTTCTTGGCAGTAACTCTTGAGCCAGACTTCCCTGGGGAAAATAGGGACAGAAGAATTTGCCCTGGAGAATACCAGTGGCATCTTGACCTCCCTCACCAACCAATTTTGATCATAGCTGGCTGATACAGGAATGATGAAGTTGGGGCTTAATGTTCCTTTCCCCTCCTCCTCCTCTTTTCCTTTTCTGTTGTGCCGTTTTGGATCGTCAGCACAAGTGCAGAGAAGGCCTTACGTTTAGTGTTCGGGAAGCCACGCTGGGAGCCTGTGAGATTAAAAAGCAGGGCAGACATGCATTCAAGTAATAAGGAGGAGTAAAGCGTGCTCCATTCCCATCTTTCCAGCCTAAATGCCCTTGTCCCGCCTTACTGCAGGCCTGAGTACCACATCTGAGCTTTGCTGGGTGGAGGGCACACCTCAAAAAACAATTTGCTGCATCAGGACAAAAGTAAAACTTTGATATCATGTCACTGACTTTGGAGCGTAATTAAAATGATATATACTTAATGCAATTATAGTGGCTGAGTATGCCCAAAGTGGCACTGTTTCATATTCTAGACTGGTAGCCTGTTTGAAGAAAAAGCCGGCTAGTTCTGCTCTACAGATTTGATTTCAAATCCTTGCCATGGCGAATAAGGACAAATGGATTCATGTAGCCAAGTGTTTTTGTTTCAAAACACAGGAGCGGAAAAAACAACCAAGGACTAAGAAAAGAATTTGAGTTTGCTGAGCCAAATCAAGTTTCTGGTCCTCATGAAGGGGTTAAAAAAAAAAGGAAATTGAAAACCTAACAATTAGAATCTCAGCAAAGCTTCACGGCTCACACAGGGAGCTCAGAAGTTTTGCTTAGGTTTATCAATAATTTCTTGAACTGACTCTTCTCTGAAAAGCAGAGTGAAGGAAAATCTTCTGTAAGATCATACCGGCAGATGCTCAAACCTAGATTAAGGGAGGGAGGTGATCATGTTCATACAGTGTGATGCCCAAACTAATAAACATTTTGATGACTTAATGCGATGGCACCACGTATTGGCAGGGTTTCCACAAAAGCACCAACATGTCCTTCCTTTGCTGGGGATTTCATGTAGGGATTTTTCAAGTCTTGGCTATTCTCTTCTTCCAGAATGCTTTTTCAATTTCCCTGTCTGGCCTAAGCCGTGGATTTCCTTGTGGTCTCCCATCCCACTCCTAAGCAGAAAGAGGTATCCACAGAGTATGGTTAAACAAATCAAGGTGGTGGCCACAAGTGAAGCTCTACCCCATTTTTTTAGGTGTGTCAGACATAAAAAACAGATGGAACTTCAATTGCACCATGGGGGCCGCCATCTTGACTTTTTTGACCATACCCTGTGGACACCCCTCCAAGCAGATGTTGATCTTGCTTAGCTTTTCTAAATCAGAAAGGTCAGCTAGGTGCTGCATCCGGGCACATCACAAATGACCCACTGTTGCTTTCTCCTAATCTGGTATATTGCATAAATCAGTGTTGTCCAAACTTGGCCACTTTAAGATGAGTGGATTTCAACTCCCATGCTGGCTGGGGAATTCTGGGAGTTGAAGTCCACTCATCTTAAAGTGGCCAAGTTTGGACAACACTGGCATAAATCAACTTTGGATCACCCTTCTGGTAGCTGGGGGTGGATCCACTCAGACTGCAGGGAGCATGTCTTTAAGCCTGCCGTTCTTCATTAATATTTAGGGCACATGCCAGTCCGGAGGCCTCAAAGAGAAAACCCACCAAAGCAATTGCAGGATCAGCAGAAGGTCTTTAATTGCCGTTCCATCATTTTATGTCTCCCAAAGCAGAGATTAGCCCAGTGTCTGCCAGAGAGATCCGTTTCCAGGGTCAGAGGCCCTGCAGCCAGCGAAGTCAGCGAATGTAACAAGAGTCCCAGAAATCCTTTGCGAATCCAAGAGGAGGACAACGGATGGATGGATGGATCGATGGAGGGAGGGAGGGATCAATCGATGGATCGATGGATCGATGGATCAACTGATGGATAGACAGGCATAGATGGATGGATAGATGACAGAGATAGATAGATAGATAGATAGATAGATAGATAGATAGATAGATAGATAGAGATAGCGCCTGAATATTGATCATATCACCATAGGGACACTGTGATGATCATAAATGAGAGAATTGGTCATAAAGTTTTCAGTACTGTTGTAACTTTGAACAGTCGCTAAACAGGGCAGTTGTTAAGCAAAAGCTACCGGATAGATAGATAGATAGATAGATAGATAGATAGATAGATAGATAGATAATACCGTATTCCTTGCTGGGAAAAAAACAGGACAGCAGCCTCAGGCTGCAACCAGTCGCCTCTCAGCTGGACATGGGCACAGTGACCAGCAGAAAACAAGCCGGCGGTGCCGGCTGGCCTGTCTTTTGCTGGCAAGCAAGGAACAAGATGTGCTTTGTGTCTGAGCATGGGCAAAGATGCCACAAGGCAAAGCCAGCCCTACTGGGGCAGCACAACGTAGGCACATACAGGAGGGGCTGGCGCAGGACGCCACTAGGACGGGGCCTGGGATAACTGGTCCCACAGCTGCTGAACAGCCCTGCCATGGCTCTACATTAGGGTTTTTCAAACTTGGCAACTTTTAGATGCTGGCTGGGGAATTCTGGGAGTTGAAGTCCAACCATGCTGGCTGGGGAATTCTGGGAGTGGAGTTTCACCCATGCTAGCTGGGGAATTCTGGGAGTGGAGGTTCACCCATGCTGGCTGGGGAATTCTGGGAGTGGAGGTTCACCCATGCTGGCTGGGGATTCTGGGAGTTGAAGTTCACCCATGGTGGCTGGGGAATTCTGGGAGTTGAAGTCCCCACATCTCAAAATTGCCAAGGTTGAAAAACCCTGCTCTGCACGCATCACTTCTTCCACACCAGCTGGTTTCTTCAAACTGTAGTAGTAGTAAAGTACTAATCCGGTCTGCATTGGCCCAAACTGAAATCCTCCGGGCCTGTTTGCCCACGTAAAACCCTCTGATCTGATGGAAAGTTCCCACTCAGAATTTAGGCTCTTAGTTCCACCCTGCAAAAACATATTGAAATTATGAATGGCAAGATGGAGAATCTGAGCGAAGGCTTCATTTTGGCAACCGTCATGTCCGGAATTGATCGGGAGCAAATTGCAATATGTTGTTGCAAGGGGGCGTTCAAAGGCCAGTTTGGCAGCGACTCCGTTTTGTGATGTTCTCCTCTGTCTACGGTTTCATCTGCGCGGCTTTCCGAGGAACTCAGCTGGCTGCCCCCCTCCCACCCCAATCTGCCGCAGGAGACAGACCTGTGAGCCTCGAAATCCGGCGTGCGTTGCGATAGCCAAAGGATTATAAGCAGAAATCATAAAGCAACGTGTAAATAAACAAGGAGGCGTTGCATTTCTTAATATGCTGTATATCTGGAATTCGGAAGGGATATCTCTGTCAGGCTGATTAAAGTTCGTTTGCTTGGCTTGGCTAATCAGGGGCCCTGAGGAATTATCGTTGCAAGATTTTACATCTGATGCTTAATTTCCGGCTCCAAATTGCTCAGATGCAGCCGGGCTGTGTGATAAGATATAGGGAAGACATTAGCTTTCTGGGTTTGGTTTTGTTTTAAACAGACTTTTTTTTTAAAAAAAAATCAAACTGGGCTGGATCTCGGCGCTTTGGAATATTAATTAATAATAAACCCCTTAATATGCAGCATGTTTTATGCCCAGAGTATCTCTGGATTTGAATCTGCTCCTAGATATTTCTCTTGGCAGGCTTCAGTCTCCTTGCCCCAGCTAATTTTTTTTTTTTTTTAAGAGTCCCTAAAATCCACATCTATGAGCCTGGTTAGTAGAGCAAAGTCTCCTCTGAGTTGACCTCCATCCGCAGGGTCTTCATGTCCACGCGGTGTTTTGGGGAACAGGATGGAAGTGATTTGCCTCCACCTTCTGAGATGCTTTTGGACTGCCCAGTCTAGTTTACAAAGCGAGATTTCCTCGTGGTCTCCCATCTACACCCTAAGCAGGCCAAATGGTGCAGAGTTGCCACGCCCACAATGTAGGCCAGACACTGCCAACTTCTGTGGTTCACCGGCATTCTTTAAGAAATTGTAAAGGGGGGAATGGGAAGGAGGGAAGGGTCTGCAGCTCAGTAGTTTGCTATGAAGCTTATCCTCTCACCAAGGAAAAAGACGAAATCTACACCCAGAGCCAGCTTTCGTCTAAGGCCAGTAGGCAATGGTCTAGGGCAGTGTGTCTCAACCTCAGCAACTTTAAGATGGGTGGACTTCAACTCCCAGAATTCCCCAGCCAGCATGCTTTAAGATGGGTGGACTTCAACTCCCAGAATTCCCTAGCCAGCATGCTTTAAGATGGATGGACTTCAACTCCCAGAATTCCCTAGCCAGCATGCTTTAAGATGGGTGGACTTCAACTCCCAGAATTCCCTAGCCAGCATGCTTTAAGATGGATGGACTTCAACTCCCAGAATCCCCCAGTCAGCATGCTTTAAGATGCTGGCTGGGGAATTCTGGGAGTTGAAATCTACCCATCTTAAAGTCGCTGAGGTTGAGAAATACTGGTTTAGAGCACCAAAGCTTAGGGGCATCAAGGCCACGCCTGCTTCCGAAAACAAAGGCCACCAGAAGAGTGGTTAAATTCTGAATTTACTGCCCAATACATAAAATGTACATTTTTCTAAGTACATAAAATGTTAAATCAATCATTCTAAAAGTGCAAATCTTAACATTGGCAGGAGATGGCACCATTAGTCAATGTAGCATGCTGGGTAGGGAATTCTGGGAGTTGAGGTCCACCCATGTGAAAGTTGCCAAGTTGGAAAAACACTGCTCTAGAGCAGGCTTCCTTCAACTCCCAGAATTTCCCAGCCAGCATGCTACATTGACTGGCTGGGGAATTCTGGGAGTTGAAGTCCACCCATCTTAAAGTGGCTGAGGTTGAGGAAGCCTGCTCTAGACCCGTCAACCGGAAGTGAGTAAACCAGAATGCCGGAGACCACTCTTACGGAGCTAAGAGAACGGATACAAAGCAATCTTATCAGTTTACCCTTCCGGGATATGGGTTTTTGTGGCAGGGCATGCCCACCTAGGCCGCCTTATTCAATTAGGCTAGTCCCCAGAGGCAGCCATTTTGGGAGTGCGCCCACCAGACCTCGCACCATTCCCCAAAGGCTGAAGGCTCCAGTTCAGAGTTTTGATTCCAAGGCCCTCGAGTCAAATCTCTCCATCCCATTTCTGGATCAGAGGGATACATTCAGATCCAAGCTTCAGATCCGACCGGATTCATCGGAACCATTTCAGATCATTGCTTAAAAATAAAATAAAATTAAAAACAAACAAACAAAACAGTGTGAATGTGTCAGAGGGCAGGAAAGAGACAAGGACTTTGCATGCACATACACATATTCTTCTACTCTAGATCACATGCTGGCTGGGGAATTCTGGGAGTTGAAGTCCACCCATCTTGGAGTGGCCAAGGTTGAGGAACCCTGCCCTTCTGAGCCTGGCAAGACCGAATCTAAGTTTCAAATGCCCAGCTCTTTTCAAGGGCCTTTTCTTCATAAAATGCCCGGGTGAGGGAGAAAGAAGGTGGTGCGGTGCATTGCGTTCTGCCAATCAGGTCATTGGCTGCGGCAGGCAATCATGGCTTAAGTGAAGTGAAGCGACGCTGCCTGGGCTCAGCCACGGCTCCGGGGACAGAGCGGAAATTGCTGCCACCGGGCATAGAAGTAAAGAACAGACAAAGATCCCCTTTCCTGTCACCGTGACAGCTCATCTGGGTCTCCACGTTCAGGTCTTGAGGGGCTGGTATCGCATCGCCCTTTGCATGCCCAAATCAGAGGTCATTGAGACCCACCCCCGCCTGGCACAAGAAGTCCATTCCAGGGCAAGGAAGTCCATCCTATTTCTAGGCAGGCTGCTTCCTTGCTTAACAGTTCTTACACCTAGGAAATTCCCCCTAACATCTATTCATTCATTCATTCATTCATTCATTCATTCATTCATTCATTCATTCATTTTATTTACTTATTTATTCAATTTATACAGCCGCCCATCTCAGACCAGTGACTCTGGGCGGCTATATAAATCTAGCCTGAATCTCCTTTTTTTAAAAAAAAATTAGCTGCTTTGTTCTTGTCCTGTTCTCTCTTTCGGTGCAGAATAGGTCCAATAATACATCTGGCACTTAATAGCTTTTTAGGTGTTTGCAAGTTCAGTATACTCAGCTCCTGAACGCTTCCCCGTGGGTTGAGTTCCCATATCCTTTGGAACCCGCTGCAACTTCTCCATGTCCCATTTTAAGTGCAGTGGACCCTTTAAACTGGACACAACAATCCGAGGGTTGTCGAACCAGGACTGACTCCACGGAGCAAGGATCTCCCCTGATCTGGAGCCAATATGGTTCACGCAGCCCATAACTGCATTGGCCTATTTAGCTGCTGCATCACGCCATCGAATAGTTCCCCAAACGAGAAAATTAGAAGCGCTTTCTTTTTAAAATCAGAGCAGAAGCTTAACCATCCTTTCCAGCTAGGCAGATATCTTACTACAGTATGTGCTGCTTTAAATATCACCATGTTTGCCTCTTGCTAAAAAAAAACCCGGACCTGCCTGAATTTTGACAACGCTTCTCACGAATTCTATTCTAGTAACAGGAAAGAGCTTTAAGCAACTGCCACTTTAAAAAATCAGAACGAACCACTAAATTCTCCTCCTCTTGCCGGAGATTAGGCAGGTGCGGTCTTTTCCGGCGTGACTTGAAATGTTATGCTAGTTTGTTAAAACGGGCAGAAAAGTACAGCTGTTTCTGCGTGCCTAGCAGAGTCATCATCTTCGCCTCGCTGCGAACTCCAAAAGACCCTCAAGAGGCAACCGTCTAGCCGAGACCCATATATTCCCCGCAAGCACTTCTGACGTGGGCCCTGGATCCGTCTTAGCCGCCTCTGATTTGGTTTCAGACAAAGATGTCTGCTTTCCGAACTTCCGAATTGGAAGGGGAGTCAAAAGTGTGGGCTGTGCAGTCCTAGACAGGAGCTTTTCGGTCAGACTCGGTCTTCTTGTTCCTCAAGAGAGAGAGGAACTCCTCTCTTCTCCATGTTCAACTTTGCAGGAGTTTCTCTTCTTCCTGGAATTAGGAAATTGGCAACTTTAAGATAGGTGGACTCCAACTCCCAGAATTCCCCAGCCAGGGGAATTCTGGGAGTTGAAGTCCAGCCATCTTCAAGTTGCCAGGGTTGAGGAACACTGCTCTGGACTGTCAGCTGTTTAGCAGACCAAGACCTGTCACTGAAGTTCGGTCACTTATCCATCAAGCAGATCACTTCAAACCCCTCTATTTCTCATTATAGGAAAGGGCTTTGTGTCCTTCTGCAAAACAGCCAAAATTTGGGTACGAGGGAAAAAGAGAGGAGCAACATTGCTATCTTCTGATTGAAAACTGTTATCTACAAAAGTTTGGAAAAGCCAGAGAAAGCCGTTTCAGTGATCAGATGCAGGGTTTCTCACACTTGGCAACTTTAAGACGGGTGGACTTCAACTCCCAGAATTCCCCAGCCAGCCTTGCTGGCTGGGGAATTCTGGAAATTGAAGTCCACCCGTCTTAAAGTTGCCAAGTGTGAGAAACCCTGAGATCCAGCCAGTCTGATCCAATGGAACATGGTCAAGATTGTTAACCTAGGATTGGTTAGTTGGTTTAAGACAGGGGAGTAGAACTCCTTTAGCTTTTAGGGCCCCAACAGACTTTGTAGGGTACCTTAGGAGCCTAGATCCCTTTGGGGAGCAGATGTCGGGAGTTTTGAGGGCTGCAATGGGTGCCAAGCCCCCCCTCAAAGCCCCCCCAAAGCTCTTCAAACCAAAGGCCCCCCAAATTAAGGTCTCCTTTCCCCCCAGCCTCCCCGGAGGCCCTGAAGGAACGTTGGCCGAGGGTGAAGAAGACCCAGGCGACGCTGGAGATGGCTCTGTGCCAGATCAGGCAGCGCCACGCAGAACGTGCCACGGCCCCCAGCTGTCATTTTTCAGCTCCACACGTGTCCAGACCACCATGGCACCTGGGGGCTTGCTCGTGTCTGGGGCGTGGCGCTGTGCCCTTGCAGGAGAAGCAACAGGCTTCCGATGCCACCTGTTTCGTGGATCCCCCATTTTTCTCCTGTTTGTAAGGGAGGTTGTAAAGCGGGGGGGGGGGGGGGCTGAACCAGGGAGGTTCCCGCTGCAGAAACTACTTTCTCTGCCTTTAGTTGCTAAGCAATTGGCAGGCTCTCCTGAGACAGCCGGGTGGACCCTTGGCACGCCGCGCTCCCGTCTCGCATTTGCAATTTAAATTCCCTGACAGGCAGAAGCAGCCAAGCTGTTCACTTAAGATGTGGGGGGGGGGGAGAGAGGGGGGGCGAGGGAGAAAATAAAAGAGATATATTGAAACAGAGAATGTCTAATGCCCCAAGCTCTCCATAGATTTTCTTTTGATAGTTGTGAGACAAGGAAAGGGAAGGCGAGATATGGAGACAGCAAGGGGGGGGGGGGGGTTGGGGAGGAAGGCCCAGCTCGCCAGCTGCGTTCACACAACATGCTTGACTCGGTTAGGATTAAGCGTTCTCAGAGTTTTGTGGCTTACTGTGTTAAGTGAAGCCAGCTTATTAGGTTAGTTTTTGGTTTGGTAAATTTTGCAAACCCCCCCATGATTGATTTAATAACCAGGCTAAAGGTGTTGTGGGAATGCAGCCGGCAAATAGTTGCTTGGAAAGATGGTTTCTGGAATCAACAGCGGGCTAAGTGGACCCAATTCGTGGCCACTAATCCTGGCTAATCCTGACTGCATGCAATACTTGGCCACTAATCCTGGCTAATGCTAAATGGATGCGATACTTGGCCATTAATCCTAGCTATTCACTTTCCTAGGATCGCAGATTGATCAAAGCAGCAAATGCTGTCCAGAAATAAAGCGTCAAATCGCTCTGGGTCGCACAGCAATGATGAGCACGAAGCAAGTATGGAAAAGCAAGGACATCAGCCTGGCAACTAAATGCAGATTAGCCCGCACCATCGGGTTTCCCGCACCTACCTACGGTTGCCAAAGTTGGACCATGAAGAAATTAGACAGGAGGAAAACCATCTCATCTGAGTTGTGGAGTTGAGAAGCCTCCTGAGCATTCCTTGGACAGCAAAGATGACATACAAGCAAGTTCTGGAGAGTATAAAACAAGACAAATCGCTGGAGGGCAAAATCACAAAACTCTGCCTTACTTATTTCGGCTATGTCATGCAATCAAACTCACTGGAAAAGGCCGTTACGCTCGGAATGGTCAGCGGCAAAAGGAAACGAGGCCACCAGAAAACACAGTGGCTGGACACCCTCAAAGCCAACACCAGCCAGAGCATAAAACAACTGAAAGAAGCCGCACGAGATCGGAAAATGTGGAGAGAGCTGGTCCATAGAATCGCTGAGAATCGGACACGATTGAATGGATAGCCTCAGCATCAATCCTAGCTAATCCTAAATGGATGCAATATTGGGCCGCTAATCCTGGCTAATCCAAAATGGATGTAATATGTGCCCACTAATGCTATCTTAAACTTTTTTCCCCATTTCCTGCTTAGGGTGAGGCAGCCAGAGAAGCTAAGCAGTGGAAGATTGGCCATGGTGGCTGAGAAGGATGGGAGTTGAGATGAAACCCAGCTTGGAAAAAGAGCAGGGCATAACCTGTTTTCACAACATGGGATGACCGCTACCCATCGGGGCAAAGCACTGGCCCGTTTTGTGGAGCACAAAGCTGTTACATCAAACTAGAGCCAGAGGACCGGCCCAAGTGTTCCAGAAGAATATGCAAGTCGGTGAGGATGGAGAGAGAGGTTCCAAAAACCAGGACACGGGGAAGAAGAAAACCCTCAGAATAGACCAGATGTTCAGCCAGTGGTTCTGTAGTTACAAGTCAAGGTGGTTCAACATCAGGCCACACCTAGGAATCCAGGAAAAAGGAAATGGTTGTATCAGCCAGGTCTGAAAACAGAAAGCCGATGGCCCTCAATCTTCTTCTTGCCACACAACGTGGTCAAGGCAATCACTCTTGAACCTTGTGGCAGCCTCTTCAATACAGGTTTCTCGAATATTGTTGTTGAGCAAGAACAGAAGGGGGTATCATGGACTTTTGGGGAGCTCTCAGGATTTGATGAAAGACACAGTGCAAAACAGCCCTTGCACATTTTCACCCCTCTTTTATTAACCTAAGTACCCACCATCCACTCTTGGTTTCAGCAACATGCCTTGGCAAGGTTCTTTCCAGCTGGTTAAGCTAAGTGTGGGCTCTCCCACGCCTCCTGGCCATTTTTCCTGGAAACCATCAGGGAAGGCATGAAGCCGTGGCCTGAGATTGAAATTTCCCCTTTGCTGAACATTATGTGGGTTGAAGGCTCTCTAAGGACATATGTCTGCACTCTGTAATGTTGGTTTAACATCTGTGTACACTGGTCTATGTCTAAAGACTCTAACTATTTCTACTGAGAGTTCAGAAAAAGGCTAGCAATATCAGCTGGTCTTGGCTGAGTCTCTGGCTGAGAGAGGTAGAACTTGGTCTCTCCCATCTAGATCTTCTGGTTCTTAGAATCATAGAATCAGAGGGTTGGAAGGGACCTTGGAAGTCTTCTAGTCCAACCCCCTGCCCAAGGCCTCCATACCATCCCAGACAAATGGTTGTCCAATCTTTTCTTGAAAACCTCCAGCGATGGAGCACCCACAACTCCAGGAGGACAGCTGTTCCACTGCTGAATAGTTCTCACTGTCAGGAAATCCCTCCTTATTTCCAGGTTGGATCTCCCTCTGACGAGCTTCCTCCCATGGCTTGTCCTACCCTCAGGTGCTTCCCAGAGCACTCTGTGCCAAATAGATTCTGTCCACATGGATCTCCGATTCTGAGCACTTTTCTCCAGATTGGGACCTGCTCCACTTCGGAGACTCTTGCCTGGGCCTTTCTCAAGCTACTTGTCCTTCAGCAGGCTAATGCTGCCTAGAGCTATCTTAGGTGTCCCATCAGTCGCCCCTCCTTCATCAAAGACTGCCTTTCTCCAGAGTTTCCTTTGGTAGGTGCATTCATTCCTTCAACATATTCCTATGCCACCCAAATCAAAATAACCTTTGGCAGCATATATAGGAAGAATACAATTTTAAATATGCAAAGGTTGGACTTTGAAGAAGTAAGGTAGGAAGAGTATTGACACTTTTGAACTTTGGTGTTGGAGAAGACTCCTGAGAACCCTATAGATAGCCACGGGGTTGGGGGAGGTCATAAAAGTCAAGATGGCAGCCACGGTCATGCAACCAAAACACTGCTCCATTTTTTTGTGTGGTGCATGGTTGTGGCCACCATCTTGACTTTCCTGACCCCCCCCCCCGGCACTTCTGGTTGCATTGCTAGAGACAGGCCCCTTTCCCAGAGTTTTTCTTAATAATAACAACAACAATAACAAACAGCTTCCATCCTGTGACGATACCTTGAACACCATCAAACAAGATCTGCCCATCCCAGGTCCTTGAGAAGGACTCGATGGGTGGACAGAAATGCCAAATCCAGTCTAAACCTCTGGCTGACTGTGCGACCAATAACAATATATTAATAATATAATATGATTATTATTATTATATTATCACATATTCATAATTGTGATAACTAATCTGGTTAGCTTGAGCACCCAGCAGCCTGTCACAGGGTTAGACTTGGGCCCAAAACTAAATCAATTCCAGATCAATCTATTTATTAGAGAACCCAGCAAAGAAGAATCAGAAAAAGTGAGCTACACTTTAAACCGAAATAAAGGATGGACTTTAACCAACTAAAACTTGTCAGAGGTTGGTAGTTAAACTCATCGGGAACCTGAATATTTTATTTTATTTTATTTTATTTTATTTTAATTTATTTTATTTTATTCTGGGAAAGTTTGCCCTTTACTCTTCATCAGTTTGTGGAAGGTCAAGCAGGGTCACCAACAATGGATTTTCGGTCTTGGATGACTTGATCCAGGAGATTCCCACAATCTCGGTTCTGGGTAAGACTGAGCCATAAGATAATCCATCTGAGATATACTGGAAGTCTTTTTATTAGGGATGATGGACGTACGCTTAGAAAAGCACACGGTACTCTACTTCTCTATACGACAATGGCTGCAAGACTGCTTCTGGCTCAACGTTGGAAAGACCAGGCGCTACCTGCGGTTGAGGAGTGGAGAGCCGAGCTGTCAGAATTAGCAGGGATGGCAAAACTGACAGCAGTTATAAAGAAAAAACATTGATAAAATTTAAGAAAGACCAGAAGCCCTTTATTGATTTTTTGTATGAAACTGAACACAGTCAAATCGTGACATACGGTTTCAATGATTAGTTACAACCATAGACTATCGGGAAAAGTAGAAGCTATAATATAAAGTGAAACAAGGGTTGTATGAAAGGCTTTTTGTATATATCCTTGGCAAAAGAAGTTGGAAGTCCATATATGTTTCTATTTTTTCTTCTGTTGTTTTTCTCTATTTTCTAATCTACATTTCTACTATTTTTCTCCTTTCGCAATTCTTCTATTTCTCATACTTTCATTGCAATCTTTTTATCTTTCTTCCATCTTTTAATTTTATATTATGAAAAATAAAAATACTTGAAGGGATAGATGACACAACAACAAAAAAAAGATAATCAGTCTGAGATATGGAAGCAGGTTTGGGTGCGTCTGGATACGCCTTTGCCAGAAGAGTGGTTTGGCAAGTGGGAAGGGGTCCAGATCCAGTCCCTCTACGGACTGTTACAGCAGCAAAAATCTTCTCACCTTTGCTAAGTTGGCTTCTGCTCTGGGTAATTATGGAGGAACTGAACTGCCTCCTTCTTTTTCAGACAAACATCCCAATGCAGAGAAGGGCTGGCTAGAGTGGAGGAAGACCAGGGTTTTCTTCCATCTCTTGCAACATTAGAATCCAAGTTCATCCACTGAAGCTCAGGGCAACTAGATTCCAGGCCAACCGTAGAAATGACTTCCTTACTTAACAACTGAGTTGAACTACAGGATCGGCTGCCATCGGAGCTGGCAATGGCCATTGCTGGAGAAAGTTTTAAGATTAGACAAAGTGATGGAAGATCAGGCTGGTGGTGTCCACTAGTTGTGAAGACCACATACCTCTTCCAGAATCAAAGGAAACATGCCTTAAACATGCAACTATCTGTGGTTTTTCTTGTTTGCCAAAATAAACCAGCAGCGGGCGTAATCTCATGGGTGGACAGGAGAGGGGGCCCTGGTCTAGTTTAAGAGAGCTGAAAGGATGGAAGTTGAGCACAGCAAAGCAAATGTGGGAAGAATATCGATCAGCCTGGAAATCAGACAGAATGAGAGGGTTGGTTTCAAAGCATCAGAGTTTGAAGGGAGCCTTGGCCAACTCTCCACGGACCTCTTCCCTTCTGTTGTTGGACTCCAGAGGACCTTCCTGTTAGTGGCAGAAGTGTGGCAACCAGCCCTGAGATGTTGGGTCATTTGGGTTGTGCCTACACAACAGGTAATGTGGGTTAATAAGTCACAACTGTTGTGTTCACAAACACATGAAACACACAATGGATTGGCCTTAATCCAACTCTGCCTTGCCTGGACCCCATTTCTGCTACTGTGTCTAGTTCTGGGCAACACAGTCTGAAAAGGATGTTGACAAACTGGAGTGACGTCAGACCAAGATGAGAGGGACCTGAAAAGAAACAAATCATCTGAGGAATAGCTAAAAGATCGGGGTAAATTGGATTGATGGATTGATGGATTATATGACATCACATTTTCGACTCCTAGCAATCACATAGATAGATTTTTCTCTATAATGATCTGTCCTCAACCTGGTCCTTCAGGTCTCCCATCGGTGCACCTGTTGCCACTGTAACTGAGTCCATCCACCTTGCTGCTAGTTGTCCTCTCCTTTCTCCTTCCATCTTTCCAAGCTGTAGAACCTTTTCCAGAGAGCTGGGTCTTCTCATAATGTGTCCAAAGTAGGATAATTTGAGCCTGGTCATTTGTGCCTCAAGTAACAACTCTGGGTTGACTTGTTCGATGATCCATCAGTTTGTTTTCTTGGCTGTCCATGGTATTCTCAAGAGTCTTCTCCAACAGCCAAGCTCAAAAGTGTCAATGCTCTTCCTATCCTGCTTCTTCAAAGTCCAACTTTCACTTCCATAGAGTATCACAGGGAAGATCATGGCCTGCATGATCCTGATCTTTGTAGGTACAGACACATCACGGCATCTGAAGATCTTTTCCAAGGCCTTCATGGCTGCTCTACCAAGTGCTAGTCTGTGGCATATTTCTTGACTGCTTGTTCCTTTAGTGTTGATGGTTGATCCTAAAAGGCAGAAGCCATCCACCACTTTGATATCTTCGTTGTCAATTCTGACTAGTAGTTATTAGTTTGGTCTTCTTTATATTTAATTTTAGTCCATTTTTTCACTGTGCTCTTTGACTTTTAGTACTAGGGCTTGCAGATCCTTTGGATTTTCAGCTATCAAGGTAGCATCATCAGCATAGTGCAAGTTACTGATGTTTCTTCCTCCAGTTTTAAAACCACACTCATCTTCTTCCAATCCAGTAACCTTAAACTATCTAAAGGAATCCTTGCAGGAGAGGGAATGGATTTGTTCTCCCTCACCCTGGAAGGCAGGACCAGAATCAGTGGGTTGGAATTGGGTTGAATTCTTTATCCTCATCCACCCCGTTGTTTCTTTAACGGTGCAGGACAGAGGATGCTTGTGATGAATGGTTATGTGAGAGAAGATCAAACTCTGCAGAAGTTTTTAAAAAGACTGCCCAGATGGGAGAGCTGGGGACGCTTTGCAAATGATTTAGAAAGAGTGCTTTGGGCTGGTGGGGAGGCCAAGGGATCCAAATTCTGGGGCTTAAAACTGAGGGATCAGAAAAGGCAGCACATCTTTTCTCAGGTCTCTTCTTTTTCCAGGAGAAAAGATTGTTGTCTGAGACAGTTTCTCAACCTCAGCAACTTTAAGAGTATGGCCTTCACCTCCCAGAATTTCCCAGCCAGCAGGCAAGAAAAAGAGAGAAATACCCCTTTGAGCCAAAGAATGAGTTAGAAGCACACCCTTGACCTTGGTGGATCTTGAAAAGCTAAGGAGGGCCAAGATTGGTTAGTACTTGGAGGGGAGACCACCAGGCAATCCGAGGGCCGTAGACTAGACCGGGAAAGCCAAAAGACATCTTGAAAGAAGAATCATGGAAATCATTTCTGTACCATTGCCAAGAAAATTATGCAAATGTATTCATGCAGATAACAAGAGGAAAGCTTCGTTCAAGGTAATCGTTACCTTTAGTTTACCTCTTTTGACGAGCTGCAGGGGAATCTTGAGAGAGCACCCTTTGACATTCGCAGGCTACCCCTCCTGCTATTCAAATTTATTTCTTTCTCTTCTGTGTCAGAGGTAAGTGACACAGGTACAGGAGAAGGAGGGTATGGATGTCTGCACTAATCTTTTAAAGCTAGTTTTTTTTTTAATCCGTTCAGTCGTGTCTGATTCTCGGAAACCGCCTGGACAAGTCCCTGCAGTTTTCTTGGCAAGGTTTTTCAGAAGGGGTTTGCCATTGCCTGCTTCCTAGGGCTGAAGAGAGAGTGACTGGCCCAAGGTCACCCAACTGGCTTTGTGTCTAGGCGGGACTAGAACTCACGGTCTCCCAGTTTCTAGCCGGGTGCCTTAACCACTACACCAAACTATCTCTCTAAAACAACATATTCAGAATATAACACTTTTCTCTAATGCTAATGCTGCAGAAATGGCAAGCTCTAAACTCAAACACCGCAACTGATCCTATGCTGGAGTTTCAGAGTGATTGGCTGAACTTTAAAGGGTCCTTGCATTCTGTGCATGCTCTTGTGCCCTCTTGTTGTTGACTTTCAGGTCGCATGTAAAATTGCAAAGATGTCTATGACAGTTTGGGCTGGTTTATGGAACCATTTGTGTGTGTGTCTGTCTGTGTGTGTATGTTGCACTGTGCATGCTTTTCTGCCCTGTTTATGTTGCTCGTGCATTTAAATGTAAGTTTTGCGGCTTTGCGAGCCTGGTGCAATTTTTGGTTATGTGAATATTATTATCCTTACAAAAATAAAGCAGTAACACTTTCTTCGCGGCCATGAAGCATAGGAAAATGCAGGCATCTATCAAAGAGTAGAGCGCCCATTGCTTTTTCCTGGGCTAAGGCTAATAAGGTAGATAAGATGTGTAAAATTTAGCTTACTAGCAAAGAATACTTTCCTGTAAGTAAGATCACAGTCACACTACTTCCAAGTCAACAGGTATAAAAGAATTCTGCGGTGTAAGCGCGAATCATCTTTGTTGTAAATGAATGAAATTCATAAAAAGTAATGCTACAGAAAACTAAAAGAAAAAAACAAACTAGAATTTGTCTAACAGGTAGGTGGCAAAATGTTAGTTCATCCTGTCTGTTGCCTACCACTCAACTTACAGAAATGTTATGCAAGGGATGATATTTTAAACCAATTTTGAAATCCTTACTAAAAGCAGATGTTTCCTATTAGGGTGTTTTCAATTATTGCTTTAATTAAAAACTATCTTTCTTGCCAATTTTTTGTAGGTTGTTGGAAGATAGCAGTCATCATGAGTGTCCGTCACCATGTACTGTTGCAGCTCTGGTATGAAAACAAGAGGGCAAAGGGCTTGTTCTGCATTTCCATTGCTTTGTAAAACTGAAACATCTGAAACTTTTCAAGTTTCCATCTGAACACTTAAGTCATTTTAAGGTTTTCTGATATGTAACCAATTCCATTTCAAGTACAGGTAGTCCTCACTTACTGACCACAATTGGGACCAGCAATTCCATCCCTAAACAATGCAGTCATAAAGTGAAATGTCATGTGACCACGCCTGACTTACGACGGCAGTTCTGGCTGTGGTTGTTAAGTGAAACATGGTGGATCATTAAGTGCGATGTCATATGGCCGTAATTTGCAACTTCTTGCCAGATTCCCATTGACATTGCTTGTTGGAAGGCAGCTGTGAAGGTTGCAAATGGAGATCACGTAACTGCGGGATGCTGCAACCATTGTAAATGTGTGCTGGTTGTCAAGCACCCGAATCACAATCATGTGACTGTGGGGATGCTGGGATGGCCACAACTTCAAGGAACAGCTGTAAATCTCCTTTTTCAGTGTCGTCATAACTTTGAATGGTTGTTGAATAAGTGATCAGTAAGTGAGGACTACCTGTATGGTATGTTGATCCAGGCTTGGAACAAATATCTTTCCCAAGAGACAAAGGACACAAGGAAGGTAAACGGTGTCCTTCAAAAATTCTAAATGTGTCTTGTAATAGGTAAATTCAGCTAAATTACAGTCACATTAGAAAATTGGTTATCATACAGTACATTATAATAGCCCACAGTGTTGCTCTATGTCAACATCCCCCAACTTCAGCTAAAGAATATATATTTTACTAGCTCAGTTCTCAAAATAAATAACCAAACCCAACACTTACGTATCTTTCAATTTTAAAAAAAGCAGAAATAAATACATACAACTGTCAGTGTTTGAATGACAGACAGTACCTATCTGCCTCCAAGCCCCACCAGCTTTAAGGATATGATAAATGAATTGAGCCAAAGTAAATAAAAGAATAGAAGCAGAATGGGAATGCTGCAGAGCAGTGTTTCTCAACCTTGGCAGCTTTAAGATGGGTGGACTTCAACTCCCAGAATTCCCTAGCCAGCATGGCTGGCTAGGGAATTCTGAGAGTTGAAGTTCACCCAACTTAAAGTTGCCAAGGTTGAGAAACCCTGCTGTAGAGAGTGATGGTGATATCCCTCAGTCATTTCAAGGAGATGGCAAGAAGTTCTTGGCTCCAGCAGCTGAGGGTTGGCTTCTCATCCGCTGTAACACTTCTTGGAATGAATGCAGATGTGCTGAGAATAGGCTCCTGTGCAAGAATGAAGACTTGCCCTTGGGAAGGGGGAAGGGAACTGTTAAGGCAGGAGAAAAGATTACTGGGTCCTGAGTCAGAGGAAACCATGAGAAAGAAACTCAAAATAACCTCGCCTTGATTTTGATTGGTATAAGACGGAGTAGAGAGAAACGCTGACCATTTCTGACTCACCAGAATCAAAAGCAGGTAACCAAATCAATGGAAAATGTAACCTCTTGGTGAACTCTAAATCAGAAGGGGAAGGAAAGGGGAGGGGGACAAGAGTTTCTGTTGGCTTGCAAGGGCACCTTGCCCAGAATTAAGGAAGGCATGGGTGGCAAGCATCTCGGCTGGATTGTGCTAATGAGAAACTGGAGAGTATCCTTCTGGGTGGAGGAAGACTTTCTGGCCATGCCTGGATAACAGTGGGAATCTTGGTTATGATGCCCTAATGCATGGCCACTTTCCTCTGAGACAAACTGGGACAGATGCTACAGGCTGAGATTGGGGAGCTGATGAGTTGGCTAGACGCTTCTCTGTGCCAGGAGGGAAACAGCAGTTGGCATTGTGTGTTGCTAAGAAACTAGCTTCTAGACAAAGGCAATCGCTTTGATCTCTGCAGATGCTAAATATTTGCCTGTCTCCCTTTTAGGTCTTAAGTTTTAGGGTGACCAAATCTCACCTTTGAACTGAACTCCCGGATTGCATGCAACGTGCCGAACTGAGCATCTACAACCTGATTCAGTGCTTGAGTAGATTTGGATACAGGCTCATGTTTTTCTTTGCTTTTAATTGAATGGATGATTCATATCAACTTGCTCATTGATCTGAACAGATCTAATCAGCAATGCATAATGGCCCCTTTGGTGAATGTTTCTATTTGCACCATTGAGCATTCTACAAAACCTTTCTGCAATGGATGGCTTACGCAGCAGAACCTCAAGATTAGAGGTCCTTTGCACTTCTGTCGGGAGATGTTGGGTCAGGGATGTCCTCAGTCAAGATGGTGGTTGTGATCATGCGGTCGCAGTGGCCATCTTCACTTTCTTGACTCCTCCTGTAGAAGTGCCCGCAGGGGACTGAACTTGAGAACTTCTGCATGGAAAGCTGATGTCAGCCCTTCAAGGTAGGCCAGATCAAGTCAATGATTCCAAGAATTCTGCTTTATTGTAGTAAGGTAGAATAAAAGAAGCTTGAAAGCCTGTCCAAGCTTCTGTCTGTCCCATTTTCTACTCAACAAAAGCAAGACAAGGTTACTCTAGCTTTCTTTCTCATGCTAGCTTCAATCTCTGGACAGTGTAATTGCTTCTCCAAGTTCCTCCTTAACAGTTCTGTCATCCCAGGGTCATCTCTAAAATCCATTAACCTGGTTCTTTTCCAATGAGTTATGCTTCCTTACTGCCATGGTTGAGAACAATATGATTTGAAACACCCCCTAGTTCTTTAACTGTGATATATGCAATAAAGAGTTGAATTCTTCATGAATCAGTGACACTCATTCTGACAAGCAATCTAGTCTTAGGACCTTTCTCCTCCCTGGTCAAGCTACTCATGAAAGGGCAGGAAGATTGCCATGTTTCTCCTCCAGAGTAAACCAGTGCAGAGGGGAGTTTTCTCTGGAATAAAGCAGCTAGACGCAGCATTACTGAATTGGGTCTCCCCAGGAGTTAGAGGAGGGTGCAGTAGGATTGTGCATGGAGGGTTTAGACACCTCTTACAGGAGCCAGAAGACCCAGTCCACCACAATCAATGCATGTACCTCTGGAGCACACAGCATACACTTCTCCAGCACTTGGCCAACGTTGCTGTTCTCCCAGGAAGAGGCTGTTACCTGTTGCAGGTGTGGCAGACAATCCTCTTAAGGCAGTGTTGTCCAAACTTGGCCACTTTAAGATGAGTGGACTTCAACTCCCAGAATTCCCCAGCCAGCAAGTTTGGACAACACTGCCTTAAGGTAATGAAAGGGGAGGGGTCTCCTGGCATCTCATCAGCCTAAGAAGTGGTCATGTGATGAGTGAATGTGCATGGATGTCTGTGTGAAAGGGATGGTGCTTGTGTGTGCAAATACGAGAAGGGGTGGATAGTCTGTGTGGCATCGCCCAACCCATCAACCCTGCCCATTTGTGCTGCTCCAGAAGACTTAACTGGGAATTATTGTAGCCTCACCATTCAAAGCATTTTTCATTCCTCTTGGGCACAACAGAGAGCAAATTTGCTTTATCTTATCTGTCTCTATCTATCACCTGTCTGTCTGTCTATCTATGGATAATTGTTCCATTTGGGCCTACCCTTATCATGGATATTAGTTCTTATTATATAGTTTTGATTGACTGGAAAATCCAAGAAGGAAGGAAAGAGGGAGGAGAGAGAGCGAGAGAGAAAGGGAAGGGAAGGGAAGGGAAGGAAGGAAGGAAGGAAGAGTGGGGATACTTGCTGGTCGAAACCAGTTCTTAATCATCCCAGAGTGCAGGACATAAAATAATGGATTTAAACTACAAAAATTCCTAACAGTAAAAGCATTTCAGCTATTGAAATCAGATCCCCAGAGAAGTCATGGGCTCCCCTTTGCTGGATGGCCTGGTTCTCAGAATGTGCTAAACCACAATCTACCCCATTCTGTTTAGCTTAGTTTAGTGTGGGATGGAAAACTAACCATGTTAATTAAAAAAAGAAGAAGAAAGTCCAGTGCCTGGCACCCCACCCATATTCCAGCTGCAAGCCGTTGAACCATTCAAAAGAAAACCCTTACTCTTGAGAAGGTTTATGTTTTAGCCACGGGGTACACTAACATGTCAGTTACAAACCAGCCATTGCATTTCTAAAATGTGTTTCAAATGTTGAGATCTGGGGTGCATAATTTTGGGTGACCTCTAGATGGCAGTAAAGGGAGCAAGAAACATCTAACGCAGTGTTGTCCAAACTTGGCCACTTTAAGATGAGTGGACTTCAACTCATCTTGAGTGGACTTCAACTCATCATGAGTGGACTTCAACTCCCAGAATTCCCCAGCCAGCATGGCTGGCTGGGGAATTCTGGGAGTTGAAGTCCACTCATCTTAAAGTAGCCAAGTTTGGACAACACTGATCTAATGTATTGCTGCCACCTGATGGTCATTCATATTATTTCAGCCAGCTATGGTAGCCCTACTCTTCTACCAATGCCTAAAGCTAGGACACATGGAGATGGAGAAAGTTCAAATTCAGGATAAATGTAGTAACTGGCATTTAAGACACATTTCTGGAAGAAGTATGTGGTCCTCAAAACTAGCAGACACCAACAGCCTGACCTTCCATCCCTTTGTCCAGTCCTCTTTTAACACTCTCTCCAACAATGGCCATCGCCAGCTCCAACTAGACCAACATTTGCATCATCACTAGGAGTCAAGTTCACTTGCAAATTCTTTTAGATGGATTCATGCTTCCCCTTCCGCTTAGTAAAACAGATCACTTCAACTGCAAACCAAGGAGCGATTTCCATATTTCCTGTTCCCCATGTGCATTCATTTACTGGGGGGAAATAAATCTGGAGAGGGCTCTTAACTAAATATTCACTCTCTTGTCTGACTTCATGCATGACCCAAAGGTCTTCCTGAGCTGAGCTTCAGTGCACCATTTTTTATTCCATTTCAGCCCCCCCATGAAAGAGGGCTAAACCATAATCTGCTCTCCTCTCCTGAGGGAGCTGTAGGGGCCAGATAAGTGGGAAAGCAAGGAAGGGGGTTGACTAGGGGTATTGGGGGGTCAAAAAAGGCAAGATGGTGGCTGCAATCATGTAGTCGAAGCCCTGCCTTGTTATCGGGTGCACAAAGCTTCAATTGACAGTTGTGGCCAGCCTTACTAAGAAACCAGCAAATTCTTTTGTGGGATTGATATAGAAAAAGAGATCTATCATTGCTATATGGTTATTACTACTATGATTATGATTTTTATTTATTAGATTTATATGCTGCTGACTCCCAGCAATTCTGGGCAGTTTATGCTTCTATCTATCTATCATCTATCTATCTATCTATCTATCTATCTATCTATCTATCTATCTATCTATCCGTCAAATTTATATGGCCACCCATTTCATGAAAAAATGACTCTGGGTGGCGTACAATAAAACCATAAAACAGTTAACGTATAAAAAAACAATTATTATTCAGAAAAATCATGTCGCAGCCAGAAATGAGAAGATAAGATCTCCTTTGAGTTGAGTTCAGCTCCTAACATCTCTATGTCCCTATAATTTTCTTGGCAACAATATGAAAAGAATCCGCTGTTGTTTTCTCCCAGAATATTTTTTAATTCCCAGCCTAACTAAAGCCATTTCTTTTCCTTTGGCAAGCAGGTTTATAAACATAGACTGTCAGAATATTGGAAGGGAAGAATCAATCTATATTTTTGCTGTACAAAGAGAAGAAGAAAGGGAGAGGCAATCAAACCCTCAGAATGATTTGAAACCCCAGTGCATGATTTTTTTTAATTTTATTTTTCAGGCCAGATGGCAGAACTATTGTGTATGCTACTGGATCCACAGGGCTAACATCAGAAAAGGTAGTGGGATATAACAGAGTGGTTGGAAAGGAGTGGTTTAAAGTCTTATTTTGTCCAAGAATCAACCCCCCTTGCTGCTGGTCATCCTCTTCTCTTTCCCTCCCTCTTTCCAATCATTATAGACTTCTCAATGGAGCTAAGTATTCAGATCAATGATGTCCCACCAAGTTGGTGATGATTCTTAGAGGCCACAAAGATAGATCTTCTCCAGGATGATCTGTCCCAACTTGGCCCTTCAGGTCTTGCTGTACTTGAGTCTATCCTCCTTGCTGCTGGTCATCCTCTTCTTCTCTTTCCTCCCATCTTTCCCAGCATCAGACCCTTCTCCAGAGAGATGGGTCTTGGCATCATGTGTCCAAAGTAGGATCACTGGAGCCTGGTCATTTGTGCCTCGAGTGACAACTCCAGGTTGATTCGTTCAATGACCCATTTGTTTGTTTTCTTAGCTGTCCATCGTATTCTCAGGAGTGTTCTCCAACATCCAAGTTCAAAAGCATCAATGCTCTTTCTAACCAGCTGGAGCTACAATTACAAACTCCTGCCTTTTCATAAAATGTGTTAATCTGAAAAGATGCTACCAGATTCCTTCTGATTTTTGGCTTCCGTGGACTAACACAGTTCTCCTCCTGCTTTGTCGACAAGCTCACTGCCTCCTATCTGTGTTGGGAGGATTAAAGGGGAGAAAAAAGAACTAATGTAATAGACATAGACAATTAATAAAAAAGGGATTTCTTTACAATAAAGGAGGAATGATTTAATGCGCTCCACACAGAGGGACTTAAAGTCACCAAACTGGGAAACTGATATGGTGTTTTGGAATCCATGCTTGCAAAGCTTTATCCACATCAGATGTTTCACTTTGCAGACTTCTCCAGTCCAGCAGGATGTCGTTCCAAAATGTTTTGCATTGCTCTGATCACTGAAACATTGTTTGACACCGTAATGGCCTTTTTTCACAAAAAACAAAAAAAACCCAGGCTTATTCCAACCCTGTGCCAGGCGATATGCCTCCCAGGTCCTATCAGAGGTCGAAGCCAATGTTCGTGGTTGGTTTCCATTCTCTGCCTTTGGCTAAGCCCCCGTTGGTGGATCGCTCTTCCTGGAGAGCGACCTTGAACATCTGATTAGAACAAGGGCGCTTTGGTGCTGCAGTTCAAAGAAAGCAACATCCAGCCTGTTGGAAACTGGAGAGCAGGAAAAATACTAGCAGGAAAAACAACAACAATAAATCGAATCCTACCCAATTTAAAACCAATTCATCTTGAAATTGCTGCAAAGAGATGTAAACTCTAGTGCAGTGTTTCTCAACCTTGGCAACTTTAAGATAGGTGGACTTCAACTCCCAGAATTCTGGGAGTTGAAGTCCACCTTCTTAAAGTTGCCAAGGTTGAGAAACACTGCTCTAGTGAAATGCACAGGGAGAGTTGTTTCACTTATTTTGTGCAAAGCAAGGGGGAAGATTGTCTTTTATTGCCTCATCCTCTTTCCAGCAGTTGGCACCCTCCTTGGATTCCCATATTTTCATTGGGGATGGGGGGACATCACTCCCCAGAGGCTTCAGAGTGCTGGACAGGTCCATATCAGAGAAGAATACCAGGGGATCACCTTCCACCATCTCCAACAATCGAGTCTCCTCAAAACCACCCTGGGGAGAGATTTGAAGGAAATTCTCCAGCACCCCAAAAGTGAGGTAGAAAAACAGAAACTGGCTTTGCGCGGGGAGAAAACCTCTGAGGAGCGGTGATGTGGTACTCCATTGGGGAAGAGTCAACAGCGCCCAAGGAAAGCAGTGAGATCTCTCCATCTTATTCGGAAGAAGATTTCTAGTTTGTAGCCAAGCTTCTTGGAATGTAGATCAGCTTCAAATCTGGGGGATCCATTGTATTACTTTCCCGATAAGAAGTTTGGTAGAGTTGCACTGATTGGAACCCCAAAGCACTATCTGAGCAATGTAATATAATGGGGTGGGGCGGGGGGAGACATTCATTTGGAGTTATGGAAGAGGGTACCCCTATCATACACACAACCAAAGTTTTAGCTTGCAGTGTTTCTACTGCAATGGGTCTAGGTTTCCCCAAGTGTTTTCCGACTTCAGCAACTTTAAGATGTGTGGAATTCAGTTCCCAGAATCCCCCAGCCAGCTGGGATCATTGGAAATTGTGCTGAACTCCTGAAGCAGCAGGAAGCTGCCTTGCCAAAATTTGCACATGCATTATATCCAGAAATGCCAAGGAGCAAGTGACTTGAGCAATCTTCCTTGATCTCTAATCTCAGATAGTTTGCAACTCCCATCGGCCCGGCCCTCTAAGAATTATGGGAAATGTAGTCCCAGCCAATCTTGAAGAAATCAGAGCTGTGCCTTGTTTCCTTTCGGCTCCTGTGCTTCCCTGTTCCTAGAGAACCCCTTTTATAACAAACCACACATTTTTTTCATCCTTCCAAATAGGGCCTGGAAGGATGAAAAAGTCTCACGCTAGCAGTTGTGGTTTGAAATCTCTGATCTGGGGCACTTGGACTCCTTGCCGGGGATTTTAGCAACTGGAACTCATCCTAAAATCAAGTCTGAAGCAAGTGTTGATCTTCCCACTCAGGAAAGAGCGTTGCGTGCAGACACTCCACGGAACGGAGTGGGCTTAAAGCCTGGTATATACAGTAGCACGGCATGCCAAACTCAGCTTATGTTAAATTTGGCTAGCTTGGTAGTTTATGTAACGTGATCATCTTCCCCTGTTGAGTTAGTATATTGCTCAAGGTCATCTTGACTTATGTACTTGAGTTCCCATCAAAAACCAACAGATAATGAAAGAAAGAATGGTGGTGGTGATGATGATGTAATAACAAAGGCAATCATAATACTGTAGAAATAACACAATTTAATGGACAAGGAAAAGGCAGTAGGACAAGGAAAGGTTGAGGAAAATTATTTAAGACAGTTGATTGCCCATACAATGACCTACAGTAAAAATTAAGCCCCAAACTTTCTAAGGACAACTACAGGCATAACTTGGCAACATTCTTCAATGAAAAATCTGGAAGTAGGAAAGGACTATTGTTTTTTAGCCTTTAGCACTGGTTTCTCAACTCAAGGGCCCGCGTCTTCTGCGTCAAAACCTTGAAAAGCAAAATGCCCTGAACTACCGTGGCCATTTGAGGGTCAAATCAAGCAAAAAACCCCAATCCGGTACATCCCCCCCCCCCTTAGATGGTGTTTCTTTAGCCCCCATCTCTCCATCTTCTTCCACCTCCAGTTCCTCCATCCTAAAAGAGTTTCGCAATTATGACGTTCCTGGAATTCCAACAGTCGCCACTTTACAGATGCAAAACACTCATTACTAATTTAGAAAGAGTTCAGAATGCCAGCTCTTCATTTCACCCTTCTTTTCCAAGATACTTGTGTATATGTTTCTTATACATCTCTTCCCCCCACTTTTTTTTCCTGAAAGCGCACGCTGTATGTAGAACTCTTTTGCCCCTCCTGATTATTCTAAGAAGAAAAATTACAGGAGTGACATAAATTACTAATTACCTTATTATACAGTGATTACGGAGGAGGGGGGAGGTTTATAAGAGAAACAGGCTGGAAGTTGTTTCAGCAAATTCTATTTTTAAAAGAAATAATTGTTGGGTTGCAAATGTACTAAATTAAGTTAGCTCCTGCCAGATATTTTTCCCCGTCTCATTTATTGTGTAGGTGGCAAGAGAGGAAGCATTTATTTATACACCAGACCAGCCTTGCTAGATTCTTTTTCTATTGTTGGTAAACCTAAAATCTAGCCAAATATTCATATTATACACTGGAAATAGGAAAACAAAAGGGATTTGAACTGCTAAAAAAAATAAATAAATCCCAATTTAAATCCCTTTTATTTTCCTATTATCAGACTATAGTATGAATTTTTGACTAGATTTTAGATTGTTCTAACTTGTTCAGCTACCACATTTTCTGTTGGAGAATAACCTCCTAAGCAGAAACCATGAGTAAGGGACTGAGTAAGTCTCTGTGTTAGGAACCCGGTGACAAAGTAAATTCTAAAGGGGGAAAAATGATCCAGTTGCAGAGATTTTTGTAACCTTATCCTCTCCCCTTTCCATCAAACTCTGGAAGAAACTTCCTTTCCGTAAAACTCTTTTTGTTTTTTATGAATGTCCCAAAGTTGTTTACAAGAAAAAAAAAGAACCGGTGTTAGTTTTTTCTAGACAGGAAATGCTGGATGAAATTACTCTGGGTTTGAGTGCTCCTAAAGGTGAAGTATCCTTTAAACTGAGCTTACTCTTGGTGACTTCGTGCACATGTTCTTGGAGTTTTCTTGGTTACAATACCAACGTTGTTTGCCATTTCTTCCCTTCTTGAATTCCCATCTAGCTTCCTATCCTGGGGTTCCCTGGAATTCTACTACTCAAGTGCTCATCAGGCCAGCCTTGTTTAGTTTTTCAGCCAGAAAAGTTTAACCAGATGATGCCACCTATAGAAACCCTTCAAATACCAGAGATTCTCTTTCATTGTTACTCTCACCTCACTCTCCTTGCAACAAGATTTTGGGTCATGCATTGACAGCAGCGGCACCACAGCTGGAGTCTTACTTCCTTCCCCCACCCTCAGATATTAAACTAACATCATAATAGGATGGCTTAAGGAACCACTGGCTACAGTTCACACCCCTACGCAGACCCAATCTCATGCTAACTCCTACCAAGCAGCCCAAACATCCATGAGATGAAGAGAATGGTCCAGAGTGAAAAGCTAGGTGGGAGTTCAAGATCAACCATGAGGAACAAGTCCATAGACATTGCACCAAATACAGTGGTACCTCGGGTTACGAACGCCCCTCCTTACGAAAATTTCGCGGTACGACCAGCTCCGGCCCCAAAAATTTGCCTCGCCGTGCGACCTCCGCTTCGTGCTACGAACCGGATCCACGGCCATTTGCCCTGCTGCCACGCGGTCGCGGCTTCCTGTGGGCGAGATCGTGGTAGCAAGGAGACGTTCGGTGAGGCTTGTGGTGTGTTTTGTGGCGTTTGGAAGGTTTTTGGTGTGCTTGTCAGCATGGCTCCAAAGAAAATGCAGAGCAGGCTTGGCAAGAATGTATTTACATTGAACCTTATGGGGAAATTGGCCTCGCGGCGCAACCAAATTCGGAGGGCGGAACGGATTAACCGTATTTACATTGAACCCTATGGGAAAATTTGCTTCGTGGTACGACCAAATCGAGTTGCGATCAGAGTCACGGAACGGATTAAGTTCGTAACTCGAGGTACCACTGTATTATGGAAATATACCAGAGTTCAGGAACACTTCTTTATCTTTTCACCACTGAGGTTGTAAGTGAGAACCAAAAGATGGACTGGACATCCAAAGAACTAAGTCGTTCAAGGTTGAAGAACATCCCTGGGCATTCCTCATTGCAATGAGATGATCTGCTTGGAGAAGGCTGGTTATTTTGTCTTGAACATGAGCCAAGGTGGAACTTACCTACCTAGCTTGGCCACTTGGTGACAGTGACAGTGACAGCAGCAAACCAAGGTCAAGCAAAATGGTCGTGCTTCTTGAAGCCCCTTTGAAAAAGTGCTTCAATCAAAGTCTCATGAACATGGAGGCTCCCTTTGAAGATCTGCAACGTGTTCTAAAATCTATGAGCTTCTCTATCCGCAGTAGATTTGAAGTCTCTGTGTCATGAATATAATTATTTCAAATGAAATGTTGACTACAGCTGTATAACAAAAGGAAAATCTCCCCTTCCATTTCTCTCGTTTATTGTGCTCTGTGTTCAGAATTCTCTTCAAAGGAAGATAATTTGTAAAATTAATTCTGGTAATGAGGCATACGTAGTTTGCTACAGCTTTCAGTTCATTGCTCCCTCCATGCTCGCTACGTGAATGTGTGCATTGATAAATCAGTGAAGTTAATAATTTGCCCAATAGGATCATAGATGGGGATTCCTCCTTCTTCTTAATGATTAGAATTTGAGTTTTTGGTATCTCTTTGCTGCAAGCTAGTGGTTGTCCAAATGTTTTCAGTCCAGGTCTGGTCACCCCTAACCCTGATTCTATCTCATAGATACTAATTGAAGACAGGAGGATGCAAAACAATGCACTATTAAACAAAACTGTTTGGCCCAGTTTTTCCTAAACTGGGGGCACTCCAGAGGTGTGGACTCCAGCTTCCAAAATTGAGGAATGACCATGCTGGTTATGGGGTGCTGGGAACTGAAGTCCACATCTCTGGAGGGATGCCAGACGTAGAGAAAATGTTCTGCCTGGGAGAAATCTCTCTCTCTCTCTCAATCTCTTTCTCCCCCCTCCCTCCCTCTCCATCCATCCATCCGCCTATCCCAGTGTTTCCAATCTAAACAACTTCCAGATATATGAAGTTTAATTCCCAGAATTCTAATAGCCATGCTTCCTGAGGAATTCTGGGATTTCACATCTAGAAATCTGAAAGTTGTTCAACTTTGGAAATTTAGGACTCTTTGTGGCCTATGGAATAGATGCTCACAGATGACTTTCCAAGTACATTTTCTTGGGTCTGTTCAACAGCAGAAAGAATGTTTGAGTTGTTTTGAACACACCTGGAACTCCCACTTTCGTAGCATAGTTGATCATCTGGGCTACTAATAATTTCATTTCATCGTAATTAGAAAATTTGTTTCATGGTGTCCCTCCCTCCTCCCTCCCTCCCTCCCTTCCTGAGTGCACTTCAGGTCACCTCTTTTAAACTTTGGGACCCCAGAAGCATGCCTTATCTCTCAGGGTGTCTGTCCTCTGAAATAATACCCCCATCATCTCTGAGATCTCTATGCTCCCACCCCATAACATTCCAGAAGGCACAGAAAACTTGGTTATTTTCCTAGGATGGCAGTGAGCCCCTGTAAGTTTTGGTTTCAATAGAACAGAATATCTGTAGCTCAGGGTTGAACTGTGGAGTCCTTGGTGCTCTCTGAGCTTGGTTGTTGGCTTGTAGATGTTTCATGACCCAACTGGGTAACATCATCAGTGCATGGGAGGGTGGGGTTTGCCACTTGCACTGATGATGTTACATAGTTAGGTCATGAGATGTCTGCAAGCCAACAACCGAGCTCAGAGCACACCAAGAACTCCACAGATTTGGTTTTATTAGGCACATTTTTTCTTTCTCTCTTTGTTCTTTTACTGATCATTCTAGCTTCGGATAGTGTAAAGTGTTCACAGTTGTTGGGAGTCGGGCATTTTTTAAAAATCTAGGTATAAAAAAAAATTATTAAAGAGAGAAAGAAGAACAGCAAGGGAAGACAGAGTCCAGGGCCCACCTACAGGAGTGCCTGCAAATCTGCTGAATCGTGGTATTTAACTGCATTAGAAGGACAACACTTTACTGCAGTGTTTCTCAACCTTGGCAACTTTAAGATGTGTGGACTTCGACTCCCAGAATTCCCCAGCCAGCCTTGCAGAGGCAATTTGCCAAGTCTGAGAAACACTGGTTTACTGCAAAGGTTGCCCACAGTTTCCAGAGGCCTCAAGCTCCACACTGCAGGGAGAAAGCATGGAGAGGAAAGATTGAAAGAGATTGAACAGCTACCACAACAACGGCAAGATGGTTAGCAAGTATTTAAACCTAACTGAGCCCAGGTTGATAGGATGGAGTTGGAACGCGATGGCAATTAATATTAAAAAGTTCTCTCATGCTGAGCCCACCAGGGCAGTTTTACTGGCATCGCTCCTGAAGACGATTTCCACAGTCTTATTCTACTCTGTGTTTTGCTTTTTACTTTCCAGCCTAATCAACAGCCCTGCGATTCTAGGATGGTTCTCTCTTTCCTTGACTAACCCAAGTGCACCCTACTTAGCTTCCAAGGTCAACCAGGGTCAGCTGAGTGCTAGCAACTCTTACATATTCAACATTCAAGGGTGAAGAGGGAGCATCACGTGGGAATATTTCTACAAAGAAAAAAACTGGATGCAAACTCTAGAGCAGTGTTTTTTACCCTTATCCGAACATGTGATCTCCAAAGACAGAGAAGAATGGAAAAGAACCATGGGTCCTAGAGACTTCAAAGCAATTCACTTTTCCCCTGTAAGTAAAATGGCCTGATCCACCCCAAAATGCATTTGTTGTGATACAGACAGACCAGGAAATCAAAGGATCTTCCATAAATCTGATGTCACCACCTCTAAATATTCACTAAACCCTCAGAGCCTTTTCTGCAATAACCCATAATCTTCCTCATCACAGCTATGGTGGGAAGGGCCAGAGCTAATCTATACTCCCTCAGTCTGATTATGAATAGTGCCTTATCCCCTCACCGTCCTTGTCTTGCTACCCCAAAAGCTCAAAAAACTGGTGTGGCTGGGAAAGTCCTCATAGCCTGGAATGACCACATCATGGTGCTATGATGCCTTCAGGTAGGAGAAAGATCCATGAAACTATCAGGTAAGAGTTAGCAGATGTTCTCACCAATGGAGAAGCAAGTATGTCTACCCGTCCTATTAGGTTCAGCAGAAGAGGCATGCTCTGGGTCCCACCTGTTCAGGAGTGCCATCTGGTGGGGCCCAAGAAGAGACCCTTTTCTGTCATGGCCCCTAAACTTTGGAGCAACATTCCCCCAGATATTAGATTGGCCCCAACCCTGTTGGGCTTTCAAAAGGCTTTAAAGACATGGTTATGTCACTGGGCCTGGGGATCTGGTGGTCTGGCTAAGCCCCGGTAACATTTGTGTTGATTTGTTATTGGTGACTCTGTTTTGGCCCTGGTTGTGGATCAAATGTGAGTGGTTGGTGTTGTTTTTAGGGTTTTTATGCTGTTTTTAATTACTGTTAGCCACCCAGAGTCATGAACTTGAGAGAGGAGGCCATATACGTTTATTACATAAATATATGTTTAATTTTAAAAAATCTCAGCTTGGAACTGAAATAGCTCGAATTGCAAAACATTAACACAGTTGCCTATCATAGATGCTAGCAAGGGCACCCAGTGACAACTCTGCCAGATCCCTGGATGGAAATGCCTCTAATACCCTTAAGTCAAATCATGGCTTAAAGATAGATAAAAGTGTGGGTTGACATACAGCAACCCATGCTTCCTTAGTGCTGGGGTTGAATAGCCTTTTGAAAGTTGCCTTCAAATTTGGGAGCAGAGAAATCGAATAGACATTTTTTCTGTATTGCTCCAGGAGAAGGAGAAATTCTCTAAAGCTCTCAAGAGCAAGACATCTCCTTAATGTCACACATGCCACTGTTAGGGGAGGACTTCATTCCTCATGCGTTCCCTTGGGATTTCATGGAAGCAGAGAAAGATGGCTAGAAATATGACTTTGTAAAGAATGGCAGGATTTGTCTTCAAGCACCACTCCATCAGGTAGAGAAAAGGACTGGGGAATGCTGGAAGTTGAAGTCCACATAGCTTAAAGCTGCCAAGGCTGAGAAACACTGGTCTAGACCAATCCTCCGCAGCGTGCAGAAGAACCAATCAAGTAAAACCTTCAGAGATGGAGAACCCACAACATCCATAGGTAGACAGTTCCACTATTGTACAGAACTTATCATCAGGAGATTTTTCCTTATATTTAAATGAAATTTAAGTAGCTTCAACTTACACCTGTTCTTTCTGGTCCTAGTTTCTGTAGCTGTGGAAAGTAGTTCCTGACCTTTTCTCCTGTAACTTTCTGTTATGTACCTGAACACAGCTATTATGCCTCTCCCTCAGACTTTGTTCTTTTCCAGCCTGAACATCCCAGATTCCTTCAGCTTGTCCTCAAGTCCATGTATCATGTTCAATGTGCTCCTTGAACCCTCTCTACTCTGTCAATATCATTTTGGAAAACTGGTGCCCAGAACTGTATGTAGCGTTCCACATATGATCCCATCTGTGCCAAATAGAGGGGAATAAGGACTTCATATGTAATACTTCTTCTAATGCAGGCCACAACTGTGTTAGGCTTCCTAACAGCTGTATAAAATAGGCTGGCAAGGAGTTCCACAAAGTCTTCATCAGATCCCTGTTGAAGGAGTCCCTGGGGTTATAACCATTCCAGGAGAGGACAGTAACTAAGAAACTAAGCCTTGATTGGGGATGAGAAACTGGGATGGCTTTGAACTAACTGGGCCTTGCAGATTTAGCAGAAGGTGGAATAAACAAGAAGAAAACTGAATCTAGGCTGCATGTGGGCGAGGTGTACAAGGGCTGATAAATTGCTTGCAGCACCAGATGGCTCTGTGCAGACCATAAAACTGAAATTAATATGATGGCCTTTGTTTCATGTTTCAGAAAGGCAATTTTTACATATGCGTGCTTCTCTTATCTTGGGTAATTAATATAGCATTTAACCAAAAAGCAGCACAAAGCAAAACAAAGTAAGAGATCTGTTTTAATTAGAATAGGAGGGAAGCAACTGCTCGCACAGAGCAAAGGCAGGAAAGTGAAGGGATGTGAGAGGGAGTGGGTAAACACCAGCTGCGCTGCACATTAGCAGGGTTCATACAGGCTAGGCTAAAGTACGGTTGGGCACCCTCATCCAAAGGGTGCCCAACCTGCACCTGCAGAGAGCACCTGCAGAGAGGGGCAAGCAAAGTCAAGAAGGTGACCTTGATGCATGTAAAAAGGGGTGGGCTTTAGATCATGTGGTCCCAGCCACCCTCTTGACTTTTCAGCATGCCCTACAGCTGCCATCTTGAATTTTTTGACACACAAACCCACCCACACCCACATCCCCTCTGGAAGCCCTAGTTGGGTACTTTGTGGGTATTTGGGGGAATTCCCCCATTAATGTAACTTAGAGCAGTGTCCCTCAAACGTGGCCACTTTAAGACGTGTGGACTTCAACTCCCAGAATTCCCCAGCCAGCACTGGCTGGGGAATTCTGGGAGTTGAAGTCCACGCGTCTTAAAGTGGCCACGTTTGAGGGACACTGACTTAGAGCATGCTAAATGTCAGCCTTCCAAGGTGGGCCGGGTCAGGAAACAGACACCCCCAGAAATATTAGGACTCTACTTTACTGTTAGAGGGTATAATAACAGAAACCTGAAAGCCTGTTACCGCAGCACGGCTTGTTTATGCACAATTTTGGAAAACCCAGACACTACCAACAATACAAGAATGGTTGTTAAAATTGATGGACATGGCAGAAAATGACAAACTGACTTGCTTATTAAAAGAAAACTCAGACAATTACTACCTTAAAGAATGGAAACCATTGATGGATTATTTGCAGAATGCAAGTGGGGTGAAGCTTACATGGGGATTTGAAGATTAGATTATAAATGTAATGGGATATATTAGACAAAGAATTATTCTTATTTAATGTATTAAAAACTAGCACTTATAATAGCCTTTTTATTCTTAAGACCAGAGATAGATTGGAAATTATCTATTTTTCATACCTTTTCTTCTTTTACTTCACTTTTTCCTTTCTTTTTCTTTATATTTTGTATTTCAAATTTTCTTTTCTATTTCTAACTTTTAAGTATGTATCTTTAAAATTTCAATAAAATAGTATATATATTAAAAAGAAGAAACTTGAAAGCGTGACAGCATCTGTGGTTCTCTCCCTCTTATACCAAAGAGAATCAAGGTGGGGCAATCTTGAGTTTCTTTCTCACATCTTCCTGTTTTTCCAGGCTAAGGTCATGTTCCACTAACAGTTGCCACATATTTTCTTCAAGGTTGTTTCTGTGTTCCTCTGCACTACATGAACAGAGCAATTACTTTTCATTAACCCAGGTTTAAGTGTAAGGAAATTGTAGGAACACAGCCACTATTTCCACTTGTATTGGGTTAAGGTGTATCAGAGGCAGGCAATTCTTTTGGATTGGGAACAAGCTTTTTTTTTTTAATGAAAAAATATTTTTGGAAGTTCATGGTGCGAAACATTGCAGTTCCCCATTCCAAGAAATATTCCAGTCTGACAGATTTTTCGATCTGTTTTTCTTTTAATCTGCTGAAAATTTCCTGTTTACAGTCACAGCATATGGAGTCTTTACATGCATCTTCTCTTAGGTTATGTAACTTTTAATGTAAATCAGCCAACCCTCTCTATCCTGCCTTCATTCTTTAACTCAATTTTTTCCTTAACGCAGGAATTTAAGGACAAATCCTTCCCCTGATGTAAACTCTTTGTGAAAATGTAACTGCCACTCTCTCTACACAAAGTTCAGTAACTTCATTTTGTAAAATTCAGGAAGGGAGGGAGGGAAAGGAAGAAGATAGAATGATTGTACCAAAGATTAAATTTTGGGGAAAACTGACATTTTAGAAAGTACTTTGGCCAGTGAAATTTCATTCATAAAAAGCAAGATTTAGCCTTTCTTGCTAGGTTTCTTACGAATATTTTGCTTGATTAATTCTAACACAGTTTCCCCCCATTTTTTAAAAAAAATCTCTAGTATTTATTCTAACATGCAGGTAGTCTTTGACTTACAACCATTCATTCAGTGACTGTTCAAAGTTACGATGGTGCTGAACTAGTGGTACACATGACTGATCCTCGGAGTTCCAGCCATTGCAACATCCCCACAGTCACATGATTGTGATCCAGGCACTGGGTGCCCAGCTTGCGATTACAATATTGCAACAAGCCACAGTCACATGATCACAATTTCCGACATTCCTTGCCAGCTTCCCACAAGCAAAGTCAATGGGAAAGCCGGCAGGAAGTTGGAAGTCACATGAGGTCCTCACTTAATGACAGCAACCAGGACTGCCGGAATTGCCGTTGCTAAGTAGTGCAGTCACATGACATCACACTTTACAGCCACGTTGCTCAGTGATGGCAATTCCGGTCTCAGTTGCTGCGTTAAGCTGAGAACTACTTGTATTGTCTTGGGCATGCAGACAAGATGTGTCTTTTTCCTCCAAAAAGCTGAGAGGTTAAAAGCTTGCTTAATCAAGAGCTGGGCCAAATGTTGATTTCAGTTTTAATCCAGGTATGTTTAAGAAAAGAAGGCAGAGGGGAGACCTGATAGCAGTCTTCTAAGACCTGAAGGGACATCACAGGAAAGAGGGGGTGGATTTATTCTCCAGAGCTTCCAAGCTCAACCAAACTCAAAATAAGGAGGAATTTCCTGAAGATGAGAGCCATGAAGTGGTGGAACAGCCTACCTTCTGAAGTCATGGGTGCTCCACCATCGGAGGTCTTCAAATAAAGGTTGGGCACCCATTTGTCTGGGATGGTCTGAGGATTCCTGCCCTGGATTCCTGGAGTTGGACTAGAAGACCACCAGGCTGCCTTCTGCCCCTAGGATTCCTTTCTCTCTCTCTCAGCCCACTCCTCTCTTGGGGGATTTTGGGCTGGTCACCCCCTCTCAGCCCAAGAGCCAATGTGGTCTACTGGTGAAGGGGTTGCACTAGGAGTGGGGAGACCCAGGTTCTGATTGCCTCTCAGCCATGGAGCTCCCTGGGGGATTCAGGGCCTGTCACTCATGATAGCATCTTCCCATCCTTGAAGGTCTGCCAGGACAGAGGATATAGACTTATTTTCCGAAGGTAGGACAAGAACCCAATGCAGGAAGCTTTAAAAAAAGAGATCCAAACTCAAAATAAGGAGGAATTTCCCAATGGCGGCAGCTATGGAGGGGTGGAATGGCCTGCCTCCTGCACCACTGGAGGTCATCAAGCAAAGGATGGATAGCCTTTGGTCTATGATGGCCTGAAGATTCCTGCCCTGAGCAACAGGTTAAAGACCTCCTTCCAATCCTAGGATTCTGTGATTTATAGCACCCTAAACTGGATATCTCTTTTTCTCTTTCTTTCTCCCCTAGTTTAGTTCTGTCCCTGACATCTCTTTGGTCAAAAGCAGCCAGTCAAAGTCTTTTGGTCTTAACTCCTTCTTGGGCTACTTTTTCCTTACTTCCTCCACAGTTCCCCCCCTAATATCCACATAGCAGGCAAGTAACTACAGCAGTGTTTCTCAGCCTTGGCAGCTTGAAGATGGGTGGACTTCAACTCCCAGAATTCCCCAGTCAGCATGGCTGGCTGGGGAATTCTGGGAGTTGAAGTCCACCCATCTTCAAGCTGCCAAGGTTGAGAAACACTGAACTAGAGGATGGATATTTTCAACTCAATTAAGAAAGCAATGACATTTCTTTCCAGAGTAGTTGACTGGTCTCCAGCCGGTACATTTTCATATCCAAGAAAAAGAGACAGCTGTGCAGGTGGATTTGCCAGGCTTGTTACATGGGCAGAGAGGTAATTAGAGATGTTTCAGTCTTAGGCCCGGTAATGCTGTCAGGAGTTACGTGTCCGAGTAAATATCAGTATATATTGAGATAAACAGCGTGCAGAACTAAAATGAATACCCTGGGGAACTATGTGTGTATCTGAAACGCCTCTGGTTTTAAGGAATAATGTGCAGCTTTGGAAGAAGATAGCCGTACTCTAATGTGCCGCAGGAGGGAAAAAGTAAAATAAACTCAGAGAAATTCACTCTGGAAGCTGTTTTGGGAGGTCTTGCATCCAGCATTTGCTATCCAGCCCCGAAAATGTTTTGTTGGAAGCCAGAGCCCAGGTCCAAGTTGAAGAACTGGGCTGACTTCTTTGATCTGCTCTGAACTGTGGGCATTGAGATGGTCCTCACTTGGATTAAAAGTGGTATGGACCTTTCTCTAAGTGGGCAGCTGTATATGGAAGCCAGCTCGAGTTTGGATGGTCCCTGGGGAGTCCCCAGTAGATCGAGCAGAATTTGCTACGAGCCTTCGAGGATGACCAGAAGGAAGGGTGGGCACCTCACTGGACCTATCACTGCACCTAGAGAGGTCCCTGCAATTTGCATGTGCAAATCCGCATATTTCAAAATAATGGCTAATACTGAAGTAGCAAGGCGTTCAATCTTAGTGCAACTAGGAGTCGGGAGTTGTGGTGAGGAGGAAGAAAACAGGTGAAAGTTGGATCTGGAGACCTTTTGTGGGAATCAACAGGAGCCCAGCCCCCAAATCCCTATAACTCAGTGTTTCTCAACCTTGGCAACTTTAAGATGGGTGGACTTCAACTCCCAGAATTCCACAGCCAGCAAAGCTGGCTGGGGAATTCTGGGACTTAAAGTCCACCCATCTTAAAGTTGCCAAGGTTGAGAAACACTGCTATAACTACTAGCCTTGCACTACACACAACCATGACAATCCTAACCAAGGTTAACCCTAACGGGCTTGGCAATGTGTCCAAAGGCTTAATCTTGAACTGATGTGGTTCAAGAAGGCCATCAGGGGTGTCCACAGGGAGGGGTTCAAAAAAGTCAAGATGACGGCACTTGTAAAAAAGAGAGCGGGGTTTTGTTTGCATACTTGTGGCTGCCATTTTGACTTTTTAGACCTCTGTGGACACCCAGTGCCATGAATCCTATCAGCTTTCTCAAAGGCAGCAGCAGGTGACCATTTAATGCCAGCAAAGCCATCTTGCAAAGCCATCATTAAAAAACAAACAACAAAATAAAAGGACAGAGTCAACACGATTAAAAAACCATCAAAGCGAAACCCATGAATATGTCATAGAAATTAAAGATAAGAAAAGCTTCAAAAGCCCAGGAGAAAAATAGCTTTGACTTCTTTTAACACAAGTCAGATATGCCCAGTGGCTGCAAAGATCAAAAGATCGTACTTTGGGGACAATCGCCCTGTAAATTAATGAGAAAAATGGTGATATTATTCTCATTAGTGGGGGAAACAACCTATGTCACATAAGTCTTCCTTCCTTCCTTCCTTCCTTCCTTCCTTCCTTCCTTCCTTCCTTCCTTCCTTCCTTCCTTCCTTCCTTCCTCCCTTCCTTCCTCCCTCCCTCCCTCCCTCCCTCCCTTTTTCTTTCCTTCCTTCCTTCCTCCTTCCTTCCTCCCTCCCTCCCTCCCTTTTTCTTTCCTTCCTTCCTTCCTCCCTCCCTCCCTCCCTCCCTCCCTTTTTCTTTCCTTCCTTCCTTCCTTCCTTCCTTCCTTCCTTCCTTCCTTCCTTCCTTCCTTCCTCCCTCCCTCCCTCCCTCCCTCCCTCCCCTCCCCTCCCCTCCCCTCCCCTCCCTTCCCTCCCTTTTTCTTGCCTTCCTTCCTTCATCCCTTCCTCCCTCCCTCCCTCCCTCCCTCCCTCCCTCCCTTCCTTCCTTCCTTCCTTCCTTCCTCCCTCCCTCCCTCCCCTCCCCTCCCTTCCCCCCTTTTTCTTGCCTTCCTTCCTTCATCCCTTCCTCCCTCCCTCCCTCCCTCCCTTTTCTTTCTTTCCTTCCTCCCTCCCTCCCTCTCTCTCTAACCTATCTTTCTGTGAACTCCAGATACCACGATGCTTAATTTCAGCTAAGTGGTTCCCCAGAAGTGCCTGTATGGTTCCTTCCAATTGACTTGGAGCAAACACAGAGAAACCACCAAAACCTTTTCCACCCTTAAAGAAATGGAAAAAAAAAAACACCCTGAAGAATACATGGGCAGCAAAAGATGCCCCCTCCAGGCAGAAGCTCAGGTCCTCTAAAAATATGAAGGGTGGGTCAAGCCACCCAAAGTCTGCCTAGCCCTGTTCAAGAGGTCCAGCAATGGGGCCCATGACCCACTGCTTCTCCCAAGCCAGGAGAAAAATGAACCCGTTTGGTTTTTCTCATGCGTTAATTTTTAATTGAGATAAGCTGCCGCCGTGCCATGCGTGAAAGGACTGGCAGATGGGAACCAGCCTAATGACATTCTTGCAGATCTGCTCATTCTGGAGGTCCACTTATTGTCAGGCAGCCCTACTTGCTATGTGGATATTCAAAGATGTCTGAAGATGAAGAGATTGATGAATGAATGAATGAATGAATGAATGAATGAATGAATGAATGAAAAGCTGCTGAAGAATTTGGCTGTCGATTCCATAAGAGATAGATGGGAGCTTTCTGATTCCATGTTTTGTGGTGTCACAGATGAGATCATTTGCCTTTCCCCGTTTAAAAACAACACAACACAACAAACACATCAAAAAAATAAAACCTGCTATTTATTGTACGTTGCGTGCAAAGAGCAACAGATACTACAAAATCAAGTTCCAGAAGAATAGATATGTCAGTGTGGCTTTTTCCAACAGTTTTTGCAAGCCCTGGCACTGGACGGGGCTAAAGCCAAATGTTAAATAAGAGCTGTAGACACAGACCTTCAAAAGAAATAAGGAGCTTCTGTCAGGCGGTGGGTTGGAGATTAACCAAAAGTGATTTAGGCTGATAAAGAATCTATTTGACCTTCCATGTTTAAAGCACTGCAGAGTTTTTACCTGAGTCACTTTAATGTTCTACCTTGGGCAATACCGGAAGAAAAGTATAATAACATTCCCATTTTTGAACAAATATCCTTGTGTGAAGTTCAAGAAATGGAGTCTCTAGGCCGGTGTTTCTCAACCTTGGCAATTTTAAGATGGGTGGACTTCAACTCCCAGAATTCCCCAGCCAGCATGTTTAAGATGGGTGGACTTCATGCTGGCTGGGGAATTCTGGGAGTTGAAGTCCACACATCTTGAAGTGGTTGAGGCTGAGAAACAGTGAATTAGGGTGTTGGATTGGACAGAAGAGATTTGGGTTGACGTCTACGCTTAGCCATGGAAGCTCACCCAGAAACACTGGTCTGTTGCCACCTCTCAGCCCCACATACCTCTCAAGTTTGTTGTGATGATAAAGTTGGAGGAAGGAATTTTGTGTAAGACAGTATTTACCCATCTGATGGTCTCAGGATGTTGGACCAAGTCATGGCTGGTTAAAGATATCTAGAAACCAGAAGCCCAACACCTACAAAGGGCAGCAAGTGAGCAACAGATCTGTCTGATCTAGGAGCTGAAGTCCACACATCTTAAAGTTGCCAAGATTGAAAAACACTGTTCTGGGCCTCCAGGGCCTTGGGAGTCTGAACTGTACCCCCACCTTTTAGAAATCCCCCCCGCCCCCAAGTCTTATGTTTGTCCTTCCTTCTCCCTTTTGACAGGACATTATTTCCGGGCACGTTCCTGTCTTTTACCTTGCGCAGAAGCCCCTGAGCACCGGCTCCCTTCCAACTCTGCTACATTCTTCCCAGCGCGGTGGTATTAATCAAGGGCCCTTTGATCTCTTCTCTGGAGTTATAAAGACCTTCCCAATTTCCAAAGCTGAGCAGCCAGCCTCAAAGTAGCAATCAGTTTTAATCACAAGTGGAACCAAGTAGATTGCTTGCGATAAGCACGCTTGGCAAGCAGCTGTGATGTAATGAATATGACAGGCTGAAATTGGGAGCAGGAAGTTATTTTGGGACACGCAGAGAGCCCCCAAATTAGAGCATGGAGAGAAAGAAGCAAAGGGCCTTCTTTCTTTCTTCCTAAAAACACACAAAATACAAAATGTGTGAGATTAACTCAGAACCGGATCTCCATTCCTCCTCCCTGTTTTCCCTGCATTCTGCCCACTCACCCCCCTGCAAATTTCTCTCTGTAATAAAAGGTGCTTCAGTAATCAAAATTAATTTTATGTTTGTCAGCCTTGGGGAGATCAACCCAAACAGGTGATTGCACCTGCAGAAAATGTCACCAGGAGAAGAAGGTGAAAATGATGGGAATCAACAGCTGTATTTGTCTCTAACATCCTGATCTATCAATCTGTCCCTTTCCTTTCCTTTCCTTTCCTTTCCTTTCCTTTCCTTTCCTTTCCTTTCCTTTCCTTTCCTTTCCTTTCCTTTCCTTTCCTTTCCCATTCCTCCTTCCCTCCCTCCCTCCCTCCCTCCCTCCCTCCCTCCTTCCTTCCTTCCTTCCTTCGGAGTTTTAAAGCACAGGATGGCAATATGGGGAGTGGAAAGGAAAGCAATATTTTCTGCGAAGCACACAGATTGCAATCTGTAAAACCATTTGGTCAATATTCTAAAATTACCAGGCTCTACAATGACAGTCCAGAAATGATAGGAGCTGCAGAAGATTCTGCATATATAGGCTGGGTTTACACAGCAGCTATCATAGGAGATTTGGCACTGTACATGTTGAATGAATAGATAAATAAACATGCTTAACTTGCTTTCTGGGTTAACCCATGTTGTCATTTTGCAGAGTATGCTGAACCATGAGTGAATGAAACTGGCCAGGTTTGCAGAACACGCTAAGCCCCGCATGCACACACATTAACCAAGATTTAAACAACCAAGCTTAGCACATGGGTGAATGTAGCCATGAGGTCTCTAACTGAGATGGTAAAGCAGGCCTTGCAAATTCAGTCACTCCATGACCCCGTCTTCTAGATACAGTCTTAGTTTACACTGGGAACTTTATTAGATATATTCTGAAGGTTCCCAGTGTAAACTAAAGCTTTATTAGATATATCCTGGAGTTGATTCCACCTCCCCCAGACTGGGGAGGTGGAATCAACTCCAAGAGAACAAGGAAGAAATCTGGAAGGATCTAGACTTCATTGGAGTAAGAGGTTTGTTCGTTGGTCTGTTTGTTGATGAAACAAGCTTCTGTAGCTGCCCATCTACTAGAAGGAACTCTGGGCGGTGAACAGAACAAAAACACAGTACATTAAAACAGGGAAAAAAAACACAATTTAAACCAATAAACTATGTTGAGGCCCCAATAAATCTCACATTCATCCACCAGCCACCCCATGCCAGCTCCATCAACACTCCGGCCCTATTGCCCGGGGGCAATGCCCATTCCTCGCAACCTTCTGGGGGGCCAAGAGGGTTGGGGCCATCCGTATCTCTGGGGGGAGGCTGTTCTGGAAGGTGGGTGCCATGACAGAGAAGCCACGCTTCCAAGACCCCATCAGGTGACACTACTTTACTGAGGGGACCCCAAGCATGCCCACCCTGCCAGATCCAGTGAGATGGGCACAAACCGCCGGGGATAGACAGTCCTGCAAGTAACCTGGCCCCGTGCCATGGAGGGCTTTAAAGGTGATGCCCGGCACCTTGAATTGCACCCAGAAGCCAACTGGGAGCCAGTGCAGCTCACACAGCAGTGGTGTTATGTGGGCATACCGTATGCCTAATATCTTTTCACCAGCATCTGCCGGATCATCCCCCTGATTTTGTCTGGCTGAATTTCCCAGCCCTACCATTACAATGAAGGGAAGAGGCCTGTGGAAAAAATGAAGTGCTTTCGAGATAATCAGCTGGTTTTAGCACGCAGCTCCTGAGCTGAGTAAGAGTTTAAACTGTAGCAGCAAATATTCAGCAAGTGAGTGAACTTCAAGACGAAGCAGTTTCTATATTGTATTAATGGCTAGAAAGATGCGAGAGGAAGTGGGCTAGACACTTAGAGCTCACAGAGTATTTTGCTGTTGCGCAATGCAGATGCAGTCTGACCCACTTATTTTGGGCTTTGGGTCTCTTTGGAACCAAGCATGTTTCTGCACAACTGTAGTTCCTTCTTGCTTGATCATAAATACACCCTTTTTTCTTTGTTTCGGGGTCTTGCCCACGGAATGCTACTGAACACAGCCACATGTGCTCAACCTGGCTTCGCAAGCCCGTCGTAAAGTCTTTGGAGACTCACCAAAAGGGGATGGTGTCCTACTTAAGTGGGACCTTAATCTGAACCTCATCTGGTCCCTGCAAGGCCAAGTGAGAAAGGAGGGGAAATTGTAAGTTGAAAATGGGATAAATCGATTTAAGGTTGCCTCTTACAGATTTTTTTTTTCCAACGGGAGAGTTTTACCAATTCCAGATCGAACTGAAAAAATTGTCCATTTAAAACCTGTCCTATAAAGCAACAACAGATGAAACGGCCACGGTGTCCATAAATGAATGAACCATCTGGTTTAATTTCAGGCTAATGTTCCTTTATCCCCTACAGGGGTATCCACATGTGTGTGTGAAAAAGCCCACTCCTTTTTTACGGGCACAGCACACAAGATACATATAAAGAGGGGCAAGACTTGAATTGTACAGTCACAGCTGCCATCTTGATTCTTTTCACACACAGACACACAACTCTTCAATGCCATGGATCCCACTCTGGGATCCCTCTTAAGGGTTGGGATAATCCAGTCATTTTTTTAAGTCAGTGTCTCTCAAACCTAGCCACTTGAAGATGGGTGGACTTCAACTTGGCTGTCCATGGTACTCTCAGGAGCCTACTCCAACACAAAAGCGTCAATACTCTTCCTATCTTGCTTCTTCAAAGTCCAACTTTTGCTTCCATAGAGTGTCACAGGGAATACCATGGCTTGCATTATTCCAATCTTTGTAGATATGGACACATTATGGCATCTGAACACCTTTTCCAAGGCCTTCATAGCTGCTCTACCAAGTGCTAGTCTGCAGTGACTGATTGTTCCTTTACTGTTGATGGTTGACTCTAAAAGGCAGAAGCCATCCACCACTTTGATATCTTCATTATCCATTCCAAGGCTGGTAATTCCAGAAGCCCAGCTCTGCAGGATTTCCCTACCTTGTTAGATTTCTACATTCAGAGGACAAATGTTGGAAGGAGGGAAGCAATAGAAACAAAGAGGCCAGCCATTCTGGAACGGAGCGAATGCAGCCCCTCACTCCATGCCTGTACTTGTTGGGTTCACATGACACATTTACCTCGATCACTTACAGGTGTAGTGTCTGCGTTCACCCAACACACTAAATTTGGCTAGTTTTAATCATTGTTGTTATTGTTTTGCAGCTTGGAGTATTATGTAAACCCAGTTCATTTGAACAATGTTATTCAATGTTCAGGGTATTATTCAAGGGAACTTTGTTCTGTGTCTTGGCTTTATGACGGATGCATATTGTTTTTCAATTATATTCCCAAAAACCTGGGTATGGGGAAGGAAAGAAAGAAAAGAAAACCATAAGAAAAAGTTAGCAAAACAAAATGTCTTTAGACTTCAAATATACATGACTAATCTTATCTGCAAAAAATGGAAAAAGAACATGTGGGTAATTATACGATGGTCAGCTTGACATTGATACGGGACAAAACTCAAGAAGAATCATTAAGCAGTTGTTTTGGGAGCATTTAGAAAGGAAAGCACCACTTGGCAGAAGCCAGGATGAGATAAACAGGAATTAATCAAGCCGTACCAACAAGGTATGTTAAAAAGTCAAGATGGCCACCACGAAGGTGCAACACTCACAAAAACCCAGGTAGAGCTTCATCGCACCGTTACGTTGACTTTTTTGACCATACCATATGGACACCCCTGTTTGTTGGTTTGGCATGATGATTTCCTGCCTTTCTGAGAGCGACCAATTAGCTGACCGTGAGAATGCAACAGACAAGCTCAGCTAATGGTCCCCTGACTTTTGTGAAGCATTGGACGAGCTCTCTCCTGAGATTCTAGGGGAAAAGATGGTAAAGCAGAAGGTGACCCCAGCTGGTTCAACAGGAGCTTTAGCTGTTGGATGGTTTCAAAGCTTCAAGAAATAATTGAGTTAATGGCTGTGTGTCAGATTGGGAGGAAGTCTTGAGGAGCATGTGGGAGCGCTCTGTTCTGGACCCTGGAGGGTACAACATAGTCATCATTGACTTGAGGGGTGATTTATAAATGAAACAAGAAGTTAGAGCAGTGTTTCTCAGCCTTGGCAACTTTAAGATGTCTGGACTTCAACTCCCAGAATGTTGGCTGGGAAATTCTGGGAGTTGAAGTCCAGACCTCTTAAAGTTGCCAAGGTTGACAAACACCTGGTTAGAGAATGTGATTATCAGATTTGAAGATGACACAGATAAGAAGGATAGAAACACCTTAGGGGGCAGAATTGAGGATCAGAAGGAACCAGACAAGCTGCAAAAAATGGTAGGAAGCAGCAAGATGGCTTTCAGCAAATGCAACATCCTCATTTGGAGAAGCTTGGGCGTTGCATTTGCAAAACGAAGACCAGCAGCTCTTGCTTCTGAGAGCAAGGTTTCTCAGGGTTGTAGGCTGCATGAGGAGAAGTTGAGGGATCTGTATGCAGGAGGACCATAGTGGGCAGCAATATGACATCTGTTCGATTCTACTCCATCTTCCCCACTTGCCTGCAAAATATTGCATTTGGTTCTGGGTACTACATTTTAAGAAAGATGTTGACCACCTGGAGCCTGTCCAGAGGACAGCAATTCAAGATTCTAAGGAAGGAGAAATGTAGAAAGGTTAGTGGGAGATGTTGAACAAGTTTAGCCTATAATGGCCATCAACAGGAGACCCACTGGTTGATCAGAGCAGAGCAGCATGATCATTACTCCCCCGCCCCCATTGTAAATGGGGAATCTCTTTGCTTTGCCAAAGTACTTCAAAGGAGTGTGTTAGTTGAAATTTCACAGAAGCCCCTTTGAACAGCCCTAGTAGCCAACATTTCCTGACACGAGCCATTTGAATGTGGTTTTGGATCAAGAACGCCATCACACAAGGCTTGGAGAAAGCACTGTTCAAAGGATGCCTGTATCTGGATCTGCAGAACAGACCAGGAAGTGCAGATTAAACTGGTTGGCTGAAACCAATTCAAGTGAAATTCTCCCCCAGCCATAGACGGGAGTGGCATTTGGACTATGTAAGAGTAGGTATTCAGAGAACCAATTTACTACTCATTAATGGGGGGGAAATCACTTCTCCCTCAATTACGCATGTAGGAATTTCCTTTCCCTTTGTTTATGCAGAAACAGTCAGTGTTTCGGTGTCTAAACCCAGCTGTTACTCTACAGCAATGCCCTGGCTTGAAACTAGAAAACTGGACCATGGACACTAGCCATCCCAGCTGTTGCTGAAACATTTGACAGGACGGGGTTGGCGGCATCTAAGGCTGATATCCAGGACAAATGTTCCAGCTGTCCAATAGATGAGCCAGCCCCAATTCCTTTTAGTCAGTCCCTTAGCTTCCTTCTGTCACAAATGAACACTCGGTTTCTTGGCCAAAAACAAAGCTTTGATCCTGTTTTCCTGGCATGGTTGAGCTTCCTGCAAACTTAGTTGACAGTGACATTAAAGGGCCTGAAAAATACCAGAGCAGAACTAAGGCAATTATTGTAATGCAGTCTTAACAGAAGCTGTAATGAGACAGAATTAAAAATGTGCCAACCTTCTCAGAAGCCACCATTTGAACCAACTTCCCAGAGGGTATTGGCTGTGAAATGACAGGCAGGCAAGCGGTCCTTCTGACAACATGGAGGAACTCCACCGAGTCCTGTCTGCGTGCTGCAGTTTCATTTGGAGAAGGCTATGCATTGTAATTTGCAAAAGGAAGACCAGCAGCTATTCCCAACCTCAGTGGGGGAAAGTGTGGATCCAAGTCTGGCTACAAGCATGCAGATCCAACTGGAGACAACTGAGCTTCTGAGACCAAGATTTCAGGCTACAGGGATGCATCAAAACATCCCATTTCACACACACACACACTTGCAGACTGCACTATTCTAGTATCATTTGCAGGATCTTGGACAGACCCAAAGCAGAACTGAAGAGGGGAATGAACACACCACAGGGATGATATTTCTTGGCAGCTAACCAAAGCCATTTTTTTTAATTCCCAAGATTCTTGAATGAATGATGGAAACCTTTCCCTCAGACATCAGGAAGCTAGAACAAAATAATGTTTTTGGTTCTCACTCGGTGGCAAACACCTTCAAGTCCTTCCTAATTTGCACGACCTCTCGTAGGTGGTAGAAATATCAATGAGGGGATGGAGGATGATTTTGAGAAACATCCACCCTCCCAATTAACTGGCAAAGTCTGAGTGAGAAGTTTTTAAAGCAAACTTGACTACTACACAGAGATTTGTTGCATCCTCGTGAGAATTGGTTGAACCAGGTGTCTGGAATCCCCACTGTGTCAGCCTCACAGGGTGAACCAGACAGGAAACACGGCCAGATAAGTTACTTCTACTTTATTGTAAAGCTACATTGACAGAATCTTGCAAGTCTGAAAGTACAATTCTCCCACCGTTTTCCTTTGCAGCCTGAGAAACTAGGGAGGGTCCTTCTGAGCCTATTGCCACACCCACTGTCCAGCTGAGGGCTATGCTCTCCCTTATCTGACCATTCCCTTGGCTGCGTTTCTTGGCCCTCTCTCCCAAGGTCTTTCCCACATACCATCACACACTTAACCAACAATAAAAACATTATCCAAACCTTCCCTTCGTTTCATTTATCTTCCATTAGGATATTACATGACAAAATTCACTGAAGAGGTAACCGTGTTAGTCTGTTGTAACAATAACAACAAACAATGTGCAATCTTATGGCTATGGAGCACCAGCATAGCTTGTGATCCCCAATTGGTTAGGACTCTATATTCAGTGAGAAATAAGGTGTTAGTACAGAGAGAAGAAGGCTGCAAATTCATCTAGAAGCAGTAGGCACAACAAGTGTTTTATATACCAGGCATTCCCTTGGCTGTTAGTGGCAGGCAGAAAATAATCTACTCGTGGAGACTTGCTTGTTACAAACCCTCATGCCCACATGACTCAGTTAATGAAGGGCTTGCCAGGAATCTCTAAGTAGTCATGTTTGTTTATTTGAAAATGTTCTGCCCCTAGAAAATTCCAGATCTTTAATCAGCAGTACCTTTTTTTCCCAAAGGAGGGAGCAGGAAAAGGAGAAGGAGAAGGAGAAGGAGAAGGAGAAGGAGAAGGAGAAGGAGAAGGAGAAGGAGAAGGAGAAGGAAAAGGAAAAGGAAGGGGGCGGGGGAGGAGGAGGGGAAGGGAGAAGGAGAAGGAGAAGGAGAAGGAGAAGGAGAAGGAGAAGGAAGGGGGGAGGGGAGGGGAGGGGAGGGGAGGGGGAGAAGGGGAAGGGAGAAGGAGGAGGTGGAGGAGGAGGAGAAGGAGAAGGAGAAGGAGAAGGAAGGGGGAGGGGAGGGGAGGGGGAGAAGGGGAAAGGAGAAGGAGAAGGAGGAGAAGGAGAAGGAGAAGGAGAAGGAGAAGGAGAAGGAGAAGGAGAAGGAGAGCAAAGAGCAGCTCAAAGTCAGGTTTGGCAGAGGTGATAACCCTGATGTCAATACTGGAGAGCTGATCTTATGCTCAGCCTCTCCCCTTTGCCAACATAAGGAGGAACTCTGCAATAACCTGTGAGATTCTGCAGAGCCAGAAAGTGGCAGAAGGGCTACTGAATCTCCAAGCCTCTTTCCATCTCTCTGAAGCAATTAGAAAGTGCCTGATTTAATTTGATTTGATACCTTGAATCAACTGGAAAGGATGATTTGATCTAATCTCCTTTGAATCAAATCAGCCATTCAAAGCTTCACCCCGCCAAATTAAAATGCATTTATAAAACAGGCAGCGTCCACAAACTCAGCCAGAAAACAGCATATACATCAAACAGTGCGGCTGAAAAAACAATCGAGCTGGATCACAAAGAATGGGAAAGGGAAAGAGCGTCACTGAAACAAACATGATTTAGTTACTGAATTAAGTCCTTTTCTGGATTCACATAATATGCTAAGCCCCATAAAGCATGAGAGAGCCAGTCTGAGGTAATGGTTAAGGCACCAGGCTAGAAACTATGAGGCCGTGAGCTCTAGTGCCGCCTTAGGCACGAAGCCATCTGGGTGGCCCTGGGCCAGTCACTCTCCCTCAGCCCTAGGAAGGAGGCAAGGGCAACCCACTTCGGAAATCTTGCCAAGAAAACTGCGGGGACTACTCCAGGCTGTTGCCAGGAGGCACACATCATACCACACACACACACACACGTAAAGTATGGTTCACCCTACCCCAACTTAGCATGCTGTGTGAACATAGACATTTGTCTTCAACTGGCCTGGTTATGCATGTTGTGTGAATCTGGCACAGGGAAAGGCAAGTGAGCAGAGGTGGAGTAGGGGAAGAGGTGCCCCTTTCTTTCAGATCAGGCCCCCTTCACCACTGACTTTGACACTGCCCCTCACCAAGGTGCAGCCCAAACAAATTACTCCAGCACAGGGGCATCAAGATCACCATCAAGGCAGGTCTGACTGTGTAATCACTATGGCAGGGCATTGACTGGGATTCAAAGCTGCCATCTTGTTTTCTTAGACATCCCCTCTGTCCCAGTGAAATCTCCACCTGTCCCCATTTCCTGGATTCATTCCCTGTACAGGGATGAACCCTATCCTGCGAAGACTTTGGATCTTCAGCCCCAAACCTCTGGCTTTGAAATCAGGGGGAGGGAAGTGCTATCACAATCCATGAATTCAGGTCAGCAACAGCTGAGAAAGAGCCCCAGTGATATTTACTCGGATGCATGGGGATATTGGTGGGGAGGGCATTGCGTGGCATCTAACAGGCAAGCAATCCATCATCCAGATATCGTTTTGAGCCAGCTCTGCTCAGCTTCAGCAAGCTTGCTCCACCACACACCACCTTCAGACCATTCCTTGCTTGAAACAGCTCAGGCTGTGCCTAGAATCACAAGTATTTCCTTCCAATGTGACTTTGCTCCCTCTGGAACAGTTGCAATCAATCCCAGTTAATACACTCGGCACAGAAAGTAAGAGAAAGCAGAACATTTCTTCTAGACTGCAGGGAGAAGATCTGGGGCTTGAATCTTCTCCTCCAAATTCTCTGATATGCCATCTTTCTCTTCCCCACGTTTTTTTTGGGGTGGCCCAAACAACCAAATTTAGCATGGGCAATTATAGGGTCACCATACCTGCGTAGGGTGATGGTTAGGATTAGGAACAACAGTGGATGAGGTGATGAGTGACCTAGTGGTGGATCTTCGGTCCCTTATTCCCTCCTCCACTACAACTTCTATTCCAGGTTCCTGCTTGGAATATGTACCAGATCTGAACTGCATCAATCTAGACCAGTGTTTCTCAACCTTGACAACTTTAAGATCTATGGACTTCAATTCCCAGAATTCCCCAGCCAGCATGCTGGCTGGGGAATTCTGGGAGTTGAAGTCCACAGATCTTAAAGTTGCCATGGTTGAGAAACACTGATTTAGACAACCACCAGAATTAGCAGCAAGAACCCTAACTCTGTGCTGTCATCTAATGGTTGTGTGATCAGTGCAGACTAGCTATGGTAGTCCTACCACGGACGATCAGGTTGTGAGGCATGGGGCAAGGAGTGGATGGGCAACAGGGGGTGCTTTTCTTGGGGGTAAGTTAGACTACAGGGATCCTTGGCCCATAGAAAATTTTGTAGCTGTGTGGGAGAATCCACCATGTTAATGGAGAACAAACCAGGAAGATACTGAACTAAGGCAGTGTTTCTCAAACTCAGCAACTTTAAGATGCATGGACTTCAATTCCCAGAATTCCTCCAGCCAGCATGCTTTCTCATGCTTAACCTGCTGAGAAATAAACCCTTTTGGGGGATTCACAGAAAATACGGAACCACGGCAGAAAAAAATCATTTCCTGAATCTCTGAGAGTCACTGGGAGTTGAGTGGCATATACATTTAATTAAATCATCATCATCTCTTTATGCCATCTAATGCTTGTGGGGTTTTTTCACAGGCCAGATATGGTAGCCCCCATTTAGATACAAAAACAAACCAAGGTTAACATTCACCAAAGTTAGCATTGTATGCTAAATGCTGTACTTGATCTTTAACGGACCTGCATAGGGGTGTGCAAAATCAGCCTCCGGCTCATATAATCGTTGCTTTCTTGGTTTCTCCCATCTTCCATTCCAGGAATATAATAAGCAACCAGCATGACACATTCGGGGGTCACGAATGGGGAAAGATCAAAGGAGAACAGGAGAGCTTAATTGTTGATAAGATCATCTGACGTTTCTGTTGGGAGGCAAGGATTAGAGAAAGAAAGAGAATTCACCAGGACCTGCTTTGTTCCTTGCCAAACTCAGCTGGAGTCCTATATCTCCATGAGCAATCAGATGGGCTCACAAAACAGTTTGCAATAGCAAAGGTGAGGAGGGAGACCAGACCACAAAAAGCGGGTCAGAAAAAAGGTGGAAAATATCCAAGTTTTTTTTTCTTTCTCTCTCTCTCTCTTACTGATGGGGCTCAAGCAGGAAGTAAGATTAATAGCCTTCCAGGTCTGTTGCTTACTTCGCCCTGTCCTCACTTAGTTTTGTTCATGTACTTGCTGATGAAGTACATTCCTGGGAACAAGCTGTGAAAAGTTGAGATGGTCCATTTTTCTGGTCAGTTGACAAAAGCTAAAAAGAACTAAAGCAAAATTGTTTTGTTTTTTAAAGAAGGCTACTTGTGAAATCTTGCTATCCTTTGATTCTTGGTCTAACTCCCTTCTGCTCCCAACAATATCCCCAGTGCTCATGTTGGGCACATTTGCAAATAAAATGCTTGGTTGCAGCACTCCGATATTTTTATTTTCAAAGAACAATTATATTAGAAAAAAAGGAAGGTGTATCTCCATAGCATCCGTAGACGGCCTTTGCTACAAGCTACTAATGGCCACGCACTGTGTGAGTTCAAATCCTGCTAAAGGGTTGAATGTATATATTAGATCTAATATACAGGCTGCTATGCCTGATGAGTCCCCATATAAGGATGAAATTGGTTGTATGCTTCCACTTAGTGGACAATTGCAAATAAAACTATTTACAAGATGGCTGGTGAGCCAAATTGCATTGTAGATCAGTGTTTCTCAACCTCAACCACATTAAGTTGTGTGGACTTCAATTCCCAGAATGCTGGCTGGGGAATTCTGGAAGCTAATAGAAGAGAATATGCAGAGCACATTCATGAACACCATCAAGCAGTCAGAAGACACCATGAAAACTCCTTAATCTCACAACACATGGACAGACTTAACCATAGTTTCAACTGGGAAACTGTCAGCATCTTAGACCAAGTGTTAGATCTAACTCACTGAACTAACTCAATGTTTCTCAACCTCGACAACCTGAAGATGTGTGGACTTCACCTTCCAGAACTGTGGAGTCTTTGGGGTTCTCTGAGCTTGGTTGTTTTCTTGCAAACGTTTCGTTACCTGGCTAGGTAACATCCAAAATGCAAGGGAATTCCTTGAAGCTTGGTATTCAGACAAGTCAGCCATCAACAGGCAGATAATGGTAAACAACATCTACACGCTATTCAAAAGAGACAATAAAAAGGAAAACAAAAGACCAGAACATCTCTTCACCAGCAATCATCACCCAGATAAGCAGAGATTAACACCAAGATTATCATCAGACATACAATCAAGCAGTAAACGATACCCTAATCAAGGAACTACCAGAGGGGGAAAAAATAAAACATAACAAAACCCCTACCCCCACCAACACTGGCAGGGCATGCCACTGTATATAAACAGAGAGCAAACCCCACTCCTTCCCTAGCATTGAAGATGTTACCTAGCTGGGTAACGAAACGTTTGCAAGAAAACAACCAAGCTCAGAGAACCCCAAGGACTCCACAGTTCTGGAAGCTGAAGTCCACACATCTTCAAGTTGTCAAGGTTGAGAAACACTGAGTTAGATCACTGAGTCAGATCAGCTATGTTGTGGGTGTGCTGGTAGAGCTGGACAATTCCATGGGACTTCTGTTTTTACTAATTCAAGCATTCTTGCCTAAGACATGCAAACACCCATGAAGGCCAAAATGAAGAAAGGATCAACGGAGAGTCTGGAAAAAGCATTGAAAAGCGAAGTGGTGTATACTTGTGCGGCACAGAGGGGTACAGGTCAGTTTCTTTCTGGCCAGGTCAGTTTCACAACAAGCTGGGCTGAAATGTACTTTTCAGTTTCTCCGACATTTTCTTCCTCTGTACCAGTGGTTTCTTTTAAAAAAAAAAACAAGATCAGAGTACTTGAAATACTCCATTTATTCCCAAATTTCTGGTGGGATGAGGTTGGAGAGCCTTTTTCTCTGGGAGGAAGCAGAGCATTACCACTGATGATGTTTTTATCTATTGTACCTTGGTGGTTTCCCTGCCCATTGCTCAGAAGCTGCCTTGAGTGGCCCCTTTTCCTAACCTGAAGACCCCCATCAGTTTCCTCGTGATGGATCTTCCCTTCCCTTAGATTTTAGTTGAAGCAAGGGAAGCCAGAGAGACTTCAGAGAACTGGAGAGAAGATGGGACTCCAAAAGAACTTCACGCTCCAGGTCCCTTCCCTGAAATGTTGCCATCTAGTTGGATCTTGGAAGCATGCCTTTTCCATGGCTGCCCTTGCCTTGTGGAACCCCCTCCCCCAGTGATCCGGCCCGCCCCCACCCTCTTAGCCTTCCAGAAGGCCATCAAGACCTGGCTCTTCACCCAGATGCTGGGGTAGAGTGATGAAAGGCTGTGGATGGTTGTTGGGGCACCCAAGGAGGATGACTAAAATGCTAGGTTTTTAGTTTTTGTTTTATGGTTTTTATGGTGATGTGGGTTGCCCAGAGCTGTGCTCTCGCATGAACAACCATACAAATCTTCTAAACAAACAAACAAATAAATAAATAAATTCATTCTCTACTCTGCAGCATTTTACCAACGTTCACTGATCCTTTGGAAAAAACTCAGAAGGCAAATTCTCTTTCACCAGTTGAAAGAAGAACAACAACAATAACAACCCAAGATAGTTTTTCTGCAGAATACTAATTTTCACATATATTCAAGCTTATGCTTGATCCATCCAGTTTCCAAATCAATTTCTGAAATCATTGTGATTTTCATGGGCAGTTTTCCCGAACACATGCCTTTCTTATGCAACCTTTCTTATTATATGTATATGGACATGGACATGTTTGGGTATATAATATGACTTTTGCTAATAGATACATTTAAAAAAATATTTTTATTAGAGTTTTCCAATACAATAAAAGTATAAAAAAATAAAAGAAAAAAGAAGATAAAAAATAAGAAAAAGGAAAGTGAAAAAAAAGAAGGAAAACAGAATTATAATTTCCGCCCTTCTACTGAGTAATTGCCATCTTACTCCTTCCCCTTCCTCTTTGTCTCTTTTAATCCCAGATCCATAAATCATCAGTGCAGCCTTTTCTTCCTTCAGCAAAATGTCCACATATGTAATATATACATTTTTATGAGTCTGGGGGACATCTACAAAGGCAGTTAAGATGGCAACTGAATCTGTGCAATCAAAAACCTGCCCCTTTCTGTATGTCAAAGAAGGTCTTGACTCTTTTGACCCACTGTGGAGTCCTTGGTGCTCTCTGAGCTTGGTGGTTTTCTTGCAGACCTTTCATTACCCAACTAGTGCTGGAAGGGAGTGGGGCTTGCTCTCAGTTTATACACAGTAGCTTGCCCTGCCAGTGTTGGTGGGGGTGTGAGGGTTCCCCCCCCCCCCCCCCCCGGTAGTTCCTTGATTAGGCTGTTGTTTACTGCTTGCTTGATTGTCTGGTGTTAATCCCTGCTTATCTGGGTGTTGGCTGCTGGAGAGGATCTGTTCTGGTCTTTTCATGTCCTTCTAAGTTATTTTATTGTCTCTTTTGAATGGTGTAAATGTGGTTTATCTCTATGTGCCTGTTGATGGCTCTCTTGTCTGAATGCCAAGCTTCCAGGAATCCCCTCACATTTTTGGATTTAGCTTGGTCTAGGATGCTGACAGTTTCCCAGTTGAAACTATGGTTGAGTCTGTCCATGTGTTGTGAGATTAAGGGGTTTTCCTGGTATCTTCTGACTGCTAGTTGGTATTCTTGGATGAGCTCTGCTGGTCTTCTGCCTGTCTGTCCTACATGTGGCTGCTACAGTCCTTACACTGTATGTTGTAGATGGCTCCTGTTTTTTCTTCTTGGGCTACTGGGTCTTTTGGTTTGCTTAAGATGTTTTGGAGGGCTTTAGTTGGTTTGTGTGCTACGGAGATGCCACGTGGTTGTAATAGTCTGTTGGTTCTTTCTGAGATGTTTCTGATGTATGGCAGTGTTATCCTTTTCATAGCTTGTGCTGGTTGTGCTGTAGTGCGTTGAGTGGTAAGGATGTCTTTTGACACACCTCTGCAGAGGCCCTTGCAGACCAGTGAATACTTACTCTTCCTGGATTAAAGCAGAGCTCAGCAAACATTTAGGACCGAAGACACCAGCGTGTGATTTTGCAGAATGACAAAAGCCCCCAAACACTCAGTAGAGCATGGCTGAAATCTTGCCCAACCTCATGAGAGTTCAACAACTTCTGCCAGGGGCTGAAAATCCAGTAGGATCTCATCTCAACTCTCTCTACATCTCATGTGAGAAAATCTAATCTTGCAAGATTCGGCCATTCTATAACATTGTGCTTATTTTCAATAACGATTTAATTTCAGGAGGTTTGCAGATGCCAGCTAGGGGAGAGCACAGATGTCCTCGTTCCTGCCTTGCCTGTGTTGGGTGTAGATACAGACTTAAGCTTCTCAGAGACTTGGAAAAACACTCCTAGTTGGAATAAGCCACCATGAATTAATCCAGCCAATCTTTATGAAGCTGTCCTTGTATGTAGTCATGAGATGAAGGACAGACTTGCTCTCCAAGGGAGGGGGGATGTTTCCCCCCAATCTATAGTAACCCCTGCAATGCAAGAATGCTTTCCAAGGCTTTGTTCCATCTGTTTAATTGAGATCCACCCTTCTTCCACATTTTCACAGCCATAATATTGTTCAGCTCAGCCAACTTCCAAAATTACATTTGCCAAGCCTGGCTGGGTCACCTTGACTCAGCTTGCTTGGCCAAAGGCTTTGAAAAACCCCTCCAATGCTCGCCTCTTAGCCTAGTTGCTGACTCAGCAAAGCATTGAGATCCGTTCTACGGGGGACGCAGATTATCCTGTGTAGAAGAGAAAGCGACACGGAGCTTGGCAGGGAATCCAACTGTGCTTTTCTTATTAAAAGTAGCAAGTCTTTAATTTGTAGGGCTTGCAAGGGAAACCCAACCTTTTGGGCCCATTTGCAGCTGGGAGCATGTCACAAGCAGGTTCACCCAATGGATGCCATGGCAGGGGTCATCAAGACGTACCCCTCTATTCTCCGAGGCTCAGAAAAAACAGGGTGAAAGTCAGTGGACGTTTTTTCCCCCAAGAATGTCTCTCGTTCTTGAAAATGCAAGTTAGGCTCACAGCAAATGCTTTGCTCTCTAGCATGCTGGTCTCCCTTCACAAGGATAACTGCTGGGTATGGTCACAAAAGTCAAGATGGCAGCCGCACATTGCACATAAAAAATAGGCAAAGCTTCAATTGCACCATCCTAGTTGCCATCTTGACTTTTTCAACCATACCCTGAGGACGCCCCTGCCCTTAACATTAGAAGATGGATTTCAAACAGTGTGGGAGCAAGCCATTTTGAAGACTCAGGTCCAAGTCCTCCTTCAGCCATGGAAATTCTCTGAGCAACTGATGACTTTTTCCCATTCTTAGTCCAGCCTACCTTGCCGAGTTGTTCGGGTGGCAGACAAATTAGAGGAGGAAGTGCTAAATAGAGCCCAAAGGCTCCCTGGCTGGGAACTCTACCGATTGCCACAGGTTGGTCAAGGTTGGATCACGCAGACCAGCGATGATCCAATGGTCAGGTTTGCAACCTTCCTCAGCGTTTCTGTTAGGTTTCCAGGATGGAGCCAATTAAAATTCAAATCAAATTCAACGAACCCAATGCAGTTAATAAGATCACTCCATAAATATTTTAAATCGTTCATTTCCAGGCACTCTCTAAATTACAGTGTCCCCTAATTGCTACCTCTTCTCAAACATCAGAAACCGGGGTCTGCTTGGCATTGCTTCACACGCCTAGTCCCACCACACCACTAGATGGAGCTAAAGCTCTGTTCTGCAGCCCCAGCTGTGCAAAAATCTATTTTTCCTACTGAAGCAGCCTGGTTATCTTTCCTGGAAGGTAAGTATCTTCCACTCTGAGCCTCTTCCTCTGTTTTATGTTTCTTGGAGCTGAGGATTCAGCCTCCTTCAGAGATTGTCACAATGATCTATTTAATCCGCCTTCCCTGCTCTCAAAGCCAAGTCTTTGGTTTCATTCACTGCTTTTCTGGCTGCCAACATCATGATGCTTGTGTGTTTTCAATCAAGGCTCTCCAGTCTACAGGAACCTAAATCTAATTTGAGCTTCAAGAGAGAACCACATGCAGGAGAAAACAAATCATCAAAAGAAATTCTTGCATCTCCTTCTGCCAAATCACAGGACCACTGGCTTCAAGCATCTGAGATTCATTTCCCAGGAAGTTCTTGTATCCTGGCATGGCTCATATCATCTTCCATGCCAGGGACCCACCACGAGGAGTGACAGACTTTGGGATTCCAACTGGCTTCACACAGAAGGCTACAGAACCTCTCAGATTGTTGAAGGTTGAAACTCACCAAGCTGAGCAGGTTGTGTGAATACAGCTGTGAGTTTCAGAGCGCCCGGTTAATTTGGTGGTGGAAACACAGCCCCATGTATGAGAAACTGTGTGTAGGGACTCCCGGCCCAGGCAAGGGCATAATTGATGTACCAGATGAATCTGTGAGAAGATGTTCCTCACCACAGCTGCCATCTGCTCATCAAGCAGAAGCTATGAGTCCACAAGGACCCCCCAGATTGCATACCAGCTCTGAACAGGGAGCACCACCCTGTTCAACACCAATGAGGGAAAATCAACAACAACAGAAGAGCCATGTATCCATAGCCACGTGCCTTTGTCATGATTGTTCCTCCCCATCCAGACCCAAACATCCTTCAGGCATTGGGACAGAATCTCAGCAACATCACATGGTTGACCAGGCTCAAAATATACAGTTGAGTATCATCAGTGTACCAACAGTATCTGATCCTGTGTTGATGGATAACCTCACCCAACAGTTTCAGGTAGATGTTAAGCAGGAGAGGCATCCTGCAACCAGAGGCTTTGGGCCAGATCTTGCCAGCCCTGTGAGGTAGTCCAGGTAGGAAACAGACTCCACAAGGACTACTAGAACTCTACTTTGTTATTGTAAAGTGTAATAACAGAATCTTGAAAGCCTGATAGAGATTCTCTCTCTCCCGTCTTATACCAAAGAATATCAAGGCAGGCAATCTTGAGTTTCTTTCTCACCCCATGCTCCCGCTCGGAGCTAAGCTGATGTTTACACAATGACTCTTGAATACCTTCTTCAAAACTAGGTAGTCCCCAGTTTAAGAATGGGTTCCATTCCCAAAGTCTGTCCTTCAGTTGGAACAGTATTATCATATAATACTGTATAAGTAGTATTGTGTAATGAACTCGAATCATTGTGTATTTAACTTGAAATTTGCTACAATAGGCTCCGTTCTTAACTATGGGTTGTCTGTAAACCAGGCATTCTTAACCCAGGGACTACCTGTATCTCTGTATTCCACTACAACCCCCCCGTTAACATTGACAGGCCACAGCACCATGCCACCTTCACCTAATCTCTGTAGTCAGTCCAAGGATATTATGATTGATGGTATCAAAAGCTAATGACAGATCAGGAAGAACCAGAATACTTGAGCTGGTATATAGCTATCAACTACAGTTGTCCCAGCTCTACCAACCCTATTTGGCAGGTGCGGGACTGTGAGCTGAGCGTCTCTTTAAAGCAGTTGCCTCTTTTTTTCCAACTTCCATGGGACCCTGAAAAAAATACACAGCTGCTTTAATGAATCACGTTAAAGATTCTGCTGCTCTAATGAGCCAGTTCATTAAAGCAGCCACATCTTTCTTTCCGTGGGGAAACTAACAGGAACTCTGCCTTTGACTTAGCTCCTTGTGTGAACTGGGCCATTATGTGAAGCCCTAATTATGATTTATTGGGGCACTGCGCATTATGTGAATCCCCTCATTCTGTTTTGTTTAGGGCTTTATCGTGTGATGTGGAGATGCCCAGCCATCATGATGCAAATGCTGCCATTACAAAAACCTAAATTGCAGAATTTGTGTGATGACATCTCACTCCTGTCAGCATCTTCCTCCCCCTCCACTTCCCCTTGCAGGTCCCTATACAGTTCCCATTTGTATAGCTTCATATTTGCTTTATTCAATGCATAACTAGCCAAACGTGGAATGAAAAACTGTTTCAAACCCTTAAGGGAACAACAACTACTACTTTCCAAAGGGCTAAAATGTCCTTTCTGTAAACTGTGTTTTTTACTTTGTCTGCCTCTGCTTGACGGCTGAATGCAACTTCTCCCTGTGCACAAGATTCTAGGAATCTCATACCTAATGTAATGGTAACAGAAACCTGATTTCCAACTCAGAGTAAAGTGAAAGTAATGGTTCCACTCTCTGCTGCATTGATGAGGCCACACCTAAGTACTGGATCTGATTCTGGGCCCCACAATTTAAGGATTCAGACATGTTCAAGGAAAGGCAGTGAGGATGATCAGAGGATCATAAACAAACTAGGAGAGACAGTTAGCTTGGTTATTAGGAAAAAAAACTTTATATGGTAAAAGCAATTTAAGAGTGGAATCAAATACCATGGTAACAGCAAGTTCCCCTTCACTGGATGTGCTCGAAACAGGGTAGACATTTATCACGAATGCTTGAATCTCGATTCCTGCCATGAACAAGCGATTGGATTCAAAGTTCGAATTGTCCCTTCCGGCTTTACAATTTTATGATTCTGCTTGGCCCTGCACTGGCATGATGAACCAAATTCAGAATGAAAACAGGAAACACAGATCTTGAACTGAAAGGAAGCAATGACATGATTAATCCAGTTCAGAATGAGGGCAGGTTACACAGATCTTGTTCTGAATGGAAATGACAACATGATCAATCCAGTTCAGAATGAGGACAGGAAACACAAATCCTCCTCTGAATGGAAGGGATGACAAAATAAATCCAGTTCAGAATGAGGGCAGAAAATACACATCTAGTGCTGCATAGATATTGGCCCTGTAAAATCTCTGCTCTGTTGGGAAGTTTCCTCTCCAAATTAGAATGATTGTTTCTCAGTGGATGAGGGGAAAATTGTAGGCATATCCTCAGATGTGGCTTTGTTTTTATTATTACTCAATATATTTCAAGACTCTGCCCTGCTTCATAAATCATCTTCTTGTTCCTAGTCTTGTCACAAACTAAGCCCTGATCAGCTATCAAAACTTATCCTGCCAATTACAGCAACATTCTAATATGGGATACTACACATTATTTCCTGTTGCATGTGTCTCAATGCCAAAAGGAAAAAAAAACCTATCTTTTCACTGCAATGAAATTGTCATTTATCTTCTTTGCAGAATCAATTTCCTAAAAGAAATGGGGAAAAAAGGGGAAGGGAAGGGAAGGGAAGGGAAGGGAAGGGAAGGGAAGGGAAGGGAAGGGAAGGGAAGGGAAGGGAGGGGAGGGGAGGGGAGGGGAGGGGAGGAAGGAAGGAAGGAAGGAAGGAAGGAAGGAAGGAAGGAAGGAAGGAAGGAAGGAAGGAAGGAAGGAAGGAAGGAAGGAAGGAAGGAAGGAAGGAAGATACAGAGATGGGAGGGAGGGAGGGAGGGAGGGAGGAAGGAAGGAAGGAAGGAAGGAAGGAAGGAAGGAAGGAAGGAAGGAAGGAAGGAAGAAAAAAAGCAAGGTCCGTTATATGTTTCTATTTCTAATCTGATCTGAAAAATAATTTTCCTGAGATCAAATTCTGCGTAGCTGTCTGAAATGGTTATTTCAGATAAATTGAATTTCCCAACACCATTGATAACAGTTTACATGGGGGGGGGGGGGGGATTGTCCCTATATATCTTTGGAGAAAGTCCAATCTGATTCCTCTTTCATCAGAATAACTCACTGTTCCTTTCCTTCCTTATTTGCATCAAAGATGGAGCGGGAAGGGTCTTCGGGCAAAGATAGCTTGAACCGGGGTGGGCTCTTTTTCCAACGTGCTGTCAATTCTGATGGAATCTCTTGCATTTGTATCCATTTCAGAGGCTCGGTGGCAACTGGGGGGGGGGGGACTGGGGGCCCCACTGAAGGCACCTCAATGGCGAAAAAGCTCAGTTGACCACAGCCCCAGTGTAAACTGTTATCAGTGGTGTTGGGAAATTCAATTTACTTACAGCATTTGAATAGCGTTGGGAGAAACAGAAGAGGAGGCTTCCTGCAACTCCTCCACTGCATCAGCGGTGGGTTTGATCCTTACAAAAGTCACCCCATACCTCCTAGTCAACTAAAGAGTCTCCCCCCCGCCCCGCCTTGCTCAGCTATCAGACTCTGGGGTGACTTCCTCTCCCCTTGCCTTGAGAATGCAGCTACACCTGTGTGGATCAGCCTACTCCTGGGAAGACCCCTCCACTCAGCTGGTCTTTGTCTCTTAGGCAGAGCAAACCCTCAGGTGGCCACTAGGGGGCAGTAAAGTGACAGTGTTTTCTGCATCCCTTTGCTGCCCCCTAGTGAAGATCCCACTGTTTGCAACTCAGATATGAGAAATCCATTCGCTCTCCCTTCATTCTTCTGGAGGAGGGAAGAGGAAGAGAGGGGCCAGCAGGTGCTGGGGTCTCTGAGGACATTGCTTCCGGTACATCCTGCTGCGGTTCAGGCAACAGTTGACTCAGAAGTGGAAACAGAGGAAGAGGGGATAGTTGCAATGTTGCAATGGCTCATTCTTCCCCTGCTCCCTCCATCCTTTCATCCTCCTCTTTTTGGGGGCTCTGGCCTCATGCTACCACATCTGGGCAAAATTCAGAATGACCACCAGAGGGCAGCAAGGAGATAAGGAAATGACTTTGCTGCCCCCTGGTGGCTGGCCAACGTTTTGCAGCCTAGCTAGAATAGATCGATTCCCTTCAACTTGAAGGCATGAGGTGAGGATGGGCAAGAAGAGGTGCCAGGTGGGACCTCCTGTGCTTCCAGACCCAGTGGGTCTCCTTCCTCTGCTTTTGCTCTATTTATGCCATCAACAGCATCCCTGAGCGTTTAGGACCAGCATCCTTTTGTTAAAGATTTCTGCAGAGAACACAGGATAAAACACCCAGTCATCCCTCCGACTCGTCCTTCGTACGGTGCCCCACAGCCCATTACAATTGCTCATTGGAAAACAAGAATGGGCTGCATTCTAGGCAGCCGTGTCTGCAAAGGGGTCAAAAAAGTCAGTTTGGCAGCCGCAACATGAGATCAAAGCCGTGCACGCATCATGTGACTCCAGAGACCAGCAGGGTTCACATCACATGCTAAACTAGGCTAAAATTCATTGAGTAGTTTATTCACCATGTTGTAGGAATCCAGCATTTGTATGAACAGATCTGTCACGTTAAACCATACCATAGCTTATTTGTTTGAACACAATATGTTACATGAAGACAACAATTGGGTTTTGCTAAACCAGGTTTAATATGTGTTGGGTGAACACAGTCACTAACCCACCAGAGCTCCTTATCTTTGGATCTGCACCTCCATCTTTGTCTCCTTGGTGGGGCCTCTGTTCCACAATAACTGGGTTTAGGCTTGTGCAACAGGGCTGACCAGGAACGGTGAGTCTGACACAATTATCCTAGTATAGTTTGGGGTCAAAATTCACCTTAAAATGCCCCTCTTTTGTTTGCAGATTCCCACTGCTGACACTTCGGCCCCCTAACTCATTGAACTTAATGTGTGAACCCAGACACCCAGTATATATCTCTGAATAAACAGCCTTCCCCCAAGCACCATTAAAATGCAGTCCTTGGCCTGCTTATTCCTGAGAATGGGTTTCCCCAAGAGCCAAGTATGAGGTGTAGGATTGCAATCAGTCCAGGGATCTTGGGAAAAGTTCCCTTGGAAGGTACTGCCGGGACTGCATCGGAGTGGCATGTGAAATTGGGGTTCCCTTCACTATTGGGGGCCAGTTTCCAACCCCCCTTCTCAGCCTTCTGCCTTCAAGACTGCCAGGAGCGTCGGCAGGGGGAGATCCAAAAAATCAAGATGGTGCAATCAAAACTGTCCCTTCTTGCCTGGGCCATGTTGCTTGGAGGGCAGTCGCAGCTGCCATCTTGACTTTTGTGACCTCCTCCTGCAGACATCCCTGGAGGGCATGCATTCCAGAAGCTCTCCAGCCATGCTGCCTCATGGTACCCAGGATTGCTCCACCAGCCCTGTCTTTATCTGCACCTGGTCTTCTTCTGCAATTTTGGACTTTCTTCCAAGATGGAGTTCCATGCCAAGCAAGGAACTGCAGTCCCCATTTTGCAATTCCAAGGGTTTCAGGAAGAATTCCTGCAAATTTGCTACAGTACTTTGGAAGGGTGGAGGAGGGATTGGAATGGAAGATCTCCTCTGGGAGGACCATAAAAAACTTTGCCCAGGAAGGCAGAGCAGCTGGGAAGTGTTAATTAATCCCCGAACAGAATGGAAGGTGCTGCCAAGCCTTTTCCCTTAGATTCTGACAAGTTTCATAGGTAAACATATTTATTTTCCAAATGTCAGCAGTTCATTTATCAGCTCATCACTGGATTCAAGGTCTCCAGATTCCACAAGCCCCCTTTGTTAACCCTTTCCATCTTCATGGCGCCTGTCAGGCATGAAGATTGCCAGTGGGAGTTTATCAGCCACCCCCTTGTCTAAAACAAGAGACACCCTGGCTTAAGATCATAAGATCAGGAGATGAGGGAGCGGGAAGTGTCCTTTGAGGTCGTCTAATCCAACCCACATCTCCATATGGGAATCCACCAAGCCATCCCATTAACGACCATTCATTTAGTGACCGTTCAAAGTTACAATGGTGCTGAACAAAGGGACTTACAACCAGTCCTCACACTTACAACTGTTGCAGCACCCCCGTGGTCATGTTATTGTGATCCAGGCACTTGGCAACCAGCTCACACTTATGACGGTTGCAGCATCCCGGGGGTCACACGATCGCCATTGGCAATCTTCCCAGCTGGCTTCTGGCAAGCAAAATCAATGAGGAACCACATGATTCACTTAATGACTGTATGATTTGCTTAGTGGCCACAGTGATTTGTTTAATGACCACTGTAAAAAAAGGTCGAAAAATCAGGCACGACTTGCTGAACAACTGCCCTGCTTAACAATGAATTTTCTGGTTCCTTTTGTGGTCATTAAGTGAGGACTACCTGTATTTGTAGACTGCTATCCTCTTTCTTATCATATCTCTCAACTGCACTGGGCACAAGGTAATATAACAGACTTCCACAACCAGGTGCCCAGTAGATCAGTGTTTCTCAACCTTAGCAACTTTAAGATATGTGGACTTCAACTCCCAGAATTCCTGAGCCAGCAGGGCTGGCTGGGGAATTCTAGGAGTTGAAGTCCATATATCTTAAAGTTGTTAAGGTTGAGAAATACAGATCTAGATACATTCCAGATGAGGTCTAATATTCTTTTAGCACAGGCCATCTGTTCCAACCCCTGCTCAGTGTAAACCTCCTCTCAGTTGCTCCAAAGCTTGGATACAACCAGGGGTATCTGCAAAGAGGTCAAAAATAGTTAAGGTGGTGGCCACAACCATCCTATCAAAGCCTCATGCTTTTTTTATCTGTGTCACACATGAAAACAGGCAAAGCTTTGATTGCACAGTCATGGCTGCCATTTTGATTTTTTTGACCAGCCCTGCAGACACCCCTGCATGATTGTGGCTTAATGAATGATTAAATAGGAAAGGGTGAAAGAAGAAAATCGGGTGACCAGAAGCCCAAAGGGTTATTGAATGAAGAATTGAGGGTATTTAGTCAAAGTATTGGTGGTGACATTGGAAACGTCCAGCATCTGTCATTTAAGATAGGGCAGCATTCACACAACACGTTCAATCTTTGTTCATTTTCTGCCCATGCACAAAAGACCAGGTCATGTTACACTGTAAGGAAAACAAAACCAGCAAAAACTAAGCCAGGTTATGCTCACCCCCCTTGTCTGAATGCATCGGTTAGGTCTTCACCTGACCTTGTTAAGTGTGTTGTGTGAACACAGCGTGTGAGAGCTTTGGAACAAACAACCAGACATAAATGGGAGGGTGGGTTGACTATGAGGCTCCATCTGATGGAACCAGACTGGCTGAAACAGAAGGAGAATTAATGGAAAAGATTTGTTTCAATCCCTCTACTTCTTTTCCTATGTAAGATTAATGCCATACTTAACAGCCAATTTTTAATTGGTTCCTAAATAGAAGCCTTTAACATTTTAGATCATATGCAAGGGATGTTCACTTCCTTGTTCCAGGAGAAGAGCCATCAGCTGCCAAGTGCCAAACGCGAGGTTACGCTGTTATTTATTTCATTTCCATCTTGACTAATGAAACACGCATAGACCAGGTTTGCACCGCATTTGTGAATAAGCTAAAATGGGCATTTTGAGGCTCAACATGTTGGAGGAAAACCAGCTATTTTGGTGAATCAGGTCATCACATTAAGCCATATTTTTAATCTTCCAAGATTGAAAACCAAAATAAAACATTCACTGGACCAGACATGGCTGCTGGGAACTGCACTTGCTATTCGTTGCCTGAAGTGTCTGCTTGAAGGTATTGTTCAGCATCCTTTCAAATATTAAAAGCCTGGTATTGCAGTGAAGCATGTGGTGTTTATGTCTGGAGAGAACCAGCATTTCCTGGAATCACACGATGATGATGATGCTATCAAGTTAGTGCTAACTCTTAGCAACCACATAGATAGATTTTCTCCATGACGATCTATCGCCAACCTGGTCTTTCAGGTCTTCCAACAGTGACCCATCACCACTGAAACTGAGTCCATCCCCTTGCTGTTGGTCATCCTCTTCTTCCCTTTCCTTCCATCTTTCCCAGCCTTAGACCCTTCTTCAGAGAGCTGGGTCTTTGCATCATGTGTCTGAAGTAGGATAATTTGAGCCTGGTCCTTTGTGTTTCGAGTGAGAACTCTGGGTTGATTCGTTTGACGATCCATTTGTTGTTTTCTTGGCTGTCCACGGTCTTCTCAGGAGTCTTCTCCAACACCAAAGTTCAAAAGAGTCAATACTGTTTCTATCCTGCTTCTTCAAAGTCCAACTTTTGCTTCCATGGAGTGTCACTGGGAATACCATGGTTTGCATGATTCTGATATTTGTAGGTAATCTTTGTAGGCATAGGCACATTCTAGCATCTGAAGATCTTTTCCAAGGCCTTCATGGCTGCTCTACCAAGTGCTAGTCTGTGGTGTATTTCTTGAGGATCCACCAGGTAACTCCATAGAATGTTCTTGTAACCAGAGATAAATATTAGGTAGATTTTGTTAGCCTGAGCCCTACTACTTCAGATCTGGCCTTAGCAGAATGGTGGTGAAATTCGTTTACATTCCTGTTTTACACTGCTGCTGATATTCACATCTGATCACCGCAGATGTGAATGTCTATACCCTGGCTATCAGCTTTGGGGAAAGAAATCTGAATAAAATTCAGACACCAGCTTATCGAAAACGTGCATCATTCTGAGACTTAAAGTGTGAATAATTTTCAGGGGTTGACACAATGGATCAGCTCCAATTATCTGGAAACACCATTTCCGAGAATGCTGTCTGGGAATAACAATTCCTCCTCAACATGAGGCATTCTGGAGAAGCTGAATGGGTAGTTGCCAGCCAAATTAGTAGTTCAAGAAAATCTGTTTTTTTTCTCTCCCACTCTCAACATTTATGATTCAATACAAGTGGAGAAGAAGCAATTCTTATATTTACGTTGCTTCCCATCTAAATTTTGGTCCACATTTTGAACCATCAAAAATTTAGTCTCATTATACTGCTGGGCAACTTAAAATTTAATCTAAAATCTCTATCTAGGCCAAGACAATGTAATAGATGGCTCCATGTTCAACTTCTGCCCTTCTAAAAAGCTGAAGCTGTACCTGTATCTTCTGAATGTGCCTGGTAAATCAAGCACATGATAGATATTAGAACTGAGAAGACAAGTGTGAAGCAGTGGTAAGAGTTGAAGCTCTTATGTGCTATCATAAAGATGTCACTATTTCTCTCCAAACTCTGGAGTTCTCTGTACAAACCCAGCACCACCAGTCCTAATCCAGAGTCACTTCAGCATAATCAAGGGTTCCCAACATCCTGGAGCCCACCCCAACATCCATCTTGCCAAGACAGATCTATAAGTTACATCTTTGCAGACTGTAAACTTGCTATCAGCCATCGCTTCTGTTTACGTATGGAGAGAAGGTTCGAATAGTTTGTTTAGCCTGTGACCTTGCCACTAGAAGATGAATGAAGATGTTGTGGGTCACAGAGCACCGAATGGGTGAAAGAGATACTCTGCTTGGCAAGTGCACCCATCAAACTCAGCTGCAATTTCTATTTCCATCTCTCATGCCTGCCAAGAAAAAAAAAGTACAGCAGATGACTGTGGCTAGCCGTGACCTGTGGGAATGACCTGCATGTTAAATGAATGGCTGTTGCCCTCACTGCTGCTATCACATGTAGCAATTCTTCTCTCATTTGTTAGCAGACCAGACAGGTTTTCCATAGTAGCATTCCCTTGCTAATCTGTGAATTGGCAGTTTGGCTGCCATAATCCATCCTTGGCCAGAGGTAGGAACTGCAACAAGATCAGAAAGGGGGAGGCCAATAAACAGGCCAGGTTTGCAGGGCTCATCTCAAAATAGGTGGTGCAAAGTCGTGGCAAATCAGCTTTTCAACTGGAGGAGAGGAGAGAAGAGTAGAATCAGCCACAGTGCAGTGTTAGCGGCTGTGTGCTATGGGATGGGCAACTAATGGATCGTTATGCATGATGGCAGTGATGTGCTTGGGACTCCCATCCATTCCATATTCTTTCCAGATTAAATCCAAGGCCTTGCCCAGCTCTGTTATCAATCATAGGTCACACCGTTAGCTACATGCTAAGTAGCAATCTGCCTTATCCTGCCACTGTGACCTCCCGGGGAATGCCAGGCAGAAAAATTCTCTTCCATTTTTTACCCCAAACTCGGTCACTTTGATGAAAGAGACTTTGCTTGAGAAATGAGCAGAGATGAGGATTTGGGCGACATACTCATCCATGGTGTATGATGTTCTGACCATGTTTTGATGATGAGATGGACAAATGATATGTGCCAAATATCATGTTTTTCATTCAATAATCACCTCCCAGCGTCTGCAGCTTCCTTGGCTTCCATTCCATTCAATCGGAAAAACAGATTTTTCAAGAGAACACCTACTGTCGCACTAAGGAGAAATCTTGAGAAATGGCCGGAGAAGGTCTCCCTCATTTTTTCTGCCCACAGATTTTGAGGAGGAAATGGAAAGACCCTTGGTGCCTATTTCTCTATCCATGGGGAATATCCCCACACCTCCAGTGGCCACCACCTTCTGAGACACCATCTTCTATCATTGAATAGTTCTTTTTGTTAGGACATTTTTCAGGTGCCCAACCCAAATCTTCTTCCTTGTACTCTGAACATATTGTTTCTGGGCCTGTCTTCTGGACCAGCTCTGAATAATTTGGCCCTGTCTTCTTCCTGGGAGCTTTTCAGATACTTGGACCACTGTCAAGCCTTCACACAGTCTTCTCTTCTCCAGCCAAACCCATCCAGTTCCTCCAGCCACTCCTCTCCTTTGGACATGCTCCAGTTGCTCAATGACCAAGTGCCCACAACTGGATGCAACATTCCAGCTGTGGTCTGACCCATGCAGAATAAAGGCAAGGGATGGAGGAGGCAAAGAAGGATATGAAGGCTATCCCTAACAATGTACAGGACCAAAAATATAAGTCTTTTTCATTAAACCAGATGCAGGGTTAGCCATTGCTTCGGAGTGACAAGATGCCTCCAATCTTCCCGATGTGATCTGCATGGGCATAACAGTGGGTCCCTGTGAAAACATGCTACTGGACTGGATGCTCCCCTCCTCTGATGTGCACACTCATATTATTACACTGATCTCTGCAACAAGATGAAGGGCACCCTGGATTAAGTGCTATTGCCAATACAATAGCCAGAGGGTATTTTCCTTCTAGCCAATGAAGAGAAGCTGATGCAAAAAACAAAAAAAATCAGCATTCACTGCTTGTAAGGCAAACATGGTTGCATATATTGCTTTTAGGAAAGATCTTTCAGGAACCTAATCTATGTAAGGAAAATCTTGAGTTAATCCTGGTTGGCGTCATCCATTCATTCCCTGGAGTCCATGTCGAGAAGAATCGATGTGTACTTACTGTATACACTCGCGGGCAAGCCCACCTGCAGATCAGCTGACCCTCAAATTTTTAACCAAAATACCATGAAAAATGCATCACCCGTGGATAAGCCGACCCTTAGAATTTTTGTATATTTTAACTTTGACAGTTGACTTATCTGTGGGTGGTGCATTTTTCCTGATACTTTGTTAAAAATTCAGGGATCTGCTTATCCATGGATGGGCTTACAGGCAATTATATACAGGATATATGGTTGGTTTAAAAATTATTACTGTATATACTCCCAGATAAGCCCATCCACAGATAAGCCAAACCCAATTTTGGAAGTATATTTTGGCAGCTAAACTTCTTGGCTTATCCGCGAGTATATTTGCTAAGTCCAAAAGGGCCAGTGACATGTTAAAGGAATTGACATGCTGTGCTATGTAGCCCTGGTCTCATGGTGGACAGAAAACAAGAAGGAAAGACCTTCTCTGTTCTTCCAGTAGGAAGATGGCTGAAGAGGCGGGCTTAAGCGTGCCAGTCTTCCAATGAGGGGGAAGAACAGCCGAGAAAAGGAGAGGAAGATTTCTTTATTCTTCCAATAGGAAGCCAGCTGAAGAGGTGGGCTTAAGCGTGCCAGTCTTCCAATGAGGGGGAAGAACAGCCGAGAAAAGGAGAGGAAGATTTCTTTATTCTTCCAATAGGAAGCCAGCTGAAGAGGCGGGCTTAGCGTGCCAGTCTTCCAATGAGGGGAAAGAACAGCTGAGAAAAGGAGAGGAAGATTTCTTTATTCTTCCAATAGGAAGCCAGCTGAAGAGGCGGGCTTAGCGTGCCAGTCTTCCAATGAGGGGAAAGAACAGCCGAGAAAAGGAGAGGAATGAAAAGGGAATCCCTTGTTCATTTTCTCTACTCCTTACACACTCTAGTAGGTAATACATAAAAGGTGAGAATCAATGTTTTTGGATCCATAGCTCCTACAGTTTGGAATTTCCTCTCCATCTTTCTTTATTGTTTGCTGCTTCGGAATGTATAGAGGAAACATTCTGAGCAGGTTCCTTAAGAAGGCTAACTTATTTCCTGCAGGTTGGCGTAGGTGGACAATCTCTTTGCAGATCACACAAGCGGAAATGATGGTTTGATGCTAAGGATGTGAAATAAGTTGGCCGTGGCCTTTTTTTCTCCCAAGTGAAATGGTGTGTTCCGTCAAAATGGGTTCCACTGCAGCTTGGATGAGCATGTCATTCACGGAGATTGCTAACATCCATCTTAAAACATTCCTTGGCTTAAACATGACATACGAAAATGCGTATATAAATGCAGAGCCTGCCTTTGAGAAACTGCATAGGAAAAGAAGCGCATATACAGTAAACCTTTGGTTTATTTGTCCGCAGCTGAGCAGGCTTTGGATCGTGGTGGATAAATTTGCATGCCGCTTTGTGCATCGTTTAAAAAATCCTGCTTGGCATTTTACCCCTGTGAAAAAGTAACACTGTGTGTGCATAAAAGCCGTTCACCATTTTATAGACATTTGGGTCTGACTGCCACCCCTTCCCCCCTTTATTAGTTGATGAAATTGAGGTTTACTGCATTAAGCACGGTAGCATATAATAACGCATGAGGTATTGGGATAAATAATGCATAAACTAAGGCAGTGGGATCCACGGGACAGTCAAGAAAAGGCACCTTGACAATTGAGCGTTGCATCAAAGCCAGGCTCCCACCCATATGGTGTGTCGGTTGTGACAAAAGCCTCGGATCCTGCGCATCCCTCCGTGTGATCTAAAGTCAGCAATGCTGGCAGATGTGGAGAGGGCTGCATTTTTTTAAATAAAAAATTGACCAAACAGATTAATATTTTAACTGTTATTTAGACTGACACATACCTGACACATTTTCAGACTGGCAATCTCCATCTCTGGATGGCAAATGGCTCTTCGCGGGAAAAGTAGACTTGGGCAGTCGAAGTCCCGTTTCCTAAAAGGTTGAGGCAACAGAGATTTTAGGAAGGGAGGAGAGAGAAGATTCAATGGGGGTGAGTAGGAAATCAAATGCTTCTGATCCTGTCCATTAAAGATCTAGCAAAACAGTTCCTAAATTAGGTTAGACCAGCGTTTCTCAACCTCAGCAACTTGAAGGTGTGTGGACTTCAACTCCCAGAATTCCCTGAGAGCTGAAGTCCACACATGTTGGCTCAGGAATTCTGGGAGTTGAAGTCCACACATCTTCAAGTTGCTGAGGTTGAAAAACACTGGGTTATACTGAAAAGCACAAAGTGGATTGGGACTTTTTAGATCGGCCAGGATTTTTTCTCAAGGTGAACATTTTCAGGACTGACAGATCCCAGCTATAGCACTTTTTAGCCATCTTTTAAAGATGAAGCTACTTCCAGTGCAACCTCATTCAGATGAACTTAATTACCCTACTGAACGTTGTAAAAGTACAGATAGTCCTCCCTTAATGACGGTCATTGGGACTGGCAACTCTGTCAGTGAGAGAGTGTGTGAATGACAACTTAACGTGTTCGTTAAGCACGATGTCATGTGACCACGACTTGCAATTTTACTGCCGGCTTCCCCATTGACTTTACTTGTCAGAAGCTGGCAGGAAAAGTCACAAATGGTGATCACGTGACCATGGAACACTGCAACTGGTCATAAGTGTGAGCTGGCTGCCAAGCACCTGAATCACAATCACATGACCACAGGAAGGCTATGATGGCCGCAACTTCAAGGACGGGTCATAAGTCCCCCTCATTCAGCACCGTCATAACTTGGAACGATCACTGAATGGTTGTTAAGTGAGGACTACCTGTATTTCCACGTACACATTTCTGGCAGGGTTGGCAAGATTCATCAGCTTATAGGCTGGAATGGACTTTGAGCAGCTTGTCTAGGAGCTGTATTTTTTGCTAGTGAATGGCATTTATTTTTTTAAATGTGAATTGAATACTATCATTTATTTTCTGTTTTTAATTATTTGGTGGGGCTCTAATAGAAGAAATCAGGATAGAGAGAGAGAAGAAATTGCACTTTTTTTCTGTACCAGTAGACTAAGTAGGCTTATCATAACTTTTAAACAGAGAAATCTTCTCACCTCAGTCAACAGAAAAATTAAAAATCCTGCTTCTGCTGACCTGCTGAACGTGGCCCCACCCACTGGTCCATGGCTCCACCCACTGGTCCATGGCTCCACCCACTGGTCCATGGCTCCACCCACTTTGGACTTTGGGCTCTCAAAAACATTTAAGTGCCACTTCAGGAGTGAGAAGTTGCCCGATCCTGTGCTAGAGCATGGCATTGTTCTTTCCGGCTTGCCTACTCTACAGGGTTGATGTAAGAATAAAATGAAGATAAAACAGTTCCTATGTTGACCTCTTGTGGGAAAGATCACGTTTTTAAAAAAGTAACCCAGGAAACATGCTGCATGAAAGACCATCAGACTGGCTCTTTTTTTCTCACCCATACCTTTCAAATCTCTATGTTGAAATGTGTCAGAACCTGTGACATTTTTAATATCAATTATTGTTGTGCTGAAAACATTTATGCCTGTGATTGACATTATCCATTACTTTCTTGATTAGAAGAGGGTTGGTTTTGGCAGGGCAAAATTGGCAGTTGTTTAGACAGTTCCAATTTATAGACCCAATTTTGAGCACAAAATTTGCTGGGCAGCTTGGCAATTTTTATAAATGAATATATAGGAAAAGAGTCTTGAATAAGGGGTCAGCTTTTTTAAAACCAGTGAATGGAAACAGCTAACAAATAACATAAACTCTTGTTAAAAGATTGCGTAGAAACTTAGAAGAAAGTGGTAGCTTTGGGGCGCTGAACATATGCATAATGTTGGGGTTTTACACCAAAATACTTACTAGTATTAATTCCTGAATTAAAAATTAATCCTGTTCTGCTTGGATCCCTGGATGTGTTTTCCTGAATCTCTAAAATGGATCTCATCCAATCAGGGAACACATGAGGAATGGAATGACATCATCAAATCACTGCATATTGAGGAATAAAATCTAGAGGGCTAAACACAAACTCAGCCTGCCACGCTAGGCTATAATGTCGATTAAGACAAGTGAGGTCATTTGTGTGTGAGGATCATTCAGGCAAATGAGGAAATGTTTTTGGAAGGACAGCTGGGAAAAATACATTAAGCTAATGCGAGTGGGAAGAAATGGAAATTCTAGGAGAAGTCATCTGTTTCTAGGAAGGGGAGTCAACAGAAGTGCACTGTAGCACCCCGGTAATAATAGATCTGCCCTGGGTCCAAAGGCATTTCACCTTTGCCCGATGAAGACTAGTAAAGGAAAGAATCATAAAAATCATACAATGTTAGAGAACCAAGAGAAGGCAACTTCTTCTGTACTTGTGATAGCTAGACTGCACGTAGAATATTGTGTCATCAGGCTTTCAAGATTCTGTTACTATAGCCTACATCAATAAAGTAGAGTTCTAGTATTTCTTGTGGTGTCTGTTTCCTGACCTGGCCTATCTTGAAGGGCTGACATGTGCCCAGCTGTGGGTACCTTGTTTTAACAAGGACATTGACAAATGGGAGGGATTCCAGAAGACAGCAATGAAGATGATAAAGGACCTGGAAGAGAAACCCATTCAGAATGGTTAGAGGTGCTGGGTCTGTGCAGCCTGGAGAAGAAAAGTCTAAAGGGAGACATGAAGGCCATCTTCATTTCTCTGAAGGGTTGTCCTCTAGAAGATGGGGTGGAATTGGTCAGAGTGGCTCCAGAAGACAGGAGAAGAAACAATGGATTTACATTACAAGGAAGTAGATTTTTGTTGGGCATCAAAAATAATTTTCTAACAGTCAGAGGTGTTCTTCAGTGGAACAGCCAACCTCAGATGGTGGTGGACTGCCCTACACCAGAGATAGTCAAACAGAAGCTGGATGGCCACCTATCAGAGATGCTGTAGGAATGAATAACTGCACTGGGCAGGGGGTTGGACTGGATCATCTCTAAGATCCCTTCCAACCTTTACATTCCATGATTTTATGAAATAAATGGAATTTCCTAAACATGATTGCTTTGCAACAACCCAACTTCCTATTTAAATGTTGTATTATTGTTGTTGTTGTTATTATTATTTTCAAATGAGAAGAATCAAGAGACAGGGAGAAATCAGCAAGCACACTGATGCCCTTGGCCATCATGTCACCTAACCTGGCCATAGACAGGTTTAAAATGTGTAATACATGTAACAAGGAGGTGGAGCTTCAGTTGTACAGTGGCAACCATCATCTGGAATTTTTGCCCCCAACCCACCCACACCTCCCAGAGATGCCCCTGGCGGGGAGAAGCTATCTTAAAGATGACCAGCATTTAGCAGATAGGAGGTAGGCAAAGAATCACATCATCTCCACTCCTTACTCCTTACTCCTTGCATTTGTTGAACAAATACGATGTTTGCATGGCACAGCAAAGCCACTTCAGTTTGCTGTTTATTGAGCATCACACTGCCACACTCACAAAACCGTTGTGCATCCAATTTGCAATGCGATCCATCTGGCACAGCAAAAGAAGCTTGCGTAGGCTGGGGGCAATGACTGGAAAGGGACCGAGGCTAGGTGGGGACAAGGAGTCCCAGCAGGAAGGGGAAGAAATGAAGTTTACATTTCACCAGACAAAATTCCAGGTTGCAAAACTCTATCTCTTTACAAAGCCTGCAGCAGGTTTCAACCCACCTTGATTAATCACAGCTCGCTACATATTATTTCCCTATAAACAAGCAGCAACATTACTTGTCTAAACAGCTTTATCTCCACAGCTGCAAAATGTCAGGATTTAAGAAGGAATGAGCAGAGGGAAACCATATGGTACTACTCAGGGCTTGGAACGGTATAATCTACAGCATATTGATTTTCTGGGAGCGATTAACCAGGAGGCTCCAGCTTTTTCCTCGGTTTTAATTGCATTTGCTGTCTTACAGTTTACTCTCTTCTCCGTCTTCTCCAGCCGCTTAATATGAACAAGGATGGGTGAACCTGCCCCGGAGATTCCCACTGCAAATGGAAAAGAAAGTTGGGAGGCCTACTGGAGAGAGGCCACTGATCTAACCCTGGGGTGATGTGGGCTTGGGTGCAAAGGTTTTGCATGCTTCATAAAATGTAGGGCAGGATTTGAAATTTAGGATGGATAGAGTGCTTTTCCCTTCTGGAAAAATATTTTTCTTTGGTTAAATCATTCATCTGCCTAGCTACTGGAGGGAGAATGGGTTTTGCCATCCTGACCTGGGGGCAGTGGGAGGGAAGCCAGATATTAGTATTTTAAAAGTGAAAAAAGCAGTGTATTTGAAAGGTGTAGGCAAGTGTTCCTAAAGTCCAGTAGAAATCTTGGTTCCCCATAATACATTAATCCATGATTTGCTTATGCCTTGAATGAAGTGCAATTGGTTGGGTTCACACAGCATGTTAAATCAGAAACTATTTATTTTGTTGAAATATAAGGAGAAACGTCCTGCAGGTAGGCTCTGTACAACGGTGGAGCAGTCTATCTAAAGAGGTTCTCCAGCTCTGGAGGTCTTATGAAGAGTTTGGGAGTCATGTCTCATACTGGGTTGAATTGGTTTTTCTGCCCATTGTAGAAGGTTGGACTTCTGCAAATGGGCTTCCTCTCCAAATCTCCAATTCTATGACTCTACATTTGCAGATCCCAATGACCACATTCACATGACATGTGGAGTTTTGCAACCCAGAATTTTGTCTCTTGAAATCCAAACTTCATTTCTTTTTCCTTTCAACTTACCTCCCTCTTCCTAGGAACCCCCCCCCCTTTTTCCCCCTCAAGCAAACAGCAGTATGGCTTAATGGGGTGTTGTAACACCACTGAAATGTGTGAACCTGAGCATCACGCTTTTGCATCCAACTAAGCTAAGAAAATAGTGAGTAAAAGTATGCCAAGGTGGGGGATTCACTTCTAAATTCTTTTGACCACATTGTTGAGTTCATGGACCAAACTAGGCAGGACTAATCTGAAATATCATATCTTTGCCCTTTTTTAAAGGATGAGGTGGCCTAGGGATATGTAAGAATGTCCCATTTTTCATTCTACAAACTTCTCAGTGGGCGGCTTCTTCGGCTTCCCACATTGCAATCAAATCCAGATGATTTAAGAAGAAACTCTTCCTACCATATGTTCTCAGTAGCAGGGCCCACATCACTCCTACCCTTGTGAAATCCACGGAACAATCTTCCATGGCTTCCCACACTTCCAAGAGATCTCCAAAACAGATCTTTAGAAACAAGACCGCTCTTGTACTTTCATCAGCCTGGAAAAGTAGGGACAGCTAGCGAGGTTTCTGGGCTCAAAAGACACTGAAAAGCAAGCCCTGGTCCAACAGTAGCACTTTCCACCAACTTCGATGATCAAGTCAACGCAGAGATGCCTTCAAGAAAAATTGGAAAGAGATTCTGCAAGAATCTCAGAAGCTCAAGTAAAGGAAAAAAACAGCCTCTTCTGTAGAGGGGAAGAAAAGCTTCTGAGAGATTTAAAGGAGATGTTGGCACAACTTTAGGTGACTCTGACGCAAATGCAGTGCGCTGCCCTTGAGTCCAAGAGATAATTTTTAAGTGCAGTTCAGAATCAGTGGCTAAGTAGACAGGTGAGCACCACAGCCCTGTTCTGCAGGAGATTTATGGTTCTTCAGAGCATAGAAGCTGAAGAGGCAACTGCTCTGTAACTCATTCAGGACTGCTATCACATCAGCACCTGTTGGGGCTGAGTCCCGAGCACCAACAGCCCTTGAAGGGGTATTTCTGGGTGTACACAGAAAGGAATCATGATTCCATGCTGCTTCCCTAGAATCACCTTGGCTAGAAAGACCTGGAAACCAAGATGAAGCCTGCAAGTTTTTTTATTTCACTTTATTGGCTGAACTTCTTGGAAATGTTCAGGTATTTGGTATGAAGCAGTTGGCACATCACTTCATCTCTCATATGAGATGCTTTTTCCTGCCTTCGGGAAATGGGAACCCATCTCCATAAGTAGAAAGAAAGACAGCGGTCTTTCAAAATATGCATAATTCAGAGGAGGCAGGAGAAGCTGCAGTGACAAAGTAGATGAGGGCAAGATTGACAGCACCCATAAAACTGGCTCATGGCTTACTGATTTGGCTATCCACCCTCCAATGGAAGAGAACATCTGTAGCTCAGGGTTGAACTGCGGAGTGCTTGGGGTTCTCTGAGCTTGGTGGTTTTCTTGCAGACCTTTCATTACCCAACTAGGTAACATCTTCAGTGCTAGAAGGGAGTGGGCTTTGCTCTCTGTTTATATACAGTAGCTTGCCCTGCCAGTGTTGGTGGGGGTGTGAGGGTTACCCCCCCCCCCCCGCCTTGGTAGTTCCTTGATTAGGCTGTTGTTTACTGCTTGCTTGATTGTCTGTCTGGTGTTGATCCTGGTGTTAATCCCGGCTTCTCTGGGTGTTGATTGCTGGCAAGGAGATGTTTTGGTCTTTTTGCTTCCTTTTTATCTTTTTATTGTCTCTTTTGAATGGTGTGTAAATTTTGTTTATCTCTATGTGCCTGTTGATGACTGATTTGTCTGAAGGCCAAGCTTCCAGGAATTCCCTCACATTTTTGGATTTAGCTTGGTCTAGGATGCTGACAGTTTCCCAGCTGAAACTGTGGTTGAGTCTGTCCATGGGTTGTGAGATTAAAGGGTTTTCCTGATGTCTTCTGACTGCTAGTTGGTGTTCATGGACACACGCTCTGCTAGCCTTCTGCCTGTCTGTCCTACATAGTGGCTGCTACAGTCCTTACACTGTATGTTGTAGATGGCTCCTGTTTTTTCTTCTTGGGCTACTGGGTCTTTTGGTTGGCTTAAGATGTTTTGGAGGGCTTTAGTTGGTTTGTGTCCTATGGAGATGCCACGTGGTTGTAATAGTCTGTTGGTTGTTTCTGAGATGTTTCTGATGTATTTGAAAGGACAAGCTTTTTCACACCTCAGAGTGAAAGGATCCTGAGATCAGTGCCCTCAGGTGACAATGTGCAGGAAGCCCTCGATTTTATGGACCTTGATGCAGCAGAAGTGACAGACCACATTTGAATTTGGACAGACTGTAGTTTGGTGAACCAGTCCAGATAATGTTTGCACATTTGGATATATTACATGCATTTTACTTACATAGTGTGTAACTTTAGGCATGTTTTATGTGCATTACTTACATTTTTCTACGTTATGTACAATGTGCACAAGTTTTTGCATGCACAAATCCCATTTGCCATTTAACAGACACCACTTCCCCTTTTAGTCTGTTAAATGGGGATCTGCTGAATTTACTGTTCTGCATCACCACTTTGCTTTCTTCAGACTTCATTGTCAACTAAGATTGGTCTGTGTTGTAGAGGTCCTTGTAGAGTTTCCTATAAGAACCTTGCTTAAAATTGGACTGGCTTTATCAGAGCTACAGAATGTGCTCCTGATTTTTCACTTGAACTCCATTTCTATTTTTCCCATTTCAGAGTTTTGTTATTTTTCAAATGATGTGGGTATTCCCTCAATATTATGCAATTAGCTTTCTTTTCAATCCATTTCAACTCATCAATGAACAACATTCAGCTAATGGAGAATTGGAAATCCATTGTAGGGGTGATTGAGGCTCCTTTGTCAAAGGTTACAAAACCATATTTTGTATAGATTGTGTAGATCTGAACATTTCCAGATAATTTTCGTGTTGCACAAACAGTTGTGTTAGCAGGTTGTGTGAATCAGGCCAACATGTTAAGCCATCATGAGGCTTATTTGTTTGGACATGGCATGTTAAAAGAGCACAAGATTTTGGCTTCATAAACCGGGGTTGAGGGTTCAGCATGTTGCGTGAAAAACGCAGCTGTGTTCACACAACTCATTTATGCTGGTTAGCAAATTAGCCCGTTTTCTAGGTGGATGTAATACACTGACCTAGAAAGGAACAGAGCAGGTTAATCAAGCTTAGCATCATGTTGTATGAATGCAGATGCTAGATCTTCCCTTGATATCTGGTGTGTGATGACTTGAAGGGAGCAAGGCCATATTACACACATGTGCAGGACCAAGATTTTCTCCCCCACCCCCCATGGAGAGACATCTGCAGGTGGGGGGTTGTCAAAAAGTCAAGAGGACAGTTGTGACTGCACAATCAACACTCAACCCCTGTTTTGGGGTGCATCCCATATGCAGTGCACATAAAAACAAGGTGGGCCTGTCCATACAGCTATAGACACCATCTTAACTTTTTTGACCCCCATCCCTTCCTTGGACGCCCTGTCCTCATGGTTCTGAGCACACAGATGGCAGTTTGTATATTTTTCTTCAAACAACTTTAAGCTAATTTTAGGGTTCCTGGGATAGTTTTTGGTACCCCAAACTGGTGGAACAGGGGTCCACCAATTTCAGCAATTGTGTCTGAGGGTATTTCAGGGATTGGCAAGAAAAAGAGGTCCCATAATTTTTTTTTTTTTTAATTTTAGGGGGCTCATGATAAAATTTGCAACCTTAATCCTAATCTTGTTCCTTTTCGAACCATCTTATATTCACACTTTTTCCATTTTTATTTCTTTATTTGGTCAATTTCTAAGTCTGCCCACTTGCCAATGACCTGGGTGGCTTACAGAGATTCTGGTGGCCTTTCTGTTGATACCGGACCTTGCCTTCAGAGCACAGAGGATGCTTCCCTGGGAGAATTGCTGCTTTTTTTCCCTCCTGCTTAAAACATTCACTGTGCCCTGCTGCACAGTTTGTTCTGATCCTTTCCCGGTCTAGGAGCTTTGGATAAGCGTCTCTGCATGAACACTCCAACACCCGTGGACATAGGGAATACAAGTTCTCCATATCCCCTTGAAATATAGGCAGCCTTCCAGAAAATTGTTATTTTTCATCGGCTCACGTCCTCCCTTCCAGCCCTACCCCTTGTAAAGAGCCATTTAATTCTAATGAGAACATTTCCAGCAAAGACCAGAACCTCCATAACATAGTGAGGAAAAGCAATGTGGCTTTCAGTCACTGTTGGAAGGTGATGAAACATCTGTTGCATCAGCAGTGGCTTTCAGAGGAAAAGAGAAGATGAATTGTGCTTTGGGCTTCAACATGCTAATGGATTTCTCCTGCCAGCTTGTCCTAAGCCCACCATCTGTCTTAGGGTGTGAAATGTCCAACTTGACTCCAAAATCCTTCGATTAGGAGTGTGCTTGAAGGCTGAAAGGCAGAAATGGAACCACTTCCATGCGGAATGAAGCAGGAGCAAAAACAAAGTCAAGGTGTATATTTGTTAACCTAGTGCTCCTCAGATCCCCGTACAGCACCTTCCTTGCTCATCGCAAGGAAGACAATTGCTTTTATTAAGATTTTTTAAATTCAAAAGCAAAGAGGAGAAAGCTAGCAGAGCAAGGCTCCAAACCTGAGCATCAGATTTATTTGCACCCATGCCCTTCGGCCCTACCGTGATGTCACTGGGATGGTAAAACACTCCCAGCGTAGGGTTACCAGACATCCAGCAAGAAGCAGACATGTCCTCCTTTTGGTTTTCATGACCTCTATCCCACAAGCATAGTCTTAAAGTCAAATATCGTTGGGCATTTTGAGGATCATGTTTTTTTGGGAAGGGGACACTGTTTTCACAACAGTAGTTATTCAAAAATTTGTGTATTGGGACCTTGTAAATTGTCTGCTTCTTTCTTCCCCCCATGCATAGAGAGACTCGACAACTTAGATTTACTTTATTTATGTCCTGATTCCAGCAGTCAGCTTCAATCCAGCCCCTTCATCGCTGGAATCTGTAGATCCCATGACTCGTCATATGTTTCTATGGTGAAAATTAAAAGTGCACCATCGTTGATCCTATATTATCGCTTTTTTGCAGTTTTTTGCTGCAATTTTTGTTGCAGATGCCAAGAAAGTTAAACAGTTAGTGCAGTGTTTCTCAATCTTGAGAACTTTCAGATGTGTGGACTTTAACTCCCAGAATTCCCCAGCCAGCATGGGTTGAATTCTGGGAGTCGAAGTCCACACATCTGAAAGTTCCCAAGGTTGAGAAACACTGAGTTAGTGTGTCTTCCTTTCCCCCCTGTTTGGCTTCCTTTCCAATTGTCTGTGTCCTCCTTTGCCTGTTCAAATATCTGGTTACCCTACTGAAGTGTTTTTAAAATTTTTATATTATTTATTTAGTATTAAATTTGTATGCCGCCCATCTCCCCCGAATGGGTGACTCTGGGTGGCTCACCGTTAAAATCAAAAGCCCCATCAACAATTAAAAATACCCCCTAAATAATAAAATAAAGTAATCCATTAAAAATCAAGTACAGAAAACAAACCCTGTAGAAGAAGTCAAACTGCAAGATGGTCAGATTAAGATATGGCCAGTTATTTAGTTATATAAGCAGATCTGGGATTTTCAAAATTCCGAGTGTGGCCTTAAGTACCCAGTAGGTTACATGCCCCTTGTCTTAGGAGTGGATGCAAGGATCTGGAAGACCCCATCAACAAGAGAAAAGGATTCAGGCTGAAGGTGGTTGTACCTGTGAAATCCCAGATCTGCTTGTATAACTAAACATCTGGCCATATCTTAATTTGACCATTCTGCAGTTTGATCAGAAGGACTGCTATGCCACAGCTGTTCCTTCAGTTTAGGGTTTTCCTGATTTCGCTCTTCAAAGGGCCTCACGTTTCCCCTCGGCGTTCCAGTGGATTTTATTGCATTTCCTTATTTTTCATCCAAATCCTGCACGGCGTGAAGTGTGCACATGAGAAGAGCGCTCGGTGGTGGGGGAGCCATTTTTATGAAGCTGAGAAAAACCAGGGGTAGGTGTTCTGATTCTCATAAACCAGAGACCTGTTGGTTGAGGGAGTCAACCCTCTTGAAAATACGAATGTCAACCTGAGATCCAAAACGTGCAACAGTTCAGGTAAAGCCAAATCTGCATGAGGTCAAAGCCACGGAGTTTTAAGCCTAACAGTGGGATCTAATGAGAAATCTGTCAGCATGGCCTACAGTGAAGAAACAGAGGAAATGCCTATGAGATTTGCAGAGGACACAGAACTAGGCTAGCTCATCCTTGATTGATATGTGCTATCAAGTCGGTGTCGACTCTTAGAGATCATATATGTAGCTTTTATCCAGGAGGATCTGTCCCCAACCGGATCCTTCCGCAATTCTAATGGTGCCCCCATGGCCACTGGAACTGAGTCCCTCCACCTGGCTGCTGGTCATCCTCTTTTTCTCTTTCCTTCCACCTTTCCCAGCATTAGAGCCTTCTCCAGAGATAGAAAAACAGAAATGAAATTCAAAACAATCTGGATAAGTTAAAGAAATGGGCTGATAATAAGAGAAGGAACGTTAACAGAGAGAAATGCATCCTTCATTTAAGGAAACTCAATACACAGGAATGGCAAGATGAATTAGCATTGTAATGTTGCTGCAAAAAAAGGCAAAGGCAATTTTAGGCTGCATTAATGGAAGGACCGTCTACAAATCAAGGGAAGTAATAGTTCTGTTTTAGTCTGAGTTGGTCTGACTCACCTCGAACCTTGTGTCACCAGATTTTAAGCTCCCTTTGCTACACCTATTTAAGTCATTGACTGCGGTGGTTTAATTGAATTAGCTATTTCATTCCCTGCAAAAGAGATCTCTATATCTGTATATTTTTTAATCCCACGTTTATGTTTGGTCACCTCAAGATGGCATACATACAACAACATCCTTGTGAGGTAGGTTCGGCTGAGGGATTGGTCCAAAGCCACCCAGCCAGCTTTCACACCCAAGAGAGGACTAGAACTCAGTTTCTCCCAGTTTCTAGATCAGCACTTCAGCCAATGCACAAACGTTGGTCCCACTTAGCCCACCATTTTGAGCTAAATGCCAGTTACTATGATTTCTGAGGTACGAGTAAAACTAATGCTGAGATGAACACCCTGAATTGTGTTATCTTGTGGGGGTGTCATTGAATGATTTGGTTTTGAAAGCTCTCTTCCCTCCTATTTGACTTCATGCATGTTACTGTATGTTGTTTGGAGATATGGATTAATTTTCCATGGATAGTCTGGTAGGATTTGTATGTATTTGTATCTTTAAGTCAGTCTTGATTCCTGGTGACTACACGGACAGGCAGTTTTCTAGGCCAGGGTTCCTCAACCTTGGCGATTTGAAGATGTGTGCTGGCTGGGGAATTCTGGGAATTGTAGTCCACACATCTTCAAGTCGCCAAGGTTGAGGAACCCTGTTCTAGGTGACATTTTTGGAAGTAGTTTGCCCTCACCTTCTTCTTCTTCCCATGGCAGAGAGAGAGGGACTGGCCCAAGGTCACCCAATTGGCTTTGTGCCCAAAGCAGGAGTAGAACTCATGGTCTCCCTGCTCTTATTCCAGCACGTTAATATCTAGACCAAACTGGTTTTCTCATAGTATTATAGAACATAGGAACTGGATTAGACCTTGGAGAGCTTGTAATCCAACTTCTTGCTCAGTGCAAAAATCCACAGAACTACAGACAGTCCTCTACTTATGAACTTTCGAGCTACAAACTTTCGCTGATACGAACAAACCTGTCTGCAACTCCAATAATGAAGGTCCTGGAAGTTTACAGCGCACCACATACATACGCCCAGAAATTTATGGTGCGCCACATATGTACACTTGGTTGGGCTTAACAAACAAAGTGGACTTATGAACAGCCTCTTGAAATGTAATCTGTTAGTAAGTAGAGGACTGTCTGTAGTCCCAACAGTGGTCATCCAACTTCCATTTGGAAACCTCCGGGGGTTTCTTTTTTTACTCTAGGCCAGTGTTTCTCCACTTTGACAACTTTAAGGTGTGTGGACTTCAACTCCCGGAATTCCCCAGCCAGCATGGCTGACTGGGGAATTCTGGGAGTTGAAGTCCACACACCTTAAAGTTGTCAAGGCTGAGAAACACTGCACTAGGAAGACAATGCTACTGTGGAACAGCATTGGGAAGTAATAGCATGTCAGTTAGGGCATGTTATTGTCTTATTGAGGAACAACAATGAATTTTGTTGGAATAGCGCCTCATAAAAACAATCAGAACTTCTGAAAATGCAGCATTCAGAGAGAACAGCAGAGCAAGATATTTCTATAATTCCAAACTGTTTAAACAGATGGCAGATTAAAATGTTGCATGCATGGTTCATCTCTCCAAAGCCTCCAATAAGGAACAAACTGTCCAACTTCAAAAGGAACATTGCATTTTCATCCTAAAGAAGGAATCATTTCTTAAAGTACAGAACAGGTGGTATGGCTAAACTAACTAACTAACTAACTGATTAGCTGGTTAGGTCTTGGGGCAGATGTCCCTGTTTTGGGTGTAAATGGAGATAAGGCCAGGGTCAGAAATTCAAGGCTCTCAGATTGTTTTCAGAGGGTTGCTTGAAATTGGGAACAAGAGTGTTTGACCGTATTGGGCCATGCTGTCATCTTGCACCAACACTTGATCGTTGTTCAGTCGTTAAGTCGTGTCCGACTCTTCGTGACCCCATGAACCATATTGCGCCAGGCCTTCCTGTCCTTCACTGCCTCCCTGAGTTTGCTCAGTTTCATGCTCACTGCTTCAGTGATGCTATCTAGCCATCTCATCCTCTGCCGTCCTCTTCTCCTTTTGCCTTCCATCTTTCCCAGCATCAGGGTCTTTTCCAAAGAGTCCTCTCTTCGCATTAGGTGACCAAAGTATCTGAGCTTGAGCTTCATTATCAATCCTCCCAATGAGCAATCAGAGTTGATTTCCTTTAGGATTGACTGGTTTGACCTCCTAGCAGTCCAGGGGACTCTTAAGAGTCTTCTCCAGCACCACAGTTCAAAGGCATCAATTCTTCAGCATTCAGCCTTCTTTATGGTCCAGCTCTCACAGCCATACATTACTACTGGAACACTTGATCACCTTCCCTTAATTCTTTGCTGTTTCTCATTACGTTTTGGCTTTGATCTTAAACAGCCTTTATGTGCCTGCTGTATAATTGTACATGAAATGGTGAATCCTTCCTTCTCTCTTTCTTGCAAGGAGGGGAAAAATCCAACTTCTTCACCTATTTCCCCCCTCTAGCACGAAGGGAACATTCACCTCCAATGTACAGCTTGCTGAATTTTGCAATCCCATTTGCCCATTGCCACTTGCTGCATTCATACTAGACCCATAACCAGGTAGCACACCAAGCAGCTACATTTGCACTAACCTTAGTGAGTTATAACCTAAATAACTTCATGGGGCTAGTGCAGGTAAAGATTATCTTGAGTTGACTTGGATACTTGGTGACTTCACGTCCATGTCCATATAATTTTCATAGCCACAATATAAATATATTAGCCACTGCTTTCTTCTGGGATGACTTTTCCACTTTCCACCTTCACCTACCACTCTGAGATGTCCTAGTTATCTCCTGTCATTTGATGTTTCATTGGTCGGATGTATTTTGCAACTCCAGAAAATGGATTAACCAGATAACAAGGCTAAACGCCCATGATTGCACACTTGGTGTCTTTTCACCAAAGTGAAAAGCAGATACAAAAAATCATGTTTTGGGGTGGGGAGAGGAATGGGATTCATCTTGCATACCCATCAAGCTTTAGAAATAGCAACACGAACTGAAGGAATAAATTAGGACGTGTAGCTGCCTACCTCAAATTTGGTTCATCTCTTCCCTTGAAAACTGTACACCCTCCAGAGTCACTGGGAGTTGGGTGGTATACAAACTTAATGAATTAATTAAGAAAAAATCAGGGCCTGGTGAAGCTAAACCTCAGGAGGAACCTGTCCAGTTCCAAGTTCTCTCTTCTTTTCCAAAATAGGTTGCAAACAAGCCCAACTGAGAAATACTTGCGCCATCCCTCAGAAGGGGAGGAGAGATTATTCAGTAAATAGGAAGCATCCTACTATGATTATACGTGCTCCTTTAATGACATTGAAATTGAATAAATTTGTCCTGAATCTATCAACGTCTTTAGCTTGGTCCTTCTCAATTAAAGGCCAAGTATAAGTTGTGTTAAAAATGAGCCAACCAAAAAGATTTTGCATGCTGGTAAGAATGGTGCACAATGGGAAAGAAGCAGAGATGGGCAACTTTTATATGGATTGAGTTGCCCATTTTATTACATATCCTTTCTTTTCTTAATGGGGCAACCAGGGGAAAGATAATATTGATATTATGCATGTGCCTGGGGAAGATTTGGGGGTGAGGACTAAAACTGCTGGGTGATTTGGGAGCAGGCTTGCAAGATTTTGGAAAGGAAGTGCACCCATGATCTTTGGTGAGTGGTTGTCAATGTTTGATGGTGCCATCCTGGTCAGAAGATGAGGGAGCTCAAGATCTGCAGGAGGCCTGTAGCTCCCTTGGAGCTTAGAGACTCTTCTGGGCATGCTTGCAAGAATCTCTTCTTGCAGAAAAACCAGAAGATACCCCAATCTTCTGATCTCCACTGGGGCTGGGGTGGTGGATAACATCAAAATATCTGCCCAAGATCAGGGATGGCTGAGGTGGCTATTTCATTTTCGGTGATGTAAGAAACATGAGCCTCATTTCCTTCTTCCTAAAAATTATACAAAGATTCTTAAGGCTGTGAAATGCAACCCTCTACTCATTGCAAGAATCCTCCTTCAAGGGTCCCTGACAGATTGCTGTCCAGTCTCCATTTGGGCCCATCTAATCAAGGGAAGCCTGGCCCCTCTCTGAGTCTGTCATGGCACTGTCAATCTGCTCTTAGATTAGGACATTTTCCTTAACATTCAGTTGGAATCAACCGTACTGTAATAAATCCATTCTCCTGTGTCTGCCCTTTGGGATGAGAGCAAATAGATCTTCCCTTTCTTCTCTTCAACTTCTTGAAAAGGGCCATCAATCTGCCCCACCTCGGGTGATCTTTTCTCAAAGTTAAACATCCCCAATTCCTCAGCCTCTCTCTTTCTTTGCTTGGGGGGGGGGGGGGGGGGGGCAGGCAGAGCTTCAATCGCACGAGCACGACTGCCATCTTGACTTTGTTGACCATGTCCTGCAGTATCCCTGGTACGATTGAAGCCCCATCCCTTTCATGTGGCATTTTAACCTCCCCTGCTGTGGATGTCCCGGGCTCTAAACTAAGACCAGACAACCTTCTGTCCCTTTAATTGCCTTGTGTCTGATCATCTTGAAGAGCATCTGTTCTCAGCACGGCCCCGACCCTAAAGTTTAATTGCCCCAGGAGTAGGGAAGCCACAAAACCGAGCGCTGCTAAACTCTTCCAAAGACTGAAAGGACTTATGGTTGCATCCACCCAGCCGAACCATCTCCTTCCAAATGGAATGCATGACCCAAACCCAGGAAGGTCCTGCTAGAGTTTTATCCCTAGAATGAAGGTGGTGCAAGGCTGGTAAGTAACACAGAATTCTCCAACAGGCAGCTGGTAGGGAATTCTGGGATCTGAAGTCCACACATCTTCAAGTCACCAAGGTCGAGAAACACTGTCTTATATACTTGGAGAAAAACCCATCTGCGGATAAGCCAAGCCCGATTTTGGGGTGTATTTTGGAACCGAAAATTCTTGGCTTATCACAAGTATAGACGATAAAAAACATCAATTATCTTTTAAAAAGTCCTGCTATATCAAAGGCACCTTTCAGTTCATTTAAGAGCCAAACAGCTGCTGGAACTATTCTGATCCGGCCTGCAGAGTAGGAGTCATCGCTACCTCTAGAAGCAGAGTTATTTCATAAAATGGGGGCCACCACTGAGAAGGCCGGGTGCCTGGCCCACGCCCCATGAGCATCACGAGGAGCAGTAAACATTTTAGTAAAACAAAAACTGTATTAACAATTTACATTCACCATGGGCATAAAACCCAACACAAGGAGCAAAGCTTCACCTAACTTCAGAAATAAAGCCACATTTATTTAAAAGAGTCCTTCACGATCCTTGAAATTGCTGGGTTCTTAGGCTAGGACCATGCTAATCCCAGCTTCTAAATTAAAGCCAGCTGCTTGTATGTCCTGATTTTAAATGTTTTTTCCCCCTCTCAGTTCTATATCTTTTCCTTTTTTCCCTTGATGGAAAATAACAATAACCAGTGTGATCGGTTGTGCTTTCACCCCACACTTTACAAGTCTCCCATTAAAAGGCCCTGGGACAGGCAGAAGAAGAAAAAAGAATGAAAATTGCCTGGCTGAGAAAAATGACGGCACAGTAAATTAAACCCGACGAGGCAAAACATCTGGAAAAATGAGATTAAAAGCTCTTGATTTTTTCCCCCCCATAACTTTTTCTAAAAAGAGCTCTTTGAATGGAAGTATTGCAAAGACACTTGGGGCGGAATAACAAAAGAGAATAAAAGGCAAGGGAATTAATATTCTTTATTGCATTTAGCTTTCTGGCTTTGCGGGTGCACAAAATCTTTTAATTGTGGAGAAAAAGCTTTTTGGAACTTTCACAAATGTGGCCGAACAGGAAATCTGCGGTGGAAGGAAAAGACATAAAAGATATTGGAAGAGACACAGGAGTCAAACCCCAGGAAGGGAACAGAACACGGATAAAGAGGTGGACAAGCCCAGAAGGTAGCTAAAATTATTTTAATCGAAGTACCATTAGGATCTGCCTCCTAAACGCAACGACCTGCAATTAAAAGGCACAGATGGCTTTAAAGAAGGTTCACACAGATGTCAAACATGTTGCAGATCCCTACAACCTGCTGAATCGTGGACAGGCCAACCCCATGCGCCTGGTCTACCATGTTAGGCGCAAGCCAACATGACGTCTATGATCTCTCTGCAGAACAGGCTAGATTGACATCTAGGTAGAACCCAGGCACCTCTTGAATGAGAGCCCTCCCCGCCACGCTCAGCAATAGATAAATCGTTGCATTGAGCTATTGTACCTTATTATGCAGTGCAACTATGTAAGATTGTGCATCCTTGTTTTATGTAAGTAATAACTCTGTAGAGTCACACCCAGCCAGGGATGATGCATGTATCGATCCATATAGTTCACTTTGGCAACAGTACAGATGTGGTTTAGCTTTGCTTTCTTCCACAAGGGTTGAGGCTAATCTATCCCCCTGGGGTTTCGTAGTGGTCTCCCATCCAGGTACCAACCCTAACCCTAACCATTTCTGACCTTGTTTAGCTTGCTTTTTTTGAGCCCCCCCCCCCCCCCACATGTCAGTTTACTGATACATGCAAGGATGGGCCCAGACCTTCCTCTTCTAGTTTTCTAAGATGAGCAACTCAAACTTTATTGCAGACCCTTCAGAGCGTGGTAGGCCTGGGCCCTCTGCCCATCGTGTCCCGTGGCTAAACCAGGAGAGGGACATGTGGGCCACCTTGCAGCTCCATTATTCTAAAAGCAATTAAATTGCTTTCAATGAGAGGTGGGATCCAAGCTCGGAGAAACAGCTGATGTAGTCTTTCTCCAGTCTGGACGGTGGAAGGTCCGAAGAGCAACAAGGAAGGAAGGAGATTTTATTTGGCTGCCCGTGGACTTATGTCCTCTGCCACAAAGTCCTGAGAAAACTGGAATTTTAGCAGTCATGGAAAGTCAGAAGGGCAAATACATGCAGAAGCACCGGGAGGTTTCAGCTCTTTTCAGTGCTGCTGGTCTAAGGTGAGTGGTTTTATTCTTGCTGGCCTTTCTGTCCCTCTGTTTCGTTGGCATGCCTGTCTGGTCTCAGGCTAAATTTTCTATGCTCTAAGACTCCCTTGGTTGCTTGGATTAAACTCCTTCAGCCTTTCTTACTCCAGGGGTGGGTTTGCTTTAGCGCCAGGCCAGCCATTAGAAGAGCTGCAAAATTTTGTATCAGCACCAGGTGACAGCGAGGTTTGCAGGTTTCTCTCTCTAGGGTCCTCCAGGTTTTTGCAGCCCGGTTATGGTAGGCTTAGTGGCACTTGGCACCTCAAACCTGCTTGAGCCTGCAACCCTGATTAAAGGTGGAATTGGGAATCATTTATTTACAAGAGTGCCTGTTGTGCCCTGTGGATGAAGGGGGCACCTCCCCATTCAGGAACAGCACAATAACCGACTTGGATAGGACAGAATAGTTACACCGATTCATTTTCCATCTTAGACCATGGTGGTGGAAGAGTGGACCTCCAGGTGGCTATCTGGGAGGCTTGTGTTACGTGCTTGTGACACACCCTCCCTGCTACAGGAACATCTCTTTCTTTCTCTTTCTCTATTTACAAACCAAACCAATCTTGATTACAGTCATAGCCCAACATAGTGTACGACTTTACATCTTTTCTCTGGAGCTAAAAGACGATGGAGCTAGAGCAGCTACTGCGTACAAGACATAGTCCAAATTTGGCTTTTTAGTTTTATTTGAACCTACCTGGCCTATTTTGGTTGCTGGATGGAATAAACAGGTTGTTCTGAACTGTTCAGGATGGTTCCTCCCAAAGTAGGGTTGACAGACTTTTAGCCCACTCCGTGCTGGAGATCTTGATGGGCCAATTTTCACCATTATGCAGAGGGCGGGAGAAAGTGTGGGGAAGGGGGAGGCTTGATGACATCCCTAAACTTCTTTAGGCCGTGTTTGTAATGGTGTGTGGGAATGATCTTGGGAGACAGGGGGAAGAGCTGCAGCCAGGGCAATGGTCGGATAAGAGGCAGATTAGCCTGCAGAAGAATGGGAGCATGGCAAACGTCTCAGAAGGGACCCTCCCTAGTTTCTTCAGCTGTAAAGGTGGTGGTGGGGGGGGATAAATATACTATGAGACTTGCAAGATTGATGTCAGCCTTGCAAGGTAGTCCAGACAAGAGGCACACCCAGAAATACCAGCTCTTCTTTACAGTTACATTAACAGAATCTTGCAAATCTGAAAGGATATCTCTCCCCCCTCGCCTTTACAACCCAAGAAACTAGGGAGGGTCCCTTCTGAGACATTTGCCACATGCCCATTCCTGCTGTGGGCTCAGCTGCCTCTTATCCGACCATTGTCTAGTCTGCGGCTCTTCCTCCTGTCTCCCAAGGTCATTCCCACATACCATTACAGCATCCATGCAATACAGTGAACCCGGTGACAGATTGAACTCACTTTCAAGCATCAGCCAGTACCCTGAGCCACCCAGTAACCCAAGGAGGGTTCACACGCTGCGTTAAGCCACCCCACCTTTCTGTATGGAGGATGACTCAGTTGAACCTTCTCTCAGCTGAAGTTATCTACAGCGAAGCATTAGAATGAAGGAGTCACGCCATCGCAACATTGTTGACTCTCGTCTTTTTTTTAAATAAACTTTATTCTATATTACAAATAGCTTTTTGTTTTGTTTTGTTTTCTTCTGTTTTGGACTGCAAAATAGGAATGCCTTATATTTACAAACACAGGTATACAATTAAGTATAACAAAGGTACAGAAGCTTTACCAAGTAACAACAGGTTTCTGTTTGAAGGAATTATCATTGCCATGATACCATTTGGGTTTGGAAACTCAGATACTAGGGTAAAAAAAAAAAAAATGGAAAGGGAAGAAAAGCAGCAGACTTCAATAATCCAAAGCCTGCACATTTGCAATCCAGGCTCCATTATTTTAATTTTCGTGGCTCATTGTAATACTGTCTTATAAAGATGTGACTCTCCCAACCCTTCCTGTTCAAAATGGGAAGTTTATTAAATCAGGCAGAGGTTGATCTATACCAGTGTTTCTCAACCTCAGCAACTTGAAGATGGGTGGACTCCAAGTCCCAGAATTCCCCAGCCAGCATGCTGGCTGGGGAATTCTGGGAGTTGAAGTCCACCCATCTTCAACTTGGCTGGGGAATTCAAGCATGCTGGCTGGGGAATTCTGGGACTTAGAGTCCACACATCTTAGTTGCTGAGGCTGAGAAACCCTGGAATACAGGATTAAAACATAGTTAAAAATAGCTGAGGTGTTCTGTTGCTGGCTTAAACAATTACGTTGGCTCAATTCCACCAAATATGGCAAGATAGTAGTGGAACTGTTTAGATTTCCTTTTGTTCCAGCAGCTTGTTGTAAGAATTACTGTTTGTAGCTCCTTTTATGCCACTGCACATCCAAAATCAGGTAAACCGGACTTAAGAAACCACGGGGGTCATCATGCTAGAAAAGAATCAGAGTTTCTTCGACTGGGAAGATCTTGGGGGGCAACAATAAAGTTGCATTTGCAGTTCAGAACTGCACCCCAGAATCCTTGGCAATGCAATGAAGGATGAGGAGGACCAGCTTGGAGAAAGTTTTGTTCTCTCTGCCCAGCGGAAGATGGGACCCTAAGCTTTATCCGGTTCTTGAATTTTCTGGATTGAGCCATGAACCAACCACACAGGATGTGATTAAATAACATACTTAAAAGATCAAGCATCTCCATTCATACACATGATGAAGCTGGTTAGGGTTAATCTTGGTTTATTTTGTGTCTACGTGGCTTAGCTCATTTGGTTATGCTATCATTCAAAGTATGGTGCAAAGGCAGAATATGGGTTAATTTCATACTCTAAGGAAGCGGTGTGAGGAACTGTCCCACTCTCAGACAGTGACAGGCTTCCCACAACATAATAAACTCAGTTACTGAACTGGCCCATCTTCTAGGTTCACATTATGCAATAAACCATAAACCACCCAACGGACAGGGTATGAACAAGACATGAAGCCACCCCAAAACTATCCAAAATGAAAATTAAACATTATCCAAGATGATGTGTGAATGCGGTTGCTAAATTTTTAAACAACCAGGTTCAGCATGTTGTACAAACATACCCCCATTACATCCAAGGCCTTGGGCAAAATAACAGACCTACTGAATGCGAGGTTTTTCATAATACAGCACTAAACAGGGAGAGCGGAGGTTAATAGCTGGAATTTCTTTCACTTTCCGGCAGGTTTGCATGTACAGCAATAGCATCTAACCTAGAAGGCTGGAGCTTGCTAAATTTCACACCCTCGTGGATTTCTTTGCCCTCAGAATGTGACAGAACGTTAGACGATTTGAGCCAACGCAGATGTTCGGGAATCAAGGTTCAGCAGACTCTGCAGAAAAAGATGACTGAGCTGAACACTGGAAAAAGATGTAGCTGGACACTGAATTCAGAAACTGGGCATTTGATCATAGCTAGATTGGAGCTGATATCGTTAGCACTGAAAAGCACAAGAGGACTTCCACGATCAAATCGGAATTATTTTTTCATTGACGGACGGACAGACGGACAGGAGGATGGAATTAGAAATCAGAACTGTGAACAGAGAAGAAGGAAAGAGCCATACAGTCACATCACCAGGACCACCCATCTCTCTCATTCACAAAGAAATCCATTAGAAAAAATCTAAACTGTGGCTAAGACACGGAAACAGCACAAGCCCTAAATGAGACTTGTTTAAAACTCCCAGGTCCAATGAGGGTTGGGGGGGAGAGGAAAAATTCCATCTGGAAAAGATGTGGGAGAGTGCACAACTGCTTCCCATTCCTGAACTGGGACTGTGTTTTGCCTATTCCCTTGGGGTGTTCAAAGCTGAAATAAAAAGTTGATTCTGTATCAGCCAAAAATTCTGAAAGCCATAACTATTGTTTTAAACCCTGTTTAAGGAGAAGCCAGCTGAGTTTGTTGCATCCTGTTGTTCCCTCAATAGCTGTGCACAATCATGTGGGTTCCCCCCCGCCCGAAACTATCCCCCATGCGTTCTTCCTTCACCCATGACCCTTTCTTCTTCCCAAGTTGCGCCAACAAATCTTCATGCAGGATATCTCTAGAATCCCCTCCCTGTGGTTCCACTTTCATTTTGTTTTCAGCATCTGAGAAAGTCAAGGAAACATTTCCCATCCTATTTACCTGTGGCCCTTGATTTGTCCCACCCCCCAAAAAAACCTCCTTTTGGTTAGTTCCACTTAAAAAAAAAGCTTGTTGCATTCAAGACAATTTTTTCCCATCCTGTGTGGGTAAGCGTGACTACGGGCACACGCTCCTCTGCTTATATTCCACATTGGCTGTTTCTGTGTAACCATCACTTAAAAACTTTTACCAGTGCAATCTAGAAGTGACCCAAGTGTCATGCGTCGCCTGATCTAGAACTCACTGAGAGCCAAAGGAGGATGCAGGCACGGGCCTAGATCTCTGAGGCCTTGCTTAGTTGGTATTTCATGCCACTGTCGGCTCATGATGGCATTCTTCTTCCACAGACAAGACTCTGGTGACTTGTTGGCCATCATGGGAAAAGAGGGGAATCGATTTAATCTGATCGAAATATGAGATTTTGAAAGCAACCCCAAACAAGGAGGAAGGAAGTGTCCTAGGCTAGGAGCGATGTTCTCCTATGCACAAGGTTTTAGCATCTTTCCCCACCTTCGGGTCCATTCTGTGCTGTGTGCTAATATTAGTGAATCTAGACCAAAAGAAATGGAAAAGGACAGGACAGAAAGAGATACTGAGGTGCAAAGAAATGGCAGATGCCTCAAATGGGTTGTAGGTTTGATGGTTTTAATAATGCTGTAACAAATTGTGCCTTGCTGTTCCTGAGGTTTTTTCCCCTCTGAGAGAGAAGCTTCTGTTTTTCTACTTTATTCTGGGGTGCTTGAGAATTTCTTTTGAGTTTCTCTTAGAGCTGTGTTTGAGCTTTCTTGTTGGAGATGAAAAGTGGGTGCAACTGCTGTTGTTGTTTTCCGTTAGCAGAACTTTCTATCACCTTGCAGCCTCTCTGGCTGTCCACACTTCCCAATCTTAAAAAGTTCCACAAGAGACGTTGTCTCTTGGGATCCTTCCAGGGGAGTAAGGCTAGAGAGAGAAGACCAGACAGTCAGCCACAGCCTTGACCATTCGGCTGCTGAAGAAGTGCCACACTCCACCTGTACAGATTCCATGACCTTCTCCCTTTAAAGAAATGTTAGAGCAAAATCTCTTTCACCACATTGAATCAGGAAATGCAAATTCTTTGGTCTCTACTAACAAAAGCAAGGGGTCTCTTCAGCCTTCCTCTACATATGCCTGTTGGAGACCCCAGAGATGGAAGGGCCAAATTTGTGCCATAGAAAATGATGAAGATGAATCCAGGCACACTTATTTCCCTGGAGATATCTGAATGTGTAAATTGCCCAAAGGATGGGGCAGTCTTATGGGCAACTTCTGTCACCTGGCCTGTATGTCAGGCAACTTGGGATTCTGGGCTGGGTTGAAAACTTATTTCAAAGTTTGGATTGTCTGCATTGTAACAGAACTTATCCTGGGGAGAACATCAAAGGACATTCAGGAGTGGTCTCATGCGTAAGTTATGTAGGAACTTTCGCACCAATTATACTTACAAGATGACCAAGGGGAATGAAAGCCCCACCTTGCACTGCACAATCATCCCTTAAGTAGCCTGCAGCCTTCCCATCTTCCTGGGCTTAAATAAATTACCTTCTTAGAATTCTGGAGTTGGAAGGGGCCGTTGAAGCCATGAAATCTGACCTATCGCTCAGTGCATCAATGCAATCTTTAAAAGAACATCCCAATTCAATTAACATCTCAGACAGATGGCTTCCACTTGAGTACATCCAAGGAGCTGGGACAATATGCATCTGCAAGGGGAGCCAAGAGTGGAATTAGTGTGACTTATGTACTTACATCAAGCATCAAGACGCCACTACTCAATGGCAGCATTCATGTGATGATATGATCACAGATATGACATCATTTGGGCATCACTGCAGTTTGCTGCAGATGCTGCTAGTCATGTGATAAAGCTTCTCATAGGTTCCCCCCCCTTTTTTTCCCTAAATCAGGAAGCATGGCTATTCAAGATAGTTATACAACATTGGGGAATGGAACAGGGGACATCATGTTATCATTTTAACAAGAATAGCTCAGATTTGCACTTCCCAAGCAGACTCAAACTGAAACGCGTAACTTTCTACATGTAGTAATACCTCGGTTCACGAACGCTTCTGTTCACGAACAATTCGGTTCGCGAACAGCAGCAGCGTTCGCAAAGTTTTGCTTCCGTTCGCGAACTCCGCATCGGGTGATGAACACGACCCGCGGCCATCTTCCCTGCTCTGACACGTGGTCGTGGCTTCCTCTAGGCAAGATCGTGGTCGCAGACAGACACTTGCTGTGAAGCTTTCTAATGTGCTTTTTAGCACATACAGTACATCCAGCATGGCCCCAAAGAAAGTGCAGAGCAAACATGGTGGTAAAAAGAAAGTGCAGAGCGGTAATGAAGGTGACAAGAAAGTGCAGAGCAAGAATGGTAAGAAGGAGGTTTTGAAGAAAATACCCATTGAATTGAAGAAGGAAATTGTAGAAAAGCACGAGCGTGGTATTCGTGTGACTGATCTGGCCTCGGAGTACAAGATGGCGAAGTCGACCATCTCGACTATTTTGAAGAATAAAGATGCCATCAAAGGAGCTGATATGGCAAAAGGAGGGACGATGTTAACCAAGCAGAGGACACAAGGGCTGGAAGAGGTGGAAAAACTGTTGTTAGTGTGGTTGAATGAGAAACAGCTCTCTCTTCATACTGTACTGTACTGTACTTTGTTTCATATTTTTGTGGTTTAAAAAAAAAAGTATGGTTCAGAACGGATTAACCTTATTTACATTGAACTTTATGGGGAAATTTGATTCGGTTTGCGACCAATTCGGTTCGCGACCAGAATCGTGGAACGAATTAAGTTCATGAACCGAGGTACCATTGTTCGTGCTGTATATAGAAAGTATATTTTCCTTATGAATATATGTATGTGTGTGGGTGCGTATACACACACATATATATGTATAAACACACATATATGCATATGGAAAATGTATTCACTAGTGTAAGTGCACAGAAAAATGTGCCTTAATGTTCATCCAGGCGTTAGCAAATTCTCAACCTGATTCAGAAGCGGAAGGAAACATTTTTAAGGAAGGAAAAATGAAAATGTAATAGAAGATGGAAAATCAACCCTGCCTGGATGATTTTGAATGAAAAGAGATGAACCCAGATGCCTTGATACAATATGGTCAACTCAAGACCACGGCAAAAAGAAATCCAGAGGAGGCCTGAGTGTGAAAACCGAAAATTAGAAAACAGAAAAACAGAAGCTTTTTCTAGGGAGGAAGAAAAAATGGGTTTCATTCTCCCATCACAACTAGTGCACCAGCTGATTTTAATCTCAGAAAGCTATGTAGAAGCCTTGGAAGGGAGACCACCAGGAAAGGCTAGGCCTATAAACTAGACTGGGAAGTTAAAAAAAAAATGAAAAAAGTAATGATAGACCAATTCTGGAGTGTTCCCAACAAAATTACATGGATGTCCATCTCCTAAGAGTTAAGCTCAACTAGGGGAATCATTAGCAAATGGCAGAAATCTGTTGATCTTGACTCATCTGAAAAAGGCTGAGCACGGTCAGACCTGTTTTGCACTTGGAGAGAGATACCCAGGGCATGCCAGATTGAGAGAACAGATTGAGAAGGTGGAGAATATCCTGGGGGAAGGTAATGGCACATCATTTATGCACTATTGCAAGAAAAATACATGGTTGTGTCCCAGAATTCAAACTTAACCCATGGTCATCTTTACCTATTTAATTAGAATGTATCCCAATGTATGCTCAGCACCTAACTGATCTTGGCTGATCTCCAAATAAGTTTGGACCTGGCTGGGACCTGGATGAGAGGCCACCATGAAATCTCATCACTCTAGGCTAAATTGAGAAATGTGGGGGGGGGGGGGGGACTTTGCATGTACTGATGCCAAGAAAATGACATGGCTGCATCCACGAAGTCCAGCTGGCATCAAAGAGACTTGGCTGCAGCCTAGCATTAAAACTACCGCTTTGTGGGGGCAACTCAGACATTCATGGGAAAAATTCAGGGTAACTGCTGTCAATGGCTGGTGATTTACAGTTTTAGGGTCTAAGCCAGTGTTGTCCAAACTTGGCCACTTTAAGATGAGTGGACTTCAACTCCCAGAATTCCCCAGCCAGCCATGCTGGCTGGGGAATTCTGGGAGTTGAAGTCCACTCATCTTAAAGTGGCCAAGTTTGGACAACATTGGTTTAAGCATTAAAGTCCCAACTTTAGGACTTAAGCACTGGGGACTATCCGAAGTTGAACAATGCCACTTTCAAATGCAATAGATCACAGGTCCAAGCCCAGCGTCTCCAGATTTAGAGAGAACCAAGTAGCAGATGATGAGCCAAGGTCCATCTAGAAGGAAAGGAACCAATGCTGAGGATGATGGACACATAATCAGGCCTGGTACAGAGGATCTTCTTAAAGAGTTGGGCCTGGGAGGTTTGCTTTGAGAGCTGGCCCAATGCAGGAGCAGATATTGTGACTTTCATCAATCACTTATCATTGAAGACTTAATCTATTTGTACCCCTGAATTTACAAAAACATCAGCCCCGCCTTAACTGCACTGTAGCCCCAATGTTGTGCACTTCAACAACCTCGTTTCCCCATTTCTCCATCCACAAAACAAGCAGAAAAACGTCAACAGAAAAACAAACCAATTCTGGAGACAGATTCAGCATTAGCGCCAACTAGAAGGCCAGGGGTGTCCACAGGGGATCAAGAGAGTCAAGGTGGCAGCCACAACTGTGTGATCAGATGTAATGGACTGTGAGAATAACCTTAAGGAAGAGGAGGAAGACCTGCAGCCAAGGCAATGCTCAGATAGGAGAAATCTGAGTCCAAAGCATCTCAGAACTGACCCTCCCAAGTTCTCATGAAGATAAAGGAGGGAGGGAGAAGCACATTCAGACTTACAAGATTCTATTATTATAACCCTAGTATTCATAACTTTGGTGTTCAAGTCTGGTCTACCTCGAAGGGCTGACATCAAAGCCCTACCCCTTTGCCCATAAAATAGTGGCAGAGCCTTGATCACATGGTTGCAGCCGCCAGCTTGACGCTTTTGACTTCTCCCTGTGGACATCCTTGCAGTCGAGAATGAAGCAAAGACAAGGCTCATTAATTCTACTGCCCTTCACAAGGTGTCAAAGATAAATCTGGAAAAGCCCTACTGATTTTGATGGGGAGACATGTTCAATTTTCCCATTATAATCCAGTCATGGAAAATACACACTTGGTTTGGCCTGGGGACTCCCAGTGTGCCTCAGTGCAAATAGCAGAACATGAATAAATGGACTTATTCCAGTTGTAATTATGGTTTCATGGAGAAAGACCTGGCAGGAAACTGGATATATTATATTATGGCAGTTGCAACTTCCATCTCATTGGGAAAGGCATAGTTACAACACACAGACCAATGACTCAAAGTAAGAAACACTCCTTCCTAATGTCTTAGAAGATTTCCTTGTTCTGATGTTATCATTTAGGAGGGGGTGTCCTCTTATCTTCGCCTCCCCACCTCCAATGCCATGCTAGGATCTCTACCTTATCTACAGTGCTGGTTCTTATTTCTGGGCCTTTGTTGTGCTCTGTGGCTCATGAAGGCAAGCCAGGAAGAAAATGGAAGATACACTTTTGGGTCTTCAGGGAGAGAACAGGAGAGGCCACTTCTAGTTGCAACTCAGGTTGAGTTGGCTTTCCCCCAGCAGATGCAACATTGCTGGTTTAAGAAGGAGAACATGCCCTTCCTCCTTCTAAAAGCATCTGGACTGCTTTTTCAAGTAAATGGAGAAGAAGCAGGTGGGGATGCAAGTGACCAAAGGCGGGAGCTTGTGTGACTGGTTCTCTTTCCGTTACAGTCAAGGGTTATAAGCTGAAAGTAACCATGATTGATCAAACAAACCAAACCAAACAGAAAAAGGAAACCGTATGAAAATCAGAAGTGAGGAGAGAGAAAAGGCAGGCTTCTCTTCTCCATCCAATCCTCAGGGAATGGTGGACAGTCCTCTAGTTCACAGGTCACTGGGCCCTCTTTCCATGACATTCCCCTGGAGCAACCTCTTGGCTCCTCCTCTCGAGGACAACGATGGAGGAGAGGCGGCCACTGGAGAAGTTTTTTCCCACACAGGTGGGATTTCTGAAGGCAAGAGAGCAATCCTCTCTTGGCACAGCTTCTGAGTTAACACTGGGCTTATTCCAGCATTGGTGAGCCCATGGATGGTGCCATCAAAGCAGCATGATAGAGGTGAACCCCAATGTTATCCTCACTCAGTTAATGGAGCAGGCAACGGTACATTCTGGTTACAACCAAAGAGGACCCTGCAGACCAAGGGGGACTCCACCTGAACAGTCCCTGCCTTTGGATTCCTTCCTAGAGATTTCCCTCAAATCCTTGAGGACTTGTTCCTTGGTGTTCATAGGTTTGGCAGGTGAGGCTCTGAGACATCGAAGCGTCTTCTGGCGACTCTCCTTGGCAGCCAGTTGGAAACTTGCACTTAATGAAGACTGGACTGAGGCACGGCTTGGTTTTGTGTGTGTGTGTGTGTGTGTCTTTTTGTTCATTTTGTTTGTGTAAATCCCTCCCAGAAAGTCCTCTAGTGGGGCAGTTCTCAGCTGTCTATGCTCATGAGGGTTATAACTTGTTCAAGTTTGTAGGTCAGCTTCTGCTTGCCGGCTTGGTCGTCCTGATCAAGGGCTCCAAGGATCTGTGCAAAATGGAGAAGGAGGAAAGACGTTAGTGTGGAGGGCTTGTGTCCAGCTGAAAGGAACCACCAAAGGGACGATCCTCAACATGGGCTCTTAAAAATAGAGGCTGTAGCTCTTTAAAAAGAGAAGAAATTAGGTTTTTAGGGAGGGAGATGAAGTGGAATTCTCAGAGAGCTAATCTATCTATTCTCTCTCTCTCTCTCTCTCTCCCTATCTGTCTGTCTGTCTGTCTGTCTATCTATCTATGATCCATCCATCCATTTTATTTATTACAATAATTTGTATGCGGAGTCCTTGGGGCTCTCTGAGCCTGGTTGTTTTCTTGCAAACTTTTCATTAGCTGGCTAGGTAACATCTTCAGTGCTACCTGAATTGTATGCTGCATTGTATACCTGTGTGTTGTATGCTGCCAATTCACAGGTTCTATAGAGGCTTACAATGTCATAAACACTGCCTGATGCAGTCTTAATGCAGCTTCTGTGCCCTAGGAAAACTTAACCTTGCTGGCTCGCTGCCAGTTAGTTGTTTACCTGGGCTGTTCCAGGAGCCAGTAAAATGGGGGTAGGAAGTTACATTGGGCATGGCTGGTCCAGCTTTAGAGTCATAAGATCACAGAATTATAGTTTGGGGAAGGCCAGCTAAAGCCATGGAGGAGGTCTTCAACTCCTTGGACAGAGAAAGAATCCAAATTAAAGGATCCTGGACAGAGACTGTGCAATCCTCTGTTGAAGACATCTGGAGAAGGGAGTCCACCACCTTTCTGGGTACCAGGTACCAGGTTCCTGGGTACCAGGTTCCACTGGGTACCCATTATCAATTGTACTTAGCATTGTTTTTCCACCAAAGTTAATTCTCCTAAACTTGGTGCCCCAAATTCAACCTTTCTGATGACTAAGGGTTGAATTTGGGGCTTCCTGTGAGACACGAGACATTTAGATGTACAAGATAAGAAAAGAAACAATTATAAGGAAGTAGATTTCAACTGGATGTCAAGAGGCATTTGTTAAAAGCCATGCAAGGATGAAAAGGAAGTTTTTGGAAATGCTGGGCTCTCCACTAGAGGTGTTGAAAAAGAGGGTGGATGGTCATCTATAGGGGACGCTATAGTAATGGACAGTTGCATTGGACAGAGGGTTGGACTTGATGATCCTCAAGGTCCCTTCCAACTCCTACATTCCAGTTTATTCTGTGAAATAATTTGCCGACATTTGTGCATGAAATCGAAAGACAACAGACTGCAAAATACAATTGCCCTCTGGCTTTTTCTCCCCTGAGTTGTAAGAAAAGAACAAAAGTGGCTAAAGGCCAAAACTAAATGATAGCTTACACTTCTGCACACACCCCCACCCCCACGTGCCCCATGCTCACCTCTTCGCTGTACTTGCCCACATACGAGTAGATCTCAGAGAGTGCACTCATGGTGTTGAACTCATTCATATGCATGCGAGATTGCTCAGCCAGGTAAGCATTCATGTCCTGGTCACTAATCGCTGGCATCTTGCCAATATCTGAGTAGTATCTGGTGGAGAATTAAAAAGAAAAGTCTCAGAGTCTCATAAAAAGGCTAGATGTACAGGTGGGGTCCTGCCTTACCCATTCCTTCCTATGTCTTGTTGGCTCTTACAGCTGTATTCCCACAAGTAGCTAGGGTGCAATCCACATCTGGTTGCGTTTCTCAGAAGAATCTGAAATGTGTGTGGCGTGTGTGTGTGCTGACTCTTTGATGGCTCACTCTTCACATTCTTTTGGGCACCCCAAGAGTAGTGGGACAAGAGTAGTGGGACAGAGCAATGATATAAAGGGGTTGGGGCTGGTTTTCCCCCCTTGTTTTGGGAGAGGTCCTTTTCATTGCCAGAGATAGGCTATTGCAGGATTTGCACAGTTGCCATGGTGCTTTCTGCATCCAAATAATGAAGAATTGTTGCATCAATTTCCAGTGTTAGTCAACAGAGGAAGATCTGGAGGCCCCCAAAGAAAATCTTGAGGCCCATATTGCTCCTGAGGGCCACAGATTCTCCACTTCTGCCTAGAGGACACTACATTTAGCATACTCCTCAAGGACTCTGCAGCTTAAACTGGCAATCTTAGGGTTTCAGGACTGGACTTAGTTGTGTGAAATACCTGATGTCTTCAGACACCCACTGAATCCTACAGAGCAGGAGGGAAGAGAATATATAATGGATGACTACAGTGGACAGGCCAAACCTAGTTTACATATTAGGGTAGGAGTGGGCATGCATTAAACATTGCGTGTTAAAAGACCACCACCACCAACAGCAAAACCTAGGAGCCCAAGGTTCATAACCAGGATCAGATATAAAAGATATTCACTAAGAATGAAAGAAGTTGCTTCTGAACGCATCCTGAGCCTAGGAATTCACTTTTGATACCAGAATGGGATGGAGCTGTTCATTCTTTAATTCAACACCACTCTTGAATACTGTATCCCATTTAGCTTTTTTCACTAGTCTAATACTGGGGCTGGAAAAGGGGGGGTGGGGTGTCATTTCTGTTGTGGCTAAAGTAAAATTCAGGGACCCTAGTCTTTTGCTAGCCTCATGAGAGTCACCCAGATATCTCCCAGTAGATTCTGAGTCATGTTCCTCTGCTCTCTCCTGCAGAAAGATCTAGCTTTTTGTCCCACATTGGTGAGCAGAACAGTCCTTATACCTTACTCCAGCAACTGATCTCCCACTCACCGATGGCCATGTTCACCCAACATGCTGAGCCAGAACTCGTGGTTGTCTTCACCCAACATGCTCAGCTTGGTTGGTGTTAACCTGGGCTGGCTTTCTAGCCATTTAGCTCATACTGCAAACCCAGCTCATTATAGCTCAGCGCAAGAAGCAACTATAGAAAATGGATAAATTCAATAACCAGGCTTGAGAACTCAATTGGTGTCTTGAATCAGCTGCGACTCTTTATTGCTCTAACAAGGCCTTGACACTACCCTAATGCAGTGGACAGATTTATGCACAGAGACTCTGGCTCTTTAAGGACATTGCCATTTTGGATGTCTCCCCTCCTTCTCCCTGGCTACAAGTACATTTGGGCCTTTGAGGACAAGATTTGCAGAAGGTAATCAGTCACTGTCACTGGCAGCTGTGCTCTGCTGTCAACTGGTTAATTAGGCTCCGTCATTTACATTTTTAATTCCTTCAATCTGACATTTTGCACGCATGCAGAGAAATATCTGCACATGTTCCAAAAGGCCCTAATCGCCAACAGCATCCAGAGTTTGGAAATCAGAGAGAGCAAGAAAGGAAGGAGCAGGAGCTAAAATAGCTGACAGGTGTCTTGTGGAAGCCACCATAGCCACCTGCGGAGTTTAGCAACCGTGTTCTGTCCCCCCCGGATAGGAAAAAGGGAAACTGGCATGAAAATGTGATGAGGCTGGCTGAGCCATGAGTAAACCTTTCATTTGGCTGCTCCATAAACAGAGACACTAGGGCAGGAAGGTCAGAGAACTAGTAAGGAGGCACTGAAGAAGTGGAAAAAGGCTGTCCAGAAGGTTGGATCAAAGCAAGGGCCCATCTAACCTTGTCTTCCGTGTCTCGTAATGCCCAAACACATTTGAGATGCTCCTAAATATAGACAAGAACCAGTGATCACCCTCTTCCAGTGCTGATTCTTCAGGTCTGCTGCCAGGAATTGAGGAAGTAGTAAACCGCCATCAAGATGAGAAATCCGAACCTCTATGACTGAAAGAGTTTATGCAGGACTGCTGGACCCTGTGGTCTTTGATTGCACCTTGAGGCTCTTGGGGCTCACATTTTCCCAATTACAAGTCTTTGTAGTTGGAAATGCCAGCTAGGATATGTTCTACAAAGAGATTATGGCCGGTTAGCAAGCTTTTCAGATGTTGGGACCATCACATGATTTTGCACAATAGCTGTGTGTCTGCAACAATCATTTAAAAAGTATATTAAAAATTCCTTCAGGTCTTGCAATATACTCCTCACTTTTCAGCCATTTCATCCTCTGAACATTGCAAGAGAAGAATACGAAAATCCAATGAGATCTGGAGATCCTGAGAGATTTTGTTCATTTTTAATTTTTGGAATCTTGGAATTTTTTGGAATTCAGCCACTTCATCCGCTGAATCATGTGAGATCTTGACAACCTTATTTCAAACATTGCAAGAGAAGAATGCAAAAATCCAATGAGATCTGGAGATCTTGAGAGATTTTGTTCTTTTTTAATGTTTGGAATTGCTTTGGGGGATCCAAAGACACTATCTGAAATATTATGAGTAACAAAATACTTGCAGATGCTATGTTGTTAACTCCTGGGCCACAGACTCTCTCCAAATTCCTATAGTTCAGGGGTGTCTGCAGGCGAGTCAATGAAGTCAAGATGATAATGCTTTGATCACATGGTTGTGGTCACCATCTTGACTTTTTGGGCTCCTCCCTGTGGACACCCCTGCTAAAGTTACTTTAGAATAGGGACAACAAATTTACGGCCTGTCTAGTATCAGTGCTTTAAGATGGACAGAATGTTTATGCACATTTCACAATACTAACATCATGGAACATAATAATAATGTACCGCATCATATACTGTTAATGTTATTACTTATCATAATATTAACTTTATCACTTCTAACAAAAGGCAGAGGGCTTCTGAGTGTCCAGGCTGGTCCTAAGTCTTCTGAAATCTGGTTAATAAGGGGAAAAAATTCCAAGGGATGTAAATGAGTTTCCCAGCCCCTGGATGGGCTCTGTAGGGGGGAAGAGTTAAGGCCAGGGAAGATATAGACTCCTTTCCCATCTCAATAACCAAGCAAAATGGGAAAGGATCATTGAAGGGGACATATTAATCTTCCCTTTCCAAGCCTACAGGGCAAGGGTGAAGGAACAAGAGGATGAGGGACTGTAACAACATATTAAGGCTGTGTATCATCATGGTGACTCCGCCTCACATTAAAGAAGATAAGAGTGGAATATTGTGGCCATGGTTCACTTCAAAGCGTCAACCTCTTATTAGTAGTTTAATGGGTTTTGTGGAACAAAGGAAATGAAACTGGGTGTCAGTCTAAAGTTCAGATCTCTCAATGCTCATCTTGTACTTGGACAAGATTCTTTCTGATTATGGCAAGGATACAGAACCTCGGATCCTCCAGATGTTCCTGGACCACAAATTCAAGCAGGCACAATCAGGGTGGCCAATGGAAAGGAATGCTGGGAACTGTAGATGAAAAACATCTGGAGGAGCATCAGTTCTCTACCCCTGGCCTAAGGTGCCTCAAGAAACATTTTCCCATTGCTGGTTTTCTAATCAGATCACATACAGTCCAGTCATTCTTGAGTCATGTCCTCCTGGTCATTTATATTGTCTTCTTGAGACAGTCAACCATCAATGTGCTGATATCATGGCAGTGATAACAGGCTTTAGGTCACCTTAAAGACAGCTGAGTGATGCTACAAAGATGCTGCAAGTCCCTAGTAAGGAAGAACATCTAGAACAGTGTTTTTCAAACTGGGCAACTTTAAGATGGGCAGACCTCAACTCCCAGAATTCTCCAGTCAGCATGCTTTAAGATGGGTGGACTTCAACTTCCAGAATTCCCCAGCCAACATCCTCAAAGTTGCCAAAGTTGAAAAGCACTGAATTAGAATCTCAGTTGCTCAGAAAAGCTGGGGCAGACCCTGTGAATCAAACACAGCCCCTAAGGGTCTCATCCTGATACAGTCCTGCAGGGGAAATGTGTCCAAAATGGGGGGAAAATCCTCAGTGTGCGATAGATAAGAGAAGCTGAGAAAGATATAAGCAGAATGACAGAGGCCCCAAGGACAAGCTGGAACAGCCTTTTAAAACTTAGACCTCAGTTTCCTCCTTGTTTGCTGAAGTTCCCCGAGAGGTTTCTCATCCCGCTGAAAAATGGGAGAAATCAAGCCCCCAGACAGCCGTTGGAGGTTCCAGGCGAGGAGAGTGACTTACAGTCCTCCAAAATGACCTGCTGAAAGGCATCCACACACTTTGTAAATATTGCATGCTCGCTGTCCTGCCGAGCTGAACATGAGAACCAGCGTGGGTATTATACCCGATTAAAAATGAATGATGCTTGTGCGAGGAGAAGACCAACAGTGACATAACCCACGTTGGACAGGCAGGCTCAGTTCTGAACCTGCTTCAGGCTCTCCAGTAAATCAGAATCAGCCCAGGTGAATCCTTCCCTTTTAAACTACCCTCCTGGGAAAGAAAGCCAAATGATCAACTTGGTTAGCCAAACCTGGTTTCTTTCCTGCCTTTTGCACAGTGCTGGCAGTAGGGAGCTTGAAAGCCTGCCAAATTCCGAGCTCCTGTCTGATAAGGTGGGGTGGGAGGTTGCAGCCTGTAGCAACAGACAACAACAACATCTAACCATCTTTCAGACAGCAGGCAGGACAGAGCTAGCTGGCCATGGATCCTTGCTGCAAGGTACAAAGCTGGTGTGATGTTGCAAAATGTTTGGTTGGCTTCTGCTGGGAGACTTCCCCGATCCTGCACTCCAATGCCATTTTAGAATAAAGTACCCAACCAAAAAGCAGTTGCCAAAAGCATGATCCGTCCGGAATCAGAGGAAGGTTGGATAGGAAACTGTCAAAAGGGCACCTTAAGATTGATGCTTTTCAGCAACAGCTCCACCGAGCAAGAATGTCTCTTCCAATACAGGGTGTCTTTTCCAACCCTGTCTGCATTGCAAGGTTCCATTTTTCCAGCCTACTTTTCCTTGACCCGGGCAGGAAGGCAAAGTGCCATTGGAGAAGGCTTCCTCTTAAGGAGGCAGGTGGGAGGCATTCAAACAACCGTTTAACTTAGAAGATTAACCCATTTTCTGGGTTCACACAATATACTGAGCCATAAACGTGTCCAACAGGCTGGGTTTGCACAACGCTCAAATCACAAAAAGGGGACCAAGATCGAAACGACCCAGGCTTACCACGTTGTACAGAGTTGCTAAGTCTTCACCTGACCTGGTTATTCTGCAAACTTAGCCATGGAGTCACAAAGGCCAGGGCATGAAGGAGGGGAGAGTGACCCTGCAGCACAGATAGGCCCCTTTGGTAGCCAGGAGCAAATTTGGGGGAATGATTGCAGTAGCCGGAGCCATGATTCCCCAAAGACAGGGTAGGGACACACAGAGAAGGCGGGATTGTGCAAAGTTTTTTGATTCTTTCTTCTTCCACTCAAGGTGGAGGGGACAGCATTTGCGTAAGCTTCAGCTTGGTACTGTAAACTACATAAAAGCCTCCTTGGGGGCCTACAGATTTCATGATCTGCACCACAAAATGGTGGTTACTTATGGTATAGCAGCAGCTCCTCCTCCCTTTCCTCCTCCCCTTGCTCCTCCTCCTCTTCTTCCTTCTTGTTCCTCCTCTTCTTCCTCTTCTTCCTTCTTGTTCCTCCTCTTCTTCCTTCTTGTTCCTCTTCTTCCTCTTCTTCCTTCTTGTTCCTCCTCTTCTTCTGCCTCTTCTTCCTTCTCCATTCTTCTTCCACTCCTCTCCTCTTCCTCCTCCTTTCTCCTTCTCTTCCTCCTCAACTTCAAACACTGCCAACCATTATTTTGTATTCCACTTTTAAAAAAAAAATAAAAATCCTGAAATAATTGACAGCAAAATTATTAAACCGTTCAAGCAACCAATAAACAAAGGACATCCATTAAGCCACTGCCCAATAGATACAAAGTTAGGGTTTATACTGTTACGCTCATTGTTTGCTTTTCATCTGAATTTACAAAGATGGGAGTGGTGTGCTCCCGCTCAAGGTCGGCTTCATTTGGAGCATTTATTGGAAAACAAACCAAGAAAATAAAATTAATGGCCAAGGAGCAATGCTGCCCACCTGAGTTTGACCTCACGGTTGCATTCATACAACATGGCAAACTTGGTTCATGTTAATCTTGGTTAATTTGTTGTGGTGGTTGTACAAATCCAGCCTGTTTGGAAAGTTGATAGTTCTATGGACTACCTGAACCCAGAAAATTACTTAATTTAGGAACCCTGTTAAGCCTGTTGGCCAAATAAGGTCATGTTATCAATGGTCGGGCCGCAAACTGTAGTGATCCACAGGTTAGGAAAAGGGGCATTTAGGGACGCTTGCCCAGGCACGCTGCAAGGAAAATGCGTTTGGTATTTCTGTTTCGGCTGCATCCCTGCTCTCTTTCTCTCTCCCTCCTTCCCTCTCCTGTCATAACTCAGGTGCTCTTATGTCCTGGGTGACAGCCAGAAAGAGACAGCCCTTGTGAAGTTCTTCCAATATCAACCTTGAATGCCGTCTGGGATGGCATGACAGATTAATTTGCAAAGAGCTGGCTCTTGGTGCCTGTTCCTGTCAGAGGCTCAGAGATACCTCTATTACTCTGGACCCATCATGTTTCCCTAGGAAGGAAGCTTGAGGACACTGGGTGCCTATGACAGATTTATTCCCTGCATTTGTCTAATTGACTCCTCTGGTTCACAAGGACTCCTAACGGTGGGCTCCATACAAGACCTGGAACATCTTTCTCTTAGAGAATATTGGCACAACCCTGGGACTTGGATTGACTTTGCTTTCCTCCAAGACCTTTGCTCACCTCTCTCTACAGCCATGGGTCAGGAACATGGTGTCTGCAGACTTCCATGGCCTCCAGATTGCTCCCCTGGCATGTACCAGGCTCCTTCTCAACATGATATTCATTCATTCATTCATTCATTCATTCATTCATTCATTCACTCACTCACTCACTCACTCACACACACGCATGTGCAGACACACACACACACACACACACACACACACACATTGTATACTGCCTGACTTTCAGTGGCTCTGAGTGGCAGATGACCTTACCCAGCAGTTTCATGTAGATGTTGACAAGGAGTGGGAGGATGTTGGGTTCATGAAAAGCCGAACCTGGTCTCCATTTATTTGCAGCAATGCCTTTGGACTCTTTGGGACTCTTTGGGACTCTTTCCTCTTTGATTGCCTTTTGGAAGTGGCTGAAAACATCTGTTCCGGAGAGCACCTCTGGAGGAAAATGCTATATCTGTGTTTGGCTTGTTTGGATTTTGGATATGACTTTTGGGATGCGAGAAAGACCTTGGGAGACTGGGCGAAGAGATGCTGCCTAGGGAACAGTCAGATAAGAGAGGGCCTAGTCCACAGCTGGATAATGGGTGGAGAAAGAGGCTTAGAAGGGACCCTCCCTAGTTTCTCTGGCTGTAAAGGAGACGGGGGGAGAATTGTACTTTCAGACTTGCAAGATCTGTTAATGTAGCTTTACAATACTGTAGAATTAGTTCATCTGGTGGTGATTCCTAACTGGTCTACCTGGTAAGGCTGACAAGGAGTTTGAGTTACCGAACCTTAATTTTTAATTTTATTTTCTTTACTTCATCTACCTTAATTTAATTTACTCTTCTAACTGTGGACATGTGTGGTTCATGTGTGCTACTGTTGACTGCCGGGGGAGGGGTCTGAGCAGACAATGGTGGTATCCAAATTTACTAAACAAATAGACAAATAAGAATATTGCATGCAGAAAGACCATTCATTCAGATGGCAAAGGCACCGCACAGGCTTGGCAACTCTGCAAGCAGTTTCATGCGCAAGACGGTCCAAAAGGCTGCCTGTGCATAAGTGCACATGTGCGCCTGTGTGGAGTAAGAGGAAATCTTGCCTTCATTTTACTTTCTCACCCATTGTTTGACAGCTCATCAAAATGCAAAACTTCATTAATGATTATCGCCTTTCAGTGCTGTAATCTTCCAGGGTGGTCCAGGTTTTTGCTGTGGCATGGAGCTAATTGTCTTGTGAGCGACTTTTGTTGTTGTTGCTGCTGCTGCTAGTTACAAAGCTCGTTAATAATCATTTAGCATGTGAAACGCTTGTAATGAGACCATGTGTTGCAGACAGAAGATGGCAATTATAGGCGTGACATAATTATGCCACAATGCCACCATTCAGGTGCAGGGGGCACCAAGCTCTTCATCAGAGGCTCCATTGGGTTATGATAGGACCTCGATACGCCAGCTTGATATTGGATTTGTCCACTGATTGAAATTCCTCTAGCAGAAGACAATGAGGCAGATGCCCAAACTGCTAAGGATATCAATGTTGGACATTTTAACCCATACGTCTGCTATACCGGCTTAGTGTGACGTGAGAAGGAAGGACTTTGCATTGAAGAGAAAAGAATGGAGGAGAAGATTGGAGCCATGAATTTCCCCAGCGGATGGTCCTACCTTAAGGTTCTACCTTAAAGTAGAAGCCATCTCCAGTTCAGGAGAACTCATGTGATAAATCCAAAAGAACACTATAATTCACTTGCAGAGAGAGAGAAAAATATTGGATAGTAAAACAGAACTAGTACAAGGAGCAAGGGATGATTTTTCACAAGCAAGCGTCTTCTGTAACAAATATGGGATGACCTCACTCAAGCCAATGCGAGAAATTAGCTTTCCTGAATTTAGTTTTATGATCTGATTATGGCCCTCTTTTTCCACTGCATTCCAAGTTGGACAAAAACTTTGCCTCCCCCTTTTCCAGGGGGTGTGAGAACTAGAAAATATCCTGTCCACTTTACTCAAGTTGCTATTTCACTCCAGCATGTCTTCTTTGAATTTACAAAAGCATCCTTTTTTGAGATGATGTTTGGGTTGTTTTTTGTGGAGGTTTTTTGCAACATTTTGATCAAGGAAAGACAACCAGGAGCTTGACTTAATCCTAATATTTATTCCACTGAAAATGTGATTTACTCCCCAAGGAATTCATTGCAGATTCTTTTATATCTAATTCTCCTCAAGCATCCCAAATTCAGCCTTCCTATTTCTGGTGCCCTTTTCTTTCAAAGCATCTGTCTATCTTGTCTTTTTCCTTTGTTTCTTCTTTTAAAATAGACAATGAATGTTTTGTTCCAATTTCTGTTATTTGTACCTGTCTTTCAGGCCTTAATCTCATTTTTAGGGACTGCAAGTTGTCGTAAAGGAAAGAAGTTTACTGATATTATATACAGCCATGCAAACAAGCAAATAATGTGCATCAGAATTTAATTCTGCAAACAAACAAACAAACAAATAAATAAATATTTGTGATTAAGGAACGTAAGGAAGGTTTTAGAGCAGGAAAACATTTCCTGGAATATGGAAATGGGATTTTAGCTTGTATTCTGGATAGGAGAATAGGAAAGCCTAAATTTGTTCAAAAGGCTGGAGAAAACAACTTCAATATTCCTTCCCAGGGAGGGAGGGAGGGAGGGAGGAAGGTTGCGTGACTCTGCAAATGTAAAGTAAGAGCTGGAGACAATTATTATTTTGTTTTACATGCTTACACTGCAAACAAATGTATCCACCTTGCTGCTGAATGTCCTATTCTTCTCTTTCCTTCCACCTTTCCCAGCATTATAGACTTCTCAAGAGAACTGGGTCGTCATATTGATTGATTATGTAGCATCACATCAGTGCTGAATGTTAGTGACCCTACAAATGGACCTTCTCCAGGTAATCTGTCCCTGACTGGCCCAAGTCTTCCAAAAGTGCACCCATCATCACATTAACTGAGTCCCTCCACCTTGCTGCTGGTCATCCTGTTCTTTTTTCCCCTTCCATCTTTCCCTGCATTATAAGCTTCTCAAGGGAGCTGGATCTTTGCATAATGTGTCCAAAATATGATCATTTGAACCTGGTTATTTGGACCTCAAGAAGAACTCTGGATTGATTTGTTCTATCATCCATTGGTGATCCAATTCTAGAAGCCATTATTAATCCAGGCATCTGCTACAAGGTCTTTACATTATCAGCAAACTGAATGACAGCCTTTGGCCTCTTCAGTTCCATTTTCTCCTCCCCTTCCTTGCATGCCAGGCTTTTGTGATTTCCTTGCCATGTGGAAATGTTTTATTGCTTGTGACAAATGTTATTAAGCAGCTTTGATGAATTTCTAAGGAGAGTTGCAGATGTGGAAGCCTTTGATATAACTAAAGGTCAACTACTTCTTCCTCTCCTAGCTTTGTCCCTGCATCTTGATGAGCTGGTCACTCTCCAAAGGTCTGTTCTCTTCCATGGCTTTGGGACTTTGCCAATTTCCAAAGCTTACAGTATTCCAAGCTCAAAGAGGCAACAACACTAAAGTGAACTTTAGTGGTGGAGAAGAAATGGTCCAGTTCCAGTGACTCTTAGGTGAAGCTTAGGTGGTAAATGGAGTTCTTCTGAATCCAAAAACTTGAGGACAACTCTGCATCTCAGTTTCTCTGAGAAAAGCTACGGCATTACTTGGCCAATGAATAAAGGATAGTTGAAGACACATTTGACCTCCTTAGAATGACTTGGCTTATTATTGTGGAATAACAGAGAAGCTGAAGATGGGTCTGGGAACCCATTCTCTCTCACTTAGAACTTTCACCAGGAGCTGACCATGGTATCTACTGGCAGATTAAGTTGTAGCTATGCTGGCTTTAATCCTGTTACCCTCTAACTACATTTCTGGGTGTATTTATTGCTCTGAAAGCCAACAAGATATATAATTAACACCCCCCCCCCCCACTTTTTTCTCCTCTTAGGTTCAAAAAAAGCTGACTCCAATGAGGAAAGGGCTGGAGAAAGAAAACAAGAGGATGAGCTAATATTTCTTATACAGCTTTCATGGCAATCAGTTATAATTAGAAATATAATGCTGCAATGGAGATGGAAAGTGCATATTATTATTATTATTATTATTATTATTATTATTACTACTACTACTACTACTACTACTACTACTACTACTACTACTTACTATTGGATCCATCCCAAGGATCTAAGATAGTTAAAGGTATCATTGTAATATTTTGTTTATTTATATTTCAGATTTGGTCCAGGGAGTGACTCTGGGTGGTTTAAAGTGAAAACAAGAATAAATACTGGCTGGCTGGGGAATTCTGGGAGTTGAAGTCCACGTGTCTTCAAGTTGCTGAGTTTGAGAAACATTGATCTAGAGGACCTCATCCTTGGGAAACAAGTGCTAAAGCAACTTGGGCAGGTCCACACCTTCACCAAGGAATTTCTCTTCAGAGTTTATTACACTGGCCACATCCATACAACATACTTAAGCTGGCTACTGAGTTAACCCGCTTCTTGGGTCTGCACAACACCCCTGGACCTTAGACTAACCAAACAGGCTGGGTACTGATGTCTCACTGAGCCACAAAAACCCCCCAACATCCCAGAATCAAAGTTAAAATTTGCCAAGCTGAGCGTCTTGTATGAATGGTGCTGGGAGTTTTGCAACTATCCTTGTTTAGCATGGTATTTGAAAAATAATATAAAATATAAAATATAAAATAATAAAATAAAATAAAATAAAAAACAAAATAAAGTAAAATAATAAAATAATAAAATGAAATAAAAAATAAAAAATAAAAAACAAAATAAAGTAAAATAATAAAATAATAAAATGAAATAAAAAATAAAACAAATAAATAAAAATAAAAATAAAATAAAAAAATAAAATAATAAAATCTAATAAAAAATAAAATAAATAAAATAAAATGAAGTAAAATAAAATAAAAAATAAAATAAAATAAATAAAAAATAAAATAAATAAAATAAAATAAAGTAAAATAATAAAATAATAAAATGAAATAAAAAATAAAATAAAAAATAAATGAAATGAAATGAAATGAAATAAAAAATAAAAGAAAATAAATAAAAGAAAATATAATAAAAAAGAAAAGAAAAGAAAAGAAAAGAAAAAAGAAAAGAAAAAAGAAAAAAGAAAAAAGAAAAAAGAAAAGAAAAGAAAAGAAAGGAAAGGAAAGGAAAGGAAAGGAAAGGAAAGGAAAGGAAACAGAAGAGAGAAAGGAAAGGAAAGGAAAGGAAGCAATGCAACGCACTCAGGGGCATCCAGGGAGAGTGGCCCAAGAGATCAACATGGTGGCCCCACCCGCACACGTGAAGCCTGCCCCCTTTTCCATGTGCGTTGCACATGGAAAAGGGGGCGGAGCTTCAATTGCGCAGGCAGAGCCACCATCTGACCCCCCTTCGCAACGCAATGCGAAGCAATGCAACAGAATAAACAGTGCGGATTAACGCCTCGGATGCGTGCATGTGCTCGAACGGCACGCCGGGTTGCTCCTTTCCATTGATTTTCCCGACGGCTGGAGCAATGCTCTGCCTGGCAGTTCGGCACAGGCTAAAGAGCGGAAGCTGCCCTCCACTTTGCTCCGTTGCGAGAGAAACACCGCATTTCTTTCCAGCTCGCAGACAGCGCAGCTTGTCCTCCCTTCAAGCCCGGGTGGAGGTCATTTGTCAGGAGGAGCGGCCCAAACCGACTAAAGACCTCCGCGTGGTGGGCCATATTAAAGGCAATTCTTCTCAGCTCAGCCACCGCAGCGCTCCCGTTTGACCAGATCATTATTTTTAGGACCGGCCGGAGACCTCCGCTTCCACCAAGGCGGTTTCTTAGCAACCCAAAAGTGGCTCAGGAGTTACCTTGCTTAATTATGCCCTAGATTTCACGCTGTACCAGAGTTCTTCTTGAGGACGAGAGGAAAACTCTAGCTGCTTTACAAGCCCTGGGAAAGAGGCAGAAAAGGTTCACAGCAGTTTGCAAATCCAGGCTGCGTCATTTGCTAGGATGCAGGTGACCCGCACTCATTGTGTCTCCCAGCATTCTGGGGGTCAGGTTGTCTTCTCTGATCTCCATCCAGGAGAATTCTGTTGCTCCTCCAGGGTAATGTCATGGAAAACCACGTGGTTTGGACTTTCCATTGAATTTGTTTTCAGAGTCAAAAGGAGGAAAGAATTCTGGCGAGACGCTAATAGCATAGTGCGGTGTTCTTGGATGTATTTAATTATGAATTGGCCCCAGAATACGTGTGGGTCTGAAGGTCCTGCCTTTCAACACATCTCCTGCTTTCCACACTTCCCTTCTCAAAGCAAAGCCCAAGGGAACTTCTCCCATGGGGCTTTATCAGCTGGGGGACTTCAGAGGGTCGAAAAGATGTGGCTGTATCTTTTCCAGAGGAACATATGGGGGTGGGGGGGGGGGTGTCCTTCATGGCCAGCTCCAGCAACAGAGTTAAAGTCAAAATCATCACCCAGAGAAATTGGAAAGGAATTCTCAAGGGCCCTTCAGAATAAAATGGAAAAACAGAAAACTCCTTTGCAGAGGAAGACGACTTTTGAGAAATTGCAAGTCAGATGTGAGGAGTGCAACCAGAAAGAGAGATTAGATCAGGGGTTTTCAAACTTTTTCAGCTGCGGAACCTGTTAGCTAAAAAAAAAAGAAAGAAAAAAAAGGACCCCCCCCACCCCCACCCCCCGGAACCTGTGACCAACAGACAAAGCTCTTGTGATAGAAAATTGGCTGCACTGAAGTGAATTTTCTGTTTTGGCCCTTGGCCTCTCATGGAAACCTATCAAGATCAGGGAACCTAAAGGTTCTGCAGAACGCCTTTGAAAAACCTTGATTCAGATTCCCACTTACAGGATCAAGACTCAGATCAGCTTGGAGTCACTGGGGGGCTTCTTACTTCTCCAGATTTTGCAATATCAATCCCGGCTCGATACTGCACCAAAATGCATAATGGAAGTACTCTTTACATGAAATCCAGACCAAATTGCGTATCTTAAGGTCGCGTTTACGTCGAAGTGCATACCATGGAAAACACCCAGTTCTGTGAGTCACTGTTGTAATGGAAGGCATGGGCGAGGAGGATACCGGAATGGAGGATCAAGGCTATCAGGAGGGAGGGGGAGCATCCCAGGAGAGGGCCCAGGCAAGCGTTTTCTCAGCCCGCAGCAAGACCGTGGGAAGAAGAAGAGGCTTAGGCTACCCCCTCCCTAGAGTCTCACAGGGTATATCCACTAGTTCAGCGTTCCTCAACCTTGGCGACTTGAAGATGTGTGGACTTCAACTCCCAGAATTCCCCAGCCAGCATGGCTGGCTGGGGAATTCTGGGAGTTGAAGTCCACACATCTTCAAGTCGTCAAGGTTGAGGAATCCTGGCCTAGTTGCTTTAGCACAGATTTAGTCTGCTGAGATTCTGTCTTTAGGGTGTAAGCAAATAAAGGAACTATATTGTACTGGACTGTCTCATTGTTCTTCTTGGGCTGGGCCTGACACTGTATAGTTAAAGGGACAAACTGAAGGGGAACCCTTTGACATACAGCAAAATGAACATTGGGCCTTTCCCTTCTCTTGAGTTACAGGGCTCCTCACCCATTCCTAAGTTGACCTGATCTGTGTCCTGCCTCTATTGCCTTCGTTGGGTTCTTGGTGTTCTCTGAACTTGATGGTTTTCCTGATGTTTCATTACCAGGTTGGAGAGTGGGGTTTGCTGGCTGTTTATGGATAATAGTTTACCCTACAGAACTACAGTCTCCCATGAACGGATGATGGTACCTAGGTGGGTAATGAAACGTCTGCAGGAAAACCACCAAGCTCAGAGAACACCAAGGACCCAACAGTTCAACCCTGAGCTACATCTATTCTCTACCAGTGGATCCATTGCCTCTCTTCCCAGTGACTGCCAGTCCCCTATCTTCTCTCCAAAGTAGTGAGTGACAAAACCTAACAGATGTTATATCCCTTGAAGAAAGAGAGAAACCCAATTTTAACACAGGTGCAGTTAAGGACCTCTTAAGCCTGTCTTCTTCATGGGCTGACATAAAGGCAAAGCCAATGGACAGAAAGCCATGACCCATAAGTGGGGAGATGGCAGACAGAGTCCTTGTAAACTGCACAACAGCCCACCTCTGGAGGGTAAGCAGGACAGAAAGGGTAGGATCTGATTGTGTGCCTTGAAGGACACGAATGGATGAGAGATGCATTTGCCTTTGTGGCTCTGTCCTCTTTCTTCCCACTCCTTCAATGGCATCTTCTCTTGGAGAAAAGATCACAACTGGAAACTAGCTACCTAATTAGAACATCCTTCTAATTCAAGAGCCTGGCAGCATGAAAACCATGCTGAGCTAAGGTGCTCTGGCCAGCCCTGCTCTCTGCTTGAGTGGGAAAAAGAAATAGGAGGAACAGAAAGGAAAGAGCCCCATTCAGAGGTCTCCAACAATGAACAGGTAGATGCTTCAAGAAGGCTCACAGCAAGCCTGCAAGAATGTGCAACTAGCTTTGCTCTTCTTCTCCTTCTGATATGCGTGCTACCTCTATAACTGGAGCTCATTATTACAGAGGTAGGAACCTGTGGCTTTCTTGGCAATGTCCAACTATGCTACCCATTGCCCCTGACCCGAGTCTAGCAATATCTGGAGAGCTACCATTGCTGCATTATGTTACAGCTAACCAAAGGGCAACTTTCTCTTCCAATAATGCATACAATCCCTGTTTTAAAATCTACTGAAGATCATCCATGCTACTACCAAGTCTTGCATCTTCCATTCAGTTATTTTAGATTCTTTTGTTCTTTCTTTCATCTGACCAGAGTCAAGCACTGTCGGATTGACTCTGATTGACCCTCCAGTGATGCTACAGGTAGTCTCAACTTATGACCATAACAGGGACTGGAAAATTCATTGTTAACCAGTGCAGTCATTAAGTGAAGCACCATGCAACTGCACCCGATTTTATGACATTTTTGCAATGGTCGTTAAGTGAATCACTACAGTTGTTAAGTGAATCATGTGGTTAAGCAAATCATGTGGTCGTTAAGTGAATCACATAGTTCCCCATTGACTTTGCTTGTCAGAAGCCCCTGGGAAGATTTCAAATGGTGATCACATGACCCTGGGACACTGCAACCATTGTAAATACGTGCTGGTTGCCAAGCGCCTGAATTTTGATCACGTGACTGCGGGGACACTGCAACAGTCATAAGTGCGAGGACTGGTCGTAAGTCACTTTTTTAGCACCGTCATAACTTCAAACAGTGGCTAAATGAATGATAGTAAGTCAAGGACTTCCTGTATTACAAAAAAAGAGAGCAAGATATACCTTTCCACCCAGTTCTTGTAGCTGGGGATGTCCTTGGCATAAAGCAGCTTATTGGATGGGGAATCTTTGCCCAAACGGTGCTCTGAGGTTGAACAGGAATCCATGAAGGTTTGTGCTACCACCGATAAGCAGGCATCTGTGATGCTGTTCTTGTGAATGTCAAAGACGAACTGTGGGTTTTTGATCATGTTCACCCAAAACCTCAATGGTAAGCTGCAAGAAGGATGGAAGGAAGACATTTTTTTTTTTTTCCAGAGTGGATTTTATTTCACCAAATGGGGCAAATTCTCACCCACTGATGCTGCATCTTATCCAAGCAAAGCAAAGCACTTCCAATTTCACATTTATGTTTGAACTATACAGGATCTGAGGACTCCTTGGCTAATCTCTGCAATTTCATTTGCCATCTCACCATTACATGGACAATACATGAGTCAAAACTCACTTGCATTCCTCCTCCCTTCACCCCCGATTTCCCACTTGCATCATATTCTGGGGCAGCTTCCAACTGAATAGAAATGTACCCCAAACATTCCAAAAGTATGCACTGCAAAATGCAATTTTAAGCACTAAACCATTTTGACACTTTCCCAAGGAAAGATAACCTTAATGTGCAGTCCCATCTTCCTGGGAATGAAAATAGGATTCAGATGAGATGTTGAGGCCAATTATATTAGAATAAGATTTGATTATATAGTCAATTAACATAACAACAATTTAGATCACCCTTCCCTCGTTCAGCATCCCCCTCTGACGTGTTGAACTTTATTTTCTATAATGTCAAGCCAGCTTTCCATCATACTGGCTGGGAGTAACACAATTTGGAACCCATCACATCTGGAGGCCACCAGCTTGGAGAACCTCACTTTGATATTTCTTCGTCACTTCCAGGCAGATGTTTTGACCGAGTGGATAAAAATATTGCTCAAAAGGATTCTCCTTCAGCCATGTACCCCACCCTCCTTCCAAGTGCCAACACGCACCATTTGTTTAATCCAATATCCCCCACCTCCACTCCAGGCCCTGTCTGAAATTTCCTGGCTACTTTACTAATGTCCACATGATTCTCTCTTTCCTACTTCCCTGGATCCTTAGGTGTTGTTCCCTTTGCAGTGAGCAACAGAAGATAAGTCAAGAAACCATTGTGAAGAAAGAAGTTGACAAAACAGACATGGAATTAATTGAATCTGCTCAAAACCATTTTTCAATTCCTTTAATCCCCCTTCCTACACCCACCTCTTTTCCTCTCTTTTAAAGAAGCCTCCTGCTCGCTTAGCCTATGTGGCTTCAATCAGCCTTAAATTAGCACCACAGATGATATTAATAGTATACTAATGTTCCATTAGCACCAAGTCTTTTTTCCTTTCCTTTCCTTTCCTTTCCTCCCTCCCTCCCTCCCTCCCTTCCTTCCTTCCTTCCTTCCTTCCTCTGGCAATCTACCAGTTAGCCGGATAGGCAGGAAAAAAAGAAAAAGGAAAAGAAAGAAGGGTTGTGGAGTTTTCTTGTCTCATCTGCTCACATTTTGAAACTCCATTGTGTTGTCGTTTTGCATAATGCAGGGGCTTCCTAGCAGAGTAACAGAAAGTTCGACTTAGCAGTCAGGTGTTTTTAGCCACTTCCTACCTAAGAACAGAAGAAGAGCACTGAGACTGGACCAGACCAATGGCCCATCTCACCCCTCAGTCTGGGTTCTAGAGTAGCCACACAGAGGCACTGGGAAGCTCCCACACAGGGACAAGAGAGTGATAGCAGCTGAAACTCATCTTTCTCTACAAAGCCCTAAGTCTGGACCAGAATGCTACCCATATCCCCAGTTTTTCCTACTTAAAACTTCATAGTCTTTGTTTTCCTTTAATTGCACCACATTACAGTTCAGCAGCAGAGGGTGGTCACTGAAGAACTGGATGAGCTTCCATAGGTCCATCACGTCAGCCACTAGGGAGGCCATATATTTTGGAAGTGACATGTCTTGGCTCTGCACTGGCTGGGTCCAGTTCCTTGGGTAGGAAGGCTCCAAAACCTCCTTAAATGTTATTTTCTTAATGGCATCCTCTTAAGTGTTCAGACTTAAAGGGAATGCATCCAGTCAAGACATGCCTGTAACTCCCTAGGATGAACTTCCTTCCTTTTCGTCACATTGGGGCAAGTGGTTCGGATTCTCCAGAAGCACTCACCAATTGCTTTTCCAGGTGTGCCGCACGTGAGGGTCGTGGATGTTGTGCTTATCTGCTTGCTCGTCCAAGAAGTCAAACATGTATTTGATGGCCAGGGGCAGTGCACTGCCACGATGTGCCGTGCTGAAGATTGTCTCGAAGAGGTCGTCGACAAACTTCTGTAAAGTGCCCTGCGAGGAAGAGATGGCAACATGGCATCAGGGGGGGAAAGGCAAGAAAGAGTGTATTGAAAAAAACAACAACAACAAAACAGAGTGGAAAGAAAAAAAAGGAAGAAGGAAGAAGGAGGGAAGAAGGAAGAAGGAAGAAGGAGGAAGGAAGAAGAAAAAGAAAAATCTTCAGCAAAAGCAATTAGGTAAAGCAATTCACGAGGCAGCCATCCTGCACAGAAGAAGCCAAGAAGAATATGGTCATTAAATTAAGTTCATTTTCAAAAGCAATCTGAAGATCTTCAGACTGTTGCTATACAGGTAGACCTCATTTAATGACTGCCCTGTTTAGCAACCATTTGAAGTTACGACAGCACTGAAAAAGTAACTTTATGACCAGTCCTCTCATCTATGGCTGTCATTGCATCCTGCAGTCACATGATCACCATATGCACGCTTCACAACCATCTTCCAACAAGCAGAGTTAACAGAGAAACCGGCATTGAAATTGCAAGTCACGGTCATGTGATGTCTTGCTTAACAACCCATGGTGACTTGCTTAACAACCAAATGGGAAGTCTGTCATGCTCATGTGATGTTTCACTTAGTGACCACATCACTTAGCAATGGAGTTGCCAGTCCCAACTGTGGTCACTAAGCGAGGACTATCCGTACTGCAAATGTTGAGGTGAACACGTATGTCTTCTGTTATCATGCAAAACAAGCAGTGTGAACATCGGCTATGCTTCCCTCTGGATGAGACTTATATTTGGTATCCCACTACCAAGAAGACCCTGATCCTGACCCAGGGAACTCCATGGGGGTCAAAAATGTCAAGATGGTGGCCACAATGATGCAGCTGAAGCCCTGACCCTTTTTTACACCTGTAAAAAAGGGAAATTTCAATTGCATGGCTGTGGCCACCAATGTGACCTTTTTTGGCCCTCTCCTTGTAGACATCCCTAAACCACCATCTTTTGAACCGCATCAGTTTGGTGGGATGTTAACAGGCCTTCCCAGGTGATCTCCACACATTGCGTGTTAATGAGAAAAGTACTTTTATAACTGATTCTTACCCAATGTAGGGCTCCATAGACTAACACCCGCACTTTAAATAATCAGATCACTAGTGCAAAGTGGTTGAGTTCACACAACGCTCTACAGTGGAATTGGGCAGTTCGTGCTTCAGCCCTACTCTGTGCACGTGGTGTGAACCAGGCCATCACAGGAAGCTACCGCAGATTTCATCTGCTCGGTTGTTGCAAAAAAACACAGAATAAAGTGGTACCACAGGCAAGGTGGCATTCACGGCCACTTTGCGTCAAGGGCAGGGCACGGTCAGAGCAGGGAGAGAGGGGCCAGGCCCACAAGTGATGGCCTGCCTCTGCCGCTTGTCTCTTCCCTTCCCTACGTGCGATGGGCCTTCGGCTGGCTCTGCCTGGCTCGGCACTTTGAAAGTGTCAGCAAAATCAATGCTACATAAATCACCAAGCGTTGGCGGTGAGCGACAGGAAGGTGGGAGTCACGTGGAAGGCACTGAGTGTTAAACCACCTTCGTGGTATTCCCTCGGCCGAAAGTCAACAGCGGAGAATTATAAAGCTGTCAAGCAAATCATCTCCCCGAAGCACTGTGCGCGGTGACAGGCGAAAGCCTGCCCCCCCTCCAAACCTCGGTTTAGGTCGACACCTCAGCCGAGAGATTATTTCCTTGTCAAGCAATCTGCTTGGGAGTCCCCCTCTCTCTCCTTCCCCCTCCTCTTCCACTAAAGGCTCTCCTCCTGAGGAACCCCTTGCAGATGAGGAAGGGGGGGCAGCCATTCTGCAAATGGCGAAGAATGCTTACATTATAAAGGTGTCACAAAATTAGGCTTTAATTTATCAGAGCTGCAGGAAAGAGGCCAAGATGCTATGTTGGCCACCAGGAGGCACCTCATGACCACAATATGTGCCAAATCAGCTGTATTGTTAGGGAGAAGGAGACAGTGGTTCCAATGACAGAAGCTGGTGGGATGCCCAGAGATGCACTCCCTTGACTTCCTCTAAAGTCCATCTCCCAGTCATTTTCCTCTCTTGGGGGATAATGTTTTGGGTAGACCACTGTTAGGAGGGTCCACACATCTTAAAGTTGCTGAGGTTGAGAAACACTGATGGGGAATTCTGGGAGTTGAAGTCCACAGTTGAAGGGAGTTAAGTCTAAAGTGCAAAGGTCCATGAATTCAATTCCCAGTAGAGGGTTTGAACCCCATCAAATAACATCTGGCTACCCATATTTGAAGAGTCCCAATAAGGACAAAACTGGTCATGTGGTGCCTCCTGGTGGTCAATGTAGCGATCTGCATGATGGATTTAGAGTTGGCTTATTTGATAAGTGTGTAATGAGATCTCCCATCTGTGGATTGTTTGTGTTTGAAGATACTCCTCTTTCTTACTCAGTCTGTTACGATACCTGGGAAACAAACACAGTTGCTGTGTTCATGGTAAAGGCTGTGCCAGGATAGGCAAATCACCTTGTATCATCATCTGATGGCCTGGTTCACGCAGTTTGCTCAGAGAGTAGCAGGGTTACTACCATATGTTACATCATAACCCAATTTTAGCCTAGTATAACCCTGGGGGAACCCAGTTTTCACTGGAATTAGGGGTGCTGCAGAAGAGTTCCTCCATCCTGGGTCCTACTGTATCTCTTTATGGACCTCCCAGTAATGGTGGGATTCATCTCACCATTCTTCATTTATTCAATCATTGGATTTAAATCAGTGTTTTTCACACTTGGCAACATTAAGATGTGTGGGCTTCAACTCCCAGAATTCCCCAGCCAGTGAACTCTGGGATTTGAAGTCCACATATCTTAAAGTTGCCAAGTTTGAAAAACACTGATTTAGATCAATCCAATAGATTCAAGGTGGCTAATAAAAATGATAAGAAATTAAGGCAAGGTTACATAATCTACAATGTCAATTCAACCTCTTGAAGAAAATCAAAATTTTAAGGACAAATAAATAAGAATAAGAATATATAGGTCTCAGTAATTAAGATCTCCCAAGCTTGAATGTTGGTTAACTCCAAGGAGGTAACTATGTGGTTTTCTTGACAACTATGTGGCACTATTTGACCAGCTTTCTTTTAATATTTTTTTTCAAGTTTCTAGTCTACCCTAAAGCTCAGGGATCCCCTGGTGGTCTTCTATCCCAGGACTACCCAGGACTGACCCTGCTTAGTTTCTGATTCCAGACAAAGTCACAGGCATAACTCTTGGAATATATACAATGAAATACGACTGTGTGATCGTAAATTGTATCATTATAGCAAAACCTGTTTTATAACCCTCTATTCAATAGACTTCTGATGCCACCGAATTCAGAGTACTGGGCCTGGGCAGTCTTCATATGATTCCCATGAATTATGTACATTTTACACATTTATCCAAAACAGATGAAATTTATAGAATGATTCATAGAAATTATAAAGATTTATGTACATTACATAATTCTGATCAATGGATATTTGGGCCATAAACCTGAGATTTGATGCAGTGAAATAGAGGAGCGATCGGCCTTCAAAGAGGGAGGAATCTGGTGCCAGACCCTCAAAACACCGAGACAATCCCATTTTTTCTGCCCTCAACCTTCCCCTTTGGGGTCCAGCCCCTTCTCCCCAGCCTCACCTACCTTGGTGGCTAGCAGCCTTGTTAGATAGATTTCGGACACCATCTTGCTCCCTCGGTCCCCCTCTTTCTGGTCACCATGTTCATGGTTCTTCACTAAATGCCACATCTTGACCCCACTTTCTAGGTCAGGCGTAATCATGGGCGTCCGGGAGCGCAAGCTGTCTGGGCTTCCGGTGTAGCGGATCATGTTTTCTGAAAACACAAACGTTTGATCTCTACTTTTAAACAAACTGGCTTTGACAGGACTTCTTGGACTAATACACAGATCCAAGAGTGTTCATAGGGAGGGTTGGTCGAAAAAAATCAAGATGGCAGCCAGAGCCACTTGACCAAAGCCCAGCTCCTTTTGAGGTGTCATGCACATAAAGGCGGCAATGCTTCAGCTACACAATTGAAACCACTATCTTCACTTTTTTGACTCCTCAGAACACAGTTACCCTTTGAGTTTCGCGCTCGCTCCACATTTCATGATATGGTTCTCATTTTAATTTTTTTTAAACAAAAGTTTACTAAAAAGTCAATAAACGCACACATTTTATCTGAAAGGTGTATGAAGATGCGTAGTTAGAGACAAATGTTTAGGTTTTTATTGGAGGATGATGTTAGTATTATGAAGGGGTATTTTGACTGTTGGGAGTGTGTTGGCTTTAATGTCAATTTTGTAACCTTTGTTTAAAATCTCAAGATCAGCAGATTAGCAGATCTTGATGTAATGGATATGGATTTAACGGACAAAGTTTGAGTTCAGACACCATCCCATTTAGCAGGCAAAGTCTTTTAAATCCAAATTCAGCCCAGAAAATTTACATAGTTATTGCTACAGGATATTATGTAACTACACAAACAACATGAATTCATACAATGGAAAATTGACTTGAATGGACATTCAGATTTAATGAATACCCCTTCTTTCCAAGTGCTCCATGAAAGGGCAATTTTGCAGTTTAGGTTAGTATATTTCTGATGGAACCCATAACTACCCTGTGATCTCAGGAAAAGACGCAGGTGCTTTAAAGTTCCTACTTTTGCACCCTGTGCACTGGAAGCATCTTGGAGACCAAATGTGAAGCACTGCATAGCCCTTTTCCAAAACCTCTACCCTTAGAGTGGTCTTTGAAATATTTTAAATAAAGATACAAAATAATACCCCCTACAAAGATGGCACACATTATTATGGATAGTAGGACGCTCGACTCCATATTATACATGATTTCCCAATATTTTGGCCACGTTTTATCACATGGGTTATCCTGTAATTCCTGATCTTCAGGGCTGGCCAGATTGTTACTGCCCTCTGAACATCTAACCATCTGGAACACGCTGGCGTGTGTCCTCACTCTGCCTTTTGCCTCCTCTGTTGTCTCATGTGCCGTGATGTGAAACTCTTACCATACTTGCTTGCTGAAGTCCTTGAGACGGTGAAATTGTTGACTGCATTGTAAGCAGTAACTTGCTTGGACACCAGAGCCACCAGAGATCCATCTGGCACCTAGAAAAGGAATGAGCCCTTATCAACATGATTTGGGTGCATGTGTGTGTGCCAAAGACAGCAATACACTAGGCTTGCCAGTGAGAACATGGGAGCAACATAGAGGTATATCACCTACTATATACAGGTCTGACGGCCACTAAGTGGGACAGACAGAAGACTGGCAGAACACATCCACCAGCATCAAGTGGCACTCAGAAGACATGATGCAAATTCCTGAATCTCTCCACACACAAACTGAACTACAATTTCAATGGGGAAACTACTGACATTTTTGACCAAGCCAAATCCAAAAATACTAGGGAATTCTGGGATGCTTGATGTTCTGACCAATTAACCATTAATGGACACACCGAGAGAAAGGTCCCTTCCCTTAAACACTGCCATCTAGTGGGACCTAGAAAGTGTGCCTTCTCAGTGCCTTCCCTGTCCTGTGGAAGACCCTTTCCCCTCAGATCCAGCAGGCCCCCCATCCTTTTAGCCTTCTGAAAGGCCATAAAGAGTTGGCTGTTCCCCCAAGTGTTGAGACAGGGTGAGGTTGGGGCCTGAAGATGGCGATGTTGGCTGCGTCCAAGAAGGAGGGCTGAAGCACCAAGTTTTGATTGTTTTCTGGTTGTGATTGTTGTTGTGAGCTGCCCAGAGTTGTGTTCTTAAGATGGGGGGCCGCACAAACCTTTTAAATAAATAAATAGGCCCCAAGCACCTACCATGTAAAAAAACACCACCAAAAGTCCAGGTAGGAAACAAACAGCCCAGAGCACATCCTTTCTAGCAGCCCACACACAGAGAAGCTACAAACACCATGGGGAAGTGCAGTTGCCTGCCTGCCTGCCTGCCTGTCTGCTTATTCATCCAATTTATATGGCAGCCCATCCCAAAGAGTGACTCTGGGTGGCGAACAGAATTAAAATAAAATAAAAACAATAGCAAACATGATAAAAGTTAAAATACAAGCAGCCAAGAAACAACCACCCAAATCACTAACACAACCAAGATATGTGTCACTTGCTCAGGCCAGTCTTGGTTGGGGTGTGGTTTCTTCCCTGATAGTCCCTTGATTTGGGTGCTATTTTCTCCTTATCTGGGCATTGGCTGCTAGGGTTTCATTACATATGCACACATGCGCATAGACACACACACACAAACAAATCATCATTAATATTAGGTAACAAAAGAAGTAGAATTTAATGAGGGACAATGTGCCTCTGAGTGGGGCAGCAGAAAGCCACCAGAACTTATATGTTCTGAGTAAGCTGAGTAAGAGCCAGCAGTGTGATGTGGCTGCAAAAAGGGAAAATGCAGTTTTAATCTCTATCAGCAGAAGTTTCGATGTTGCTAGAATGACTTAATTCACAATTAATTATTCTGTGTAGGTCACAGCCCATCCCAAGTGCTGGGTCCAGTTCCTCATCATCCCTCAAGATGGATTCAGAGAAACTGGTCCAGAGAAGGGCAGAAAGGATCATCAGGGGACCGGAAACTAAAACCTGTGAAAACAGGGATGGAGCTGGGAATAGATGACCTTGAGAGGAGAAGCTGTCTTCTAACACCCTAAAGGATGTCATAGAAGACCTCTTCTCTCTCTCATCCCAGATGATAATCAGATCAAGGATTCATGGCTTTAAGTTGCTGCAAGGAAGAGTCTGTCAGGTTCAGCCCAAAGAACTCCCCAAGACAGTGCAGATACAGTTCTGTTGCGTTTGTTAGCTTCCACCTCAAGACAGAAATCTCTCCAGACTGAACCTCACTTCCCAAGCCAGCAAGCCAAAACACCGTGAATTCCTTAGGGTGATGCCAGTCTCGTCTTCTTAAACTTCCCACGCTCCTGTTGAGGGCTAAGGGAATGCTTATCTCCTCGAGCATGGCCTTCATCCAACCATTCTTTCACAGATTCTGGTTGAATGTTAGGAACGGCATCCTAACCATAAGAGCAGTAGGACAGTGGGACCAATGACCCAGATGAGCTTCCTTTGGCTGGAGTGTTTAAACAAAGGGTTAGAGTGGATGGCCTCAAAGGATGCAAAACACACACCGCACAAGTCTGGGCTTCTGTGGTTCTTTATGAATTCTTGTGCCTCTAGCCTTATTAAGCATGCAGCCGATTAGAAAAACTTTGAGAAAAATATAATATAGCGTACGGGTTTTCTGAGCGACAGAATGAACAAAGCAATGTGTAGATTCAGGTGAGCTGCTCGCTGTAGATCTTGCTCCAAATTCCCTTAGTAAAATGGGAGGACAGTGGAGGGTTGTGGCCCTTGAATGCTAATTCTGACCTTCTGCCCAGAGAAGAGGCTGTCTCTATTTCTCCAATATGCTGGACCAGCCATGATTACAGTTAACCAAGTAGGGCAGGGGGTGGGGGTGGAGGGGAACCTTCTAGCAAAGCACTTTCTTTTCATGTTAAAAAAAATCTCCTCTCCTCCATTAAAAGCTTCTTAGGTAGCAAAGCTGGGAGAGAAATTAATTTGAGATTCTGGCTTTCTTCCTCTTTGCTGGGGGTGGGGGGGAGAGGGCTGGGGAAAGATGCCCAAGAACCAGGGGGAAATTCATTGCCAGAAACAACAGCACTCTTGAAATCTTGGTGCAAATGGGCTGGATTTTGTTCTTCCTGGCCTACCGCAGAGTGAGTAGGGAAAACATTGCCCTTGCTCCTAATTGGATTTATGAGCGTGCTACATCATCATTCGTAACTGTTAGAAACTCAACAAAGTGAAGGCTGATTGTTCCTGCTGTTACTTTCCATCACTGCTGTCACTATGAAATACAGATAACTTTGTGTGTGAGAGAGAGTCCGAAAGAGAGAAAGAATGTGCGCACAAGAGGCTATATTTCACCCCAGCAAAACCTTTGCTCCCCATTTTAGGTAAAAACATTCTGGTAAGTAAGTTTGTCTTGGCCCTCAGTTTCATATTTACAACTTAGACTGCTCTGAGCTGTAGCTGAATCACATTTCTCTGAAGACATTCTTCTACAAAACGAATGTGAAGTCTGTAATCCATCCTTTTCTTTTTTCTTTTCTATCCATGCCATTAAAAGAAAAAAGAAAAGAATTCCCCACTGTTTCTTTCTGTGGGCAGCCACCATTTCCTACATAGAATATAACATGATGAGAACCTGTACAAGCCATTTTGGAGGGTGCAACATGCTGGTCAACCGTTCCTGTTGTTACCTGTGAGAAGGAGAAGGAGAAGGAGAAGGAGAAGGAGAAGGAGAAGGAGAAGGAGAAGGAGAAGGAGAAGGAGACCTCTAAACAGAGAAATTAAGTTATGGTGCTGCCCTTGTAAGCCTCAACATCATTCCTGAGAAGCTGAAGAAATTCAACTTGTGGAGAAATTTGGTGAAACCATTTTCTTCTCACCCACCAAAGAATGGTGAATACCAAGAGGCCATTCTTCTCAGTTCTACCATCTAACTCTTCTTTGTGCAGATGAGAAAGCCCAGAAGAGATGTGTGCAGGATAAAGTAGCATGTTTCCAAATGTAAGATGGGAAATCCAACCAAGGTATGTTTTATAGGGAGCAACTCAACTGACTCTCAGCAACACTGCTGGGAATAGAGGAGAAGCCCTGAATCTTCCACGTACAGAATGTATGACCTGATCTGAGGAAAGTCTGAAGTGATCCTGGATAATATTGAATTGTTTCATATCCAACTCCAGAGATCAGGCAAGAAAGTCTTGAGTTGGAGCAGACGAGAGGTGTTGGGTATGAGCCAAGTCTAGGTAACGATGTGGGGTTCATCTGTACACTCTTGAGAGAGGATCTCTCTGGGTGATCTCTGAGAGGGATGGCTACAAGAACTTGCAATAGATACCTTTGAATTCAGACTGGATAGCCTCTTGGTCTCCCTAAGAGAAATGAAACAAAGCTGAATATTCAGCCACTGAAAAGAGGAGCTGTGCCTGGCACATTTTTGATGAACATGGAGGGGAAGGACCCTCTTTCCATTAGCAGTAACAATAATTAGCACTTATCGCTGAGTGCCTTCATCTTCAAAGCATCTCAGGGATGCTAATTAACCAGCTCTCCTTGAAGTCTGGAAAAGTGGCTTTTAACATCTGGCTGTTCATCTTCTCATCTTCATACAAACCGAGGATGGTCAACAGTCCCCTAATGATCTGGTGGTCGTCCAACAGGTAAGATAAGGACCACTTCTTCATCTGGGGGAAATATGTCACCCCAAGTTGCCTTGTCTCAGGGGTATCTTCCCCTGCCAAAGAGGCTTCTTAAGCAGGGTGCTCCAGAATGTCTTTAGACTTTGTCTCGGTCCCACGCTTGGTGGAAGTGGCAGAGAATGCTACGTTGATGGTATCATTTTCTGTTCCCTCTTGGGATGTCGTGGACATGGGGAGAGCCAGAAAGGCTGCAGACTGCCGGAGAGAGGATTCTGCAGTGAAGGGCGGGACATTCACATACAAATATAACCCCCCTTTTGCCACCTCATAACTGAGCCTGTCTAAGTACATCCCATTCCACTGATGAAGCTCTGAAAGCAAGTTCTCTTTCATCACTGTATGACAATAGGAAAAATAGCGGAAAGACTTCCCAATGACCTGAATGCCACATGGATGGTGGTAATCATGGACTGCCATCACACCACTGAGGTCCTCAGGTCAGGTTTGGACAGAAGTCCCTTGTTCACTGGCATAGCACGTGCCTGGCAGACAACATCTGGTAGACATCACCCTCTTGACCCTGGCAGCCACTAACTTAGTCAAAGCTTCTTACAATTGGATCTGGTAGAACACAATCACCCTAACTACATCAAAGGTCGCAGTTCTGGGGATTATCAAGCGTCCAAACACCTCCTCCACTTCTGCATAGTATCCCTTGAGCCTTTGTATGAAAGAGGTACCGGTGTGGGCTCTTCCCCATTAACCAGCACTGGGTAGGCATGGGTCAGGCAGTTCAGCCATCAGCAAGGAAGCATGTTCTGTGCTTTAAGATCCCATAATGAAACTTTTTGTGTTTTCAGTCACTGTATAGTTCCACCTCTTTTTCTTGGAGGTTTGACTGCGTAGGACTTAGTGCCCCCCACTTGACTGTTTTATTCAAGTTTGCAGAACTTGGCTGACTAGGAGAGGGTAATTTGACTCACAATAGCCCCAGTACAGCTTGGGGTTAAAATTGCCTCTTTCTTACCCTAGTACTTATAAAATTAATGAGAACTCATGTTCTCTCCATGCCAAGTTAAGTGCTGTGTGAATCTAGCCAGAAGATCTCAGGTTCAATCCCAGATGTCTTCAGAAAGGGCTGGAGAAACTTTTGCATGAAATACAAAAGCGATCCTTAATTGTTGTTGACCAGAGTGGACAACACATCTTTCACTCCAGCCTCGTCATCTGAATGAGGATCTGTTGTGCAATGAAATACAGATTTTGCAGGTGAAATCCTCTAGCTTGGGTTGATCCAAACAATATTTTGGTAATGTTCTGCAAAGCTATTTATTTTTCAGACAGAGGTGATGAAGAAAAACAAGAGAAATGCAGTGGTGGTAGCAGAAGTTTTGTGTGACTCTCTCCCTCCACCCCAATTTTCTTTTGTTTCTGCTGGGAACCTGCTCCCCATTTTCCACGCTCCCTTGTACCATTTTGGTGTGTTTCAGATTGGCCAGCAGGTCATCCAAGAATATTTGACTATGTTGCTCCCCTCCTTTTACAGGACGGAGTGATGGTGAAAAGAAAAAGAAAAGATTCAGTTCAGTTCACCTACAGGGAAGATACGACACCCTTCCCTTCCTCAGCCAGTCACACCTACCCAAGAGACACTTTATGTCATCAGCAGACAGGATTCTCAAGTGACTTCTGAGATCTCCCTTCAGGCCACAACACATCAGTCTCCTTTATGGTCTGAATGGAATTAATTCCTGTCCTTCCTGTTCTTTCCTTTCATTTCCCAATCTGTTTCTAATCCGTGACCTGACATTTCATCTGATGCCATCATCGGGGAGTTTAAAAACAAAAAAAGGATGCTGGAAGTGGGTGGGGGGAGGGAAGGTAATTCTATTTTCTCCCCCATTTTGAGAAGGTTGAATGGAATGGCATTGGGTGATGGGACGCCAGTTAGAAAGGCGAACAAAAGAGTTGCTGCAGATTTCTTTTAACACAAAACAGCAGACAGGCATTAGCAGCGATTGATTCCTGCAGAGTCCTTGGCTCTTTGCTGAAAAAGGCATTGCACGACTTTCTTGGGGAAAGCTCCATATAAAACAGGATGTGTCTGTGAAAGTAGCATACAAAATCAATGCCTATTGGGAAAAATGTCCATGGAAATAACCCCCGACCAAGGTTAACACTTACTAAGCTTAGTGTGTCGTCTGAATGCAACCACCAGAGGTTTAATTAATCTGGGGGAGCGTGTTGTGCCAGTGCAGAGAAGGGGTTACTTTAATGACAGACAATATAATAGCCACCATTTCTCTGGCTGAGCTCCAACTTTGCATAAGAATTTCTTTTAGCTAGTAAAACCGCTTCTCGGAAAGTGAGGTGAGGAAAGATAATATTGTTGTTCAAGGACATTATGTAGGCAACAGAACTCAGTCCTAAAATTTTTCTCAGGCTGAATGAATTTCAGTTGTACTAGTTTAATATTTGGATGAGATCACCAGGAAAGACCAGAATATGCATTAGGACTGGGAAATTGAAACATGGCAATCTATGTCCATATAATGTCAAAAAACCCACCACTATCATGTTCATGAGTCATCATAAGCTCAACTGGAGGGCAGTCTTTACAGATCTATCTATCTATCTATCTATCTATCTATCTATCTATCTATCTATCTATCTATCTATCATCATCTATCATCTATCTAGCTACCTACCTAAAAATATTTCAATATTTTTCTCCTGCTTTGCTGTTTAGAAAGCACCTAAGTGGTTGCATCTCTGAATGCTTTTCTCCATTCAGGCTGGAGGAGAAATTCCATGCAGGTTTAAATGCTGTATATTGTAAAGAAACTGAACCCTCTTTCTAATACATTATTTCTCTACCGTGATGTTCACTCAATATATTTAAAGAGTTCAGCTAAAGACCTAGCAGATGCATTGAAACACCATACCAAACTTGGTTAGACTTAAGCCTGCTTTGATTGTTTTTGTTTTGGTGACGTATGGGGTGTGTAAATCCAGTTTGTTTGCTTTGCTCATTATGGGAATCCCCAAAATGGGTTAATTCAGAAACCAGATTAAGTGGGTTGTGTGAATGCACCCCATGTGTAGGAGGACTATGAGACAGGCCTATTAAATTTAAGGCTGCTTCAGGAACAGGCTTAAATGATTGCTACTCTAAAGGAGCACTTGAGCTGTTTATGAAACTGACATAGTCCTGGGCTTGCTAAATTCATGGCAGAAGTTAACCAGATAAGAAACCAGCTGGGGAATTCTGGGAGTTGAAGTCCACACATCTTACAGTTGTTGAATTTGAGAAACACTGAGTTAGATAAAGGACAGTTCTATCAATGCTTAGTAGCCTTGATGACTAGGTGTTACCTCCTGTCATGGGCATAGTCCACCTCTACCTTCTAGGTTCACAGGAGCAACAACAGGAGAAGAAGGCTGTCTTGCTCTCCAACTGGTAAGTTTTTTAGATACATCTGGCGGGCCACCATGTGAGACATAATATTGGCTAAATGAACCAATCAAACAAGGCTATTCTCATGTTCTCATCTTCACAACATTACAGATGAATCACAGAAAACCACCAAGTCTAAGCAAATCAAAGAGCTGATTTACGCACCTGATAATGGGCAAGAGTATTAAGCCTCTTCCAGTCATTCTCAATCTTGGTGGTGAGATCCTCATCTTGAAGGATCATCCTGGCCCCACTTGCCTGCCGCCATTCTGCAACAAGAGAGAAACACTTGTCACTCCCACCAGGAAATGGTTGGGGAGAACAGTGACATGGCATCTGGTGTGTGAGTCACTGTAGTATGGTTTACATGTTAATCTGGCTAGGGCTTCATCTCCTCCAAGCCAGAGGGAAAATTAAAGTTCCCGATGCTACTCAGCATGGGTAGAATGTTTTCTTCTTAAGCACCAAACAACTGCGACAAATACCGGAACAGATGTCAGACCAGAAAGTCAAGACTTAAGTTATACAAAAACAGATTTTGATTGAATACCAGAAAATAACTCCTAATAATAAAAGCAGTCCCACAGAGGAACCAAAGACCCAGAGAGATGGTAGCTCCTCTTCTTGGATGTGTTCAACCAGAGGCTGGACACCCAGCTGTTTGGGATGCTTTAATCTGGACCCCTGTACTGAGCAGGGGGTTGGACAATGGCCTTGAAGGCCCCTTCTATCACTATGATCCTATCGTTCTCTGAAACTCAACACCTATCTGGCTTTAGAAGCCATTGCCTGCTTTGAGGTCCAAGGCCACCTTTTCTAGAAGGGTGGTCCCATCATTGAAATGCAAGGAACACTTTTGCTCTTAGCTGCTTCCTGATCACTTAATTACAACGTATTTGCAAAACTGATGTTTTGCTTTCAATTCCCACTTTGGAGCCAGCTGGAAATCAACTTGCCAATTGCAGGGGAAGCATTACTGCTGAACTGAAGGGGGGAGTCTATGCAGGCAGCTTTGTCTGGAAGAAGACGGAGAAATGACAGAAGGCAAACTTCACCCTTCACCTTCTAATTGTTCAGCTACATGAAATGAACCAGTGGGCTGCCAGCAATGTGGAAAAAAGCACAATGAATTCTTGATGTGCGGCTTCCTCTACACAAACAAACAGCTCTAATAAGCTATGTTCTTTCAACTTTGGTGGCACAAGCGAATGTGCCTGTTGACACATAGACAATAGATTAACCTGTTGACATGTCAATGTATTCTCCTTCCCAGTGATACTACGGGGAGATTAGTTAATATATTTTCAAGCAAATTTGGTCCATGGAGATCAACTGGTTTTCATGAAGAAAGGGTTGGCTGATAGATAAATATAGTCCTGATCTACCCCGGATTATTCCCCAACATACACAGATCAAGTAAAGCTATAGTACAGGATCACAGATACCTGCTTAACTTGCATCCTACAAAAGCCAGAGCAACACGGTGCTTAGTCCACAGACACCACAGGGAAACATCAGTTACTCCCCGGCCCCCATTCTTAAATCATTCCAGATTTTCCAAAATACTTACCCGCTTTACACGGTGACTGTATTAACACATTTTCTGAATTTGCACAATGGAACACCCAACAAACAAGCTGCATCGTATGTCCAACACGCGCACACACCCACACATACATAGAGACAAACAAAGGCTAAGGCTGACCAAACTTAACTATATTATATAAATTCAACTGCTGCTGAAGAGTGTTGTGCGAGCAGAGCTATATCAAAGCTAGGCAGAATTAGAGAATTCTAAGGGTTGAAGTCCACACCTCTGGAAGATGCCAGACGAAGTTTGGGAAACACCAACTTTTCTAGATTCTGCTCTGAGTTTTATCTAAAACCAAGTACAGCAGTGAATGGGATTCACAATCCTTTTTATCTAAAATGAGCCAAGCTTTGCCTATTGGGTCAATACAGCAGCTATGTCTTTCACTGCCCTGGTTTAGCCTGTTTTGCAAACACATCCTCTTTCTTGCCATACTTTGCTCGAGGACGCCAGACACCCCAAGAAAATGACATTCCCGATCATCTCCATCATTTGCATCACAGCATTTCCAAACCCAGGGTTGATAGGGCCTTCAAAGACTCATCTGTATTTGTCCAACATGCAAAGCTTGCTTAGTGTTGATCTTGGCTAGTTCTTATTGGGCCTTAGCATGTATGTCATTAAAACCTAGCCTCTTTGTTTAGCTTAAGGTTCAGTGTACAGATAGACCTCACTTAATGACTGCCCTGTTTAGTGACCATTCAAAGTTATGACAGCCCTGAAAAAGTAACTTTACAACCAGTTCTTGCATTTACATCCATCGCAGCAGGTCATATGATCAAGATTTCAGTGCTTCGCAACCGGCGGGCATTTACAACCATTGCAGCATCCTGTGGTCACATGATTGCCATCTGCACACTTCACAGCTGGTTTCCAACAAACAGAGTCAATGGAGAAGCCGGCAGTAAAATTGCAAGTTGTGGTCATATGATGACGTGCTTAACGACTGCATGTGATTCGCTTAATGACCGAATGGGAAGTGGCTGCCCTGAAGAAAATTCCTCCTTCTCCTGAACTGCCCAGTGGATTTCTCTACCCCAAAATCTGGTTGGATGGCTTTGGTTTCCAACTCTAGAAAACATGTAATGGGGAAGGGTTAGGATTTTTTACTTCAGCTTTGCTGAAAATGGCACTATCTGCCCCAAAGATGATGATGAGGGATGAGGAGGAGGAGGAGGAGGATTTAGTCTATATTAAGCCAGGCTTGACTGCAGATACAAAGAAACAGCTATGGATATTTGACATTGCTGTAGCTGGAGTTAGAAGGGTCAGTGAGAAAGAGCTAGAAAAAGTGGTAATATGAAGACCTGCAATTAGAGATCAAGTGAATGGAAAAAGAAAGTTGCAGTGCGGCCAGTAGTGCTGGCTGCACTTGGTGTCATCCCAAAAGATCTGGAAAATCACCTGGAGACCAGAGGAATGGATAGAATCTCGGCTCATCAGTTACAAAAAGCTGCGTTATTTGGAACAGCACATATACAGGTGAAACTCAAAAAATTAGAATATCGTGCAAATGTTCATTTATGTCAGTATGGCAACTCAAAAGGTGAAACCAATATATGAGATAGACGCATTACATGCAAAGCGAGATATGTCAAGCCTTACTTTGGTATAATTGTGATGATTATGGCGTACAGCTTATGAAAACCCCAAATTCACAATCTCAGAAAATTAGAATAGTGTGAAAAGGTTCAATATTCTAGGCTCAAAGTGTCCCCCTCTAATCAGCTAATGAATCCATAACACCTGCAAAGGGTTCCTGAGCCTTGAAATGGTCTCTCAGGCTGGTTCAGTAGGAATCACAAGCATGGGAAAGACCGCTGACCTGACAGTTGTGCAGAAAACCATCACTGACACCCTCCATAAGGAGGGAAAGCCCCAAAAGGGAATTGCAAAAGAAGTTGGATGTTCCCAAAGTGCTGTATCAAAGCACATCAATAGAAGGTTATGTGGAAGGGAAAAGTGTGGTAGAAAAAGGTGCACAAGCAGCAGGGATGACCGCAGCCTGGAGAGGATTGTCAGGAAAAGGCCATTCAAAAGTGTTGGGGACTTTCACAAGGAGTGGACTGAGGCTGGAGTTAGTGCATCAAGAGCCACCACACACAGACGGATCCTGGACGTGGGCTTCAAATGTCGTATTCCTCTTGTCAAGCCGCTCCTGAACAACAAACAACGTCAGAAGCGTCTTACCTGGGCTACAGAAAAAAAGAACTGGTCTGTTGCCCAGTGGTCCAAAGTCCTCTTTTCTGATGAGAGCAACTTTTGCATCTCATTTGGGAACCAAGGACCCAGAGTCCGGAGGAAGAATGGAGAGGCACACAATGCACGATGCTTGAAGTCCAGTGTGAAGTTTCCACAGTCTGTGTTGATTTGGGGAGCCATGTCATCTGCTGGTGTTGGTCCACTGTGCTTCATTAAGTCCAGGGTCAATGCAGCCGTCTACCAGGAGATTTTGGAGCACTTCATGCTTCCTTCCGCAGACGAGCTTTATGGGGATGCTGACTTCATTTTCCAGCAGGACGTGGCACCTGCCCACACTGCCAAAAGTACCAAAACCTGGTTCAGTGACCATGGGATTGCTGTGCTTGATTGGCCAGCAAACTCGCCTGACCTGAACCCCGTAGACAATCTATGGGGCATTGCCAAGAGAAAGATGAGGGACATGAGACCGAACAATGCAGCGGAGCTGAAGGCCGCTATTGAAGCATCCTGGTCTTCCATAACACCTCAGCAGTGCCACAGGCTGATAGCATCCATGCCACGCCGCATTGCGGCAGTCATTGCTGCAAAAGGGGCCCAAACCAAGTACTGAGTACATATGCATGCTTATACTTTGCAGAGGTCCAATATTGTTCTATTTCCAATCCTTGTGTTATTGATGTCATGTAATATTCTAATTTTCTGAGATTGTGAATTTGGGGTTTTCATAAGCTGTATGCCATAATCTTCACAATTATACCAAAGTAAGGCTTGACATATCTCGCTTTGCATGTAATGCGTCTATCTCATATATTGGTTTCACCTTTTGAGTTGCCATACTGACATAAATGAACATTTGCACGATATTCTAATTTTTCGAGTTTCACCTGTACTGTCCATGTATTACAATGGTATCCTTAGCTGTCTTAGATCCTTGGGAAGGATTAAGTACCAAATCTGGTCAGAACTATCTGGTAGATGGTGTGGAAATCAAAATTATAGTAATGTCTTCAAGACATGCATTTGCTTGTAAGACCTGGGATAGATGCAAGGCTTAAACACATGGAGGAAGAGAGAGTCACTTTCAGGAGCAAAAGCTGACAGTTCGATTCCTTTACAAGACAAAGTGAACATGTGAACAAAGTGAAGTGTTTTCTCTCTGTCCTTGGCTTGTACATCCCACAATTTCTGACAGCCCTTACCCAAAGGAGGCACGAGTTCTGATCCTGCTGAGTTTGTGGCATGTGTAGTTGTTACTTATATCTTCAGAGACAGGAGGAAGAGCTGCAGACTAGGCAGCAGTCAGATAAGAGGTAACTGCTCACAGAAGGAATGGGGGTGTGGCAAATGTCTCAGAACGGGCCCTCCCTAGTTTCTTGGGCTGTAAAGGCAGCAGGGGAGAGATGGCCTTTCAGACTTGCAAGATCCTGTTAACGTAACCTTACAAAAAAGTAGAATTAGCTCATCTGGGTATGCTTCCTGTCTGGACTACCTCGCAAGGCAGATAATGGGTGGGAAAGGTAGGTTGCCCAAAGAATAGCATCTCCCTAAAAATATATTTTTAAATGAAACAGCATGGTAATGACAATGTGGAAGCCACCGTATGTTCATAAACACTGACCACTGCCCAGGAGACCGTGATGAGAGAAATAGGCTGACATGTTTCTCCTGGCATCTCAGCTTCATGTAAGGCCAGAGTGGACTGAATAGTATCTCACTGATCTCTCTCAAGGATTTCAACAGTGTGGCATGGGATTGCACACGATGTGAGATCAGAAAGTCAGACTGATGACTTTTGAGAAGCAACAGTGCTTTTTCAGTGCCTCTGCCACGGCATGAGATCACACAGCAATGCTCTAGAGTCCATCAAGATTGCAGATTCCTGCTCTGTACCGAAGAAAAATAGCATCATTTCTCAGCCTGTCTGTATCTCTCTCTATAGCATCTGCTTCCTCACTGGCCCCCTTTTTAACTGGAGAGCTGCGTTTCAAGATTCAGAAGACTTGAAACCCCAAAGACCATGAGGTCACAAACGGGAAGGAGACATTCACAGAGTTTTGCAGGGGTTGAAATAGCTAATTAAAGGAAAGAATCCTGGATAGAGGAGTGTTTGGGCTCTGCTTGAACACACCCCACAAAGGAGTGTTCACTTCTGTAAATAGTTTGACTGTTGCACAACTCAAACAATTTGTTTCTTTCTTAATGTTCAGTTGGAATCTGCCTTGTGGTAATTTAAGCCCATTATTCCATATCCTGTACTCTGAATGATGGAGTCTTGACCTTCCACAAAACATCCTTCCAGGCATTTGAAAAATGTTGCCATATTCCCCACCCCCCTACCAAGTCCTCTTTTCTTGGGGTTAAACCTTACCCAGTTCCCCCAAGTCTTCCTTTCTGATCTCTGACCATCCTCACTACCCCTCCCTGAACCTGTCCCAGTTTTCTCTGAATCCTTCTTAAAAATACGGTGCCAGATACTGACCAATTTGCAATACAGTAGAGTTATTACTTCCCATGGTTTGGAAATTACCTTCTGATGACACATCCTAAAGTTGTTCTGAACACTGCAGAGAATGCAAATGGGAAGGGAAAAGGTGCTTTAGTTATTATTCCATTCTGAGAAATTGTTGGGAGAATTTATCCTCCCTTTAGGGAACCGGGGGGGGAAAAGATCTCCCGGTTTCTCTGCTCATCGGTAGGATGATAAAATTCAAGCAATAAAAGGAACAGGGTTGGTGAAGTTGTGTGTTCATTCTAAATCTTTTGATCTGCCAATACCCAAGCAATCCCAGATGCTGTTTTGGACCTCTTGGTTGGCTTGCAGAAACTGAGTTAGGCTATGGTTACCATGGTCATCAGAGCTGGTCTGCAGTGGTCATGGCAAAAGTAATCACAAGGGAAGGGATGATGGTCTTTGAATGTGGCTTCCTTTGGGGTTTGAACAAAATAACGGGCAGGATATTGAAAGTAAGCATGGAGGTGAAGTGATCTCCTGAGATGATGCCTTGGGAGAGACATTCTGAGATGAGGACTAGGTAAAGGGCCTGGCCCTGGGCTGCTAAACCTGCATTCAGCAAATGCAGTGTTTCTCAACCTTGGCAGCTTGAAGATGTGTGGACTTCAACTCCCAGAATTCCCCAGCCAGCCTTGCTGGCTGGGGAATTCTGGGAGTTGAAATCCACACATCTTCAAGCTGCCAAGGTTGAGAAACACTGAGCAGACATAAAACAGTGAATTTTGATCACTTTCACCTTTCACCCCACCTTCACCCCAGTAAGCACAACTCTGATGAGAGAGAAGGCAGAAAAGATTTCTGCCAGGAGCAAGGATCATTTAGCTTGTTCTCCTGCATGACATCAGCTATCAAATTGCAGCCAACAACTTTTTCAAATTATCTGAGCTCAAAGTGAGTCTCGGTGCCCAGCATCTTTTGGGCTCCTCCTATAAATTGACATGAGTGACCTTGCTGGATGATCGCATTTCAAGGACACACGTGCACCCACACACACATACGCATACCAGCAACCGATCTTCACATGAAATGGTTAACAGAGGTCTATTAGCCTCAATGCCAAATTGGAGAGGGGGGGGAATCCAGGGGTTAAAAGACAGTTTAAATGGCATGGATCCTAAGGGATCCAATTTCACCCTCTTTTTTCATGGAGATCTTCATGCTAAGGAGCAGGGGTGTCTGCTGGGGAGGGGAGGTCAGAAAAGTCAAGATGGTGGCCCCAACTGCGCAGTCAAAGTCCTACTCCTTTTTGAGTGCATCATATAAAAAGGGGCAGGGTTTTGACTGTGTGACTGTGGCTGCCATCTTGACTTTTTGACTGTCCCTGCCATGGAGGGAGTTGGAAAATGCATTAAGTTACGAATTATCTCAAGGGAACCCCAAGGAAATTCAGCACTGGGCTAGTGACCAATGGCTTAGTGACCAAACAAGCTTAACAAGGTCAGTTAAAGTACCAGTGGCTATAGTCACACAACATATTCAACTTGGTTGATTGTAACCTTGGTCTGTATGATCCCTGCCTGTTGACAGTCAGTGCTCACCTCAGTTCTCACCTGACTCCTTAAATTAAGGATAGAGGAGCTCTTGGAGAACTTGGTAGTACTTCAGATCCTGCTTCAGAAGGATCCAGAGACATTTTGCCCCCCCAAGATGTTAATCTGCAAGGTACCATCCATCTAAGAAATCTTCTCAATGTTCTCTCTGATACTGCCAAAAATCTAGCCGTCTCTCCTTAGCCAAGGTTAGGTTTCAGTTCCTGATATATCATTCCCCCCAAATGCCAAAGAAAGAGCATGTTCACCACTATGTTCATGGGAGAACCGGACTACAACTACATGACCCACATGGTTGTATGAATGGGTGGGTTCCATGGCTGTCCAGCTTCATTGATCTAAGAAGATATTCAACTCACCAAGATCCATGTCTGCAGCTTTGGGCCGATGAGAACAAGGCACATTCTTGAAGATGGCATCAAGAAACTTCTCCTTCACTTGTGTGATGGTGTCACAGTTCAAGATCTTCACTGGAATCTCGGGGCTGTTCACATTATCAGGATTCACGCAACTCAGGACCTATAGGAGGTTCGTTGAAAGAAAGAAGCAAACATAAGACTTCTTTAACCAGGAGATAAGCTCTAGAACTTTGCAACTATATTTGGGAGGGATTCAGACAAAACTCTAGATTAGGCTAAAGTGCCAATGGAAAAATTGTGGTTCAACATATTGCAGACAACCCAACCATGTGTGAACAAAGCCATTACATGAAGCCATAATATGGTTTTGTCCGGGCATATTATATGAACATCGCCATTGTGTTTCATTAACCCCAATTTAACATTTTATGTGAACCCAGCCACATTGCACTTATACAACTGCTAAGCTTCATGAAGACCAACAGGTTCAATTCCCCAATAGCAAGAGGTCCACATCTCTAGGGCTCCCAGAACTGGAGTGAAGAGATCGAGTTTGAGCTGACTTTTCTGTATCTCTGTACTGCCATCTTGTAGGGGCCCAGGTTTTTGCAGCTAAGATCTGATAGGCCTATCCACTGCACAGAGCACCATACTACAAATATCTAGTTTAAAAAAAGAAGTGAACATCTCCATTCATATTTGAACTAAAGAGAAACACCGGTCTCTAAAAATTGAAGTCTGTTCTTCTTTTTAATCCTACCAGTGAACCTTCAGGTTCCAACTCTTAGTCCAGGGTCAACATGCAATCTTAGGGCTACAAAGGGCACCTACAGGCTTATGCGTACCTCCACTGTGTCAAAAATTATAATATTGTTGAGATGAGGCGGTGTATTCAAACAAGAGACAAACAACACACGGATGAGGGTCTGTGTCTCTCCCCAGTAATTAGGTAGGAATTGGAGAGCGCTGGCTTCTTGTCTTTCAAGGCATGGATGAATGCCTAGATTGAGCAGAAATCAATCCCCAACAAAGAGATGTGTGGGGCATCCCTTGTATGACTCATTAGTACCAGCGCTAAATGCTCTGTGTTGCTCCTAAACCAAAGAGATACATCAAGGGCGTTCATCCCAAGTGAGGGAGTGCGTTTCTAGATATGCGACGTCAACATATTTTAACTGATTAAGTGGTCGAGATGCGGAGGAGCTCGTGTGTGTTAGGGAGAGACATTTATCATATTTAGAGCCCACAGCTCACTCCGAACACCATGTGCAGCTTTTCCCCTGTCCTTTAAGGGGTTATAACAGAAGGCTCCAGCCAACCTTGCACGCCATTGCATAGCCTTTGTTCCATATGCATTATCTGCAACGTCAAACAGGATCGTGAGATATTGGGGTGCCCTGGATGAGCTTTCCATCCCGAGTGAGTGAAAGACTAGCTAGAAATTTGGGGCAATCAAAGCGGGGTGCAAAATCGAATTGCGCCGCAGCAGGAAAGCTTTCAAGCCTTGTTCTCTGCCCTTCTATCCCATTATTGGAATCTTGGCTAGTGGCTGCAAGAGACAAGGCCTTTTCCGAAATATTGTCCCAATGGCAGAACCCCGAATCCGTTTGGCACCATTGCTTCTGCTCGCACAGGATCCTGCGAGCGACTTGCAACGGGGAAGCCTGCTGTTCATTTTGGTCTTCTGGCACCGCCGCTTTGCACTTGGTTCAGAAGTATTTTTGAGAATGCACACCTAAGAGGTGAAGTAGGACATGACAGAACTTGGAAATGCAAAAGGGGCTAGGTTTCAGGGTTGTTTGCAGGGAGGGGCCAATAAGGTCAAGATGGTGATCGCAACCATCTGATTGATGCCCTGCCCTTTTTTACTGCACCACGACCCCAGTAAAAAAGGGGTAGAGCTCTGGTCACATGGTTGTAGAAGTCATCTTGACTTTTTTGACCCCCTGGTTGTTTTGATTGTGCAATGAGCTTCTTCCAAGGAATGTTTAAAAAGCACTGGGTGAAGGTTTCAACGCAGCACTAAAAACATCAGAAGGCTGTGGAGTGTCTTTTTCTACGGCATAAATATATATTGTATTTTTAAAAATCTTATTATTGGAATTATTGTTCAAGGGGAGGAAAATCCACCTTCAAGTCTCCATCCTTCCCTCCCCCTTCCTCTGCAACTTACAAAGAATGTTGCTAAGAGAAATGCTTTCTTCATGTCCTTTCTTCTGCTTTTAATCTCCCCAGTGAAATAGATCTCGATATATCTGCTAAGATTTCTATCGGGGTAGATTTGCTTGCTCTTGAGATGTAAGAGGCAAAACAGATTAACATCAAAAGCGCCAGCCAAAGAAAGGAAGCTTATTGCAAAGAAGGAATGTAATTATTGACCCAGAGATTTTTATTTTTTTATTTTTCTTTTCCTTCCTTCCTCCCTCCCTCCCTCCCTCCCTCCTCCCCTCCCCTCTTTCTCCCTCCCTCCCTCTTTGCCCAGGCTTCCAAGAAATGAAATGAGATGCCTTTTGGGAGGGGGGCATGATTTCATCAGCAGTTTATGCAAAGAGAAGGCTGATGTGGGGCAGTTAGAGAGCTGGCCTGGGCCTGGGGAATCCCCACATTGTATTTATTTATTTATTTTATTGCACTGAACAATAAAAACAACAGAACCTCACAACCCATAACCTAAAGATCAATAACAACACGATAAAAAGGCAGGGCACCCCCAGGGCAGCACTTTCCTAGACATCCACATGCCGTCTTGCTGGGCTCCAGCCTCATCCCATCCCGACACTGGGAACAGCCAGCTCTCCAAGGCCTTCCAGAAGGCAAGCGGGGAAGGGTCTTCCGCAGGGCAGAGGCACTTCCTAGACCACACTAGATGGCAACCTAGTGACCTGGAGCATGCCCAGCCTGATAGGATGGGCAGATGCAAGTAGCCTGCTCTTGGGCCATTTAGGGTTTTAAATACAGCTAGACCTCGCTTAGTGACTGCCTTGTTTAGTGACCGTTTGCAGTTACGGCAGTGATGAAAAAGTAACATTGCGACCAGTCCTCGCGTATATGACCTTCGCAGGTTTGTAAAGCAAAGGAAAGCTGAAGTAAGACGGTAAGCACAGCCACGGTTTCCCTTAGCGACCGTTGCGCTGAACGACTGAGTTGCCGGTCCCAATTGTGGTTGCTAAACAAGGACTATCTGTAGTTAAAGCTAGATATCAAGGTTGCTTGGTGGATTCTTTAAGCAGAACCGAGCATAAGCAGCCTTTTGGAATTTTCCACGAAATGTGTGGCCTGAGAAATCAGGGGAGCAACGACGGCGTGATGTCTCCAAACTTCTCCAGGGGAAAGTCTCCAAGAACTTGTCAAGGGCAGGGTTCCCTTTAGCGATCCTGCCAAAAATGCCCTCCAGAGGACTCTCCTTGGGACTGAACGGCTGTGTGTTGTGAGATGAATGAAGAATGAAAGATGGGAGATTCACAGAGACCCTCTTGGGTTTGTTGTAACTAAACAGATGGGTTCGCGCAATGTGTACTGTGCTAAGCCTGGATCAACACAGCAAAATTGCTGTGGGCACCTAGTGAGATCTGCCTCCTTTCAGTAAACAATATCATGGCCTGGTTCACAGAATATGTAAAGATGATGGCTGGGATTCTAGAATCCGTGGAGCTGTTATTGGCTGTTTTATTTTTACTTACTTTTTATTTAACTACTCAAGTTCATTTTTACTCTAGTAAAATGTTTTGGGGCATAGCAGAATACATTTCATCTCGCAAAAGCTACACAGAATTGGACTTGTTCAATATTTGGATGGGAGACCACTAGGAAATGTAATCCCAGGGGTGAAGTAAGGAAAAAAAAAATCTAAACTGGCTCTCTCTGTTTCATAGTCATGGCTAAAGCAACAGATCTGTCCTCTGTGTAGATTAGTGTTTTTCAAACTGGGCAACTTTAAGACGGATGGACTTCAACTCCCAGAATTCCCCAGCAGCCATGCTGGCTGGGGAATTCTGGGAGTTGAAGTCCACCCGTCTTAAAGTTGCCCAGTTTGAAAAAACACTGGCGCAGATGTTCTAAACACCATCTAAAATAGCTTCCAGGTCCCTTAGTTTTAGAGCATAACCAAAGAAGCAAGATTCACACATCCATTCTGGAACGATCTGTAAAGTCCAGAAATAGGGGATAGAGTGCAGAAATTTGAAAACTGGGATAGGAATCCTCCAGCCCCCTGCACTGGCACATCCATCAAGGTGGATCTCTTTGGGGCTTTGAAATATCTTCCCTGGAACATTTGCAGGCCGGAGTACAAATCTGCTTATTCCATAAGCCAAGGAACAGGATCTCCCATTTGCTGATTGTTCAGGTTAGAGATCCCCCTCTTTCTTTCTTCACTCCTGTTCAGAGTGGTTACCCCCACATTTTACTGCAAAAAGGAATCAAAGTCAATGCACGTGTTATCTTCAACTTATGAAGGACCATTCCAATCTGTAATCTTTTTTTATGTAATATCTTTATTTTTAACCAATCTCTAATCTTACAAAAAAAAAAAAATCCTTAAAAATTAAAAATACAAACTAAAGATACAAACTAAAAAGGAAAAAAAACCTATTTTATATTTTGTGTAATCTTACTCTCTCTATCTCTCCCCCCACTCCTCCCCAGTCTTCGAGGCACTTAATGGTACTATAGGAAAGGAAAACTTTATATCACCCAACTTGAGTCAATATTTGGCTGTTCCTGATACTATGATACTACAGGACAACTTAGAGATTTGGCGACAATGACCAGAGGACGCAGGAAAGTGTGCATCAATTTCAACACTCCCCTAACTCTCAACTCAACCAACAGCGAAAACACGGCTCTCGCCATCAAGGATGCCAAGAAAGGCATCCGTGTGCTTGCAGGAACCCCCAAGTTGCAAAGTCATCCCCAAAGATTTATTTTTTTAAAAAAAGCAAAACTCAGCCCCATCATCGCCCTGAAAAATACAGTCCAAAGAAGACTTAAAGAGTTTCTTTACACTTTTACCTAATGGTCCAATTATACATAAGTATGTATGTACACGCATGTGTTGTAAGTCCTTCCGTGAATAAGTTGTTTTGAAAACTTACCTAACCAGAAACAAAGGGACCCACGTGTGCCTCCAACTGCAAAATCCAGGGGGTTATAATTCGGGGACAAGAGCCATCTGGTTGGCATTGCAGACAAGCATCTCCCTGCTGCAACGTCTCTTGCCCGACCTCCTCGTTTTTTGTAACCCCAAATTCAAAGTGATTTGACCTTTTCCCTTTTTCTTTTGCGTCCCAAACGGAGGGCTGCTCTCCCCCACCCCCGGGCCCCGTCCTCCTCACTCACCAGCGTCTTATAGTCAATCTGCTGCCGGATGAGCTTGTCTTCGCTTAAGGAGTAGCGGGCTTCCCCCGTGATGGCATCAATGGGGCCCTTCTCCATCTGCTGCTTGATGGCACAGAACAGGGAAAAGAGAGGCTCGCCAGCGCATTCCTGCAGCAAGGGAAAAAAGGTGATGAGGCCAAGACTGGGGGAAAAGCGGCTGATTATTTTCTTCCCGCAGAGCGGGCCAGCAGCCCTCTGGGGACTATTAGCTTGAAGCATCCCTCGGAGACGAGCGTAGGGTTCTAGAGTTGGAAGGGGCCCTTGAGGGCATGAAGACCAACCCCTTGCTCAGTCCAGGAATGCAAAGGAAAGCCTCCCGAACTGGCGACCCTCTATCCTCTGGTTCAACGCATCCCAAGAAGGCGAGCCCAGGGTCAAACTGCTCATATTTTCATGACTTTTCCCCCTAACATTCAATCCGAATCTACTTTCCTGAAAGGTAAATCCATTAGGTCTCTGGAAAGATGGAGAACAAGTCTTGATCTTTTCCTGCTTCATATCCTTTGGGGGATCAACACATAGAAGGTTGGAGTGGGCACTATATTAAATCGAAATCATCTTCATCAACAGGTGGATAAAAATGCCAACTCCAGTCTAAACATCTGGCTGACTGTGCGACCAACCATAAAATAATAATAATAAGACCATCAGCATTGACAAAATCACCGTCAGTCAAGTGCAAAAGGCAATTTTACTTGGAACAGCTCACATCCTGCGACAATACCTTGAATCCCCTCAAACAACATCTGCCTCTCCCAGGTCCTTGGGAAGGACTCGATAGGTGGACAGAAATGCCAAATCCAGTCTAAACATCTGGCTGACTGTGCGACCAACCATAAAATAATAATAATAATACCATCAACATTGACAAAATCACCATCAGTCAAGTGCAAAAGGCAATTTTACTTGGAACAGCTCACATCCTGCGACAATACCTTGAATCCCCTCAAACAACAACATCTGCCTCTCCCAGGTCCTTGGGAAGAACTTGATCGTTGGACAGAAATGCCAAATCCAGTCTAAACATCTGGCTGACTGTGCGACCAACCATAATAATAATACTTGAAGAGTGCATTATACACCTCCTCACTAGGCTTTTCTCAAAACTAAACAGGCCCAGTTCACAGAGATGTCCGTAGGGAAGTGCAGTTGACAACACAAGCATTGTGCTGTCGGGGATTCAAGCTCTCCCATTTTGTCCAGGCATCATGACATCCCATGTTGACACAAAAGGGGTGGCTCGTGACTTGGGACACCTGCTTCATCATTTGGGGGAAATCATTGGACTCTGCAGATGCCTCTGCCAACCTTAAAAGTAGCATCTTAAAGTTGCCGTGTTTGAAAAACACTGCTCTAAATTGTTTTCAGGAGGTGGAACCCAGAACTGGATGCTGTTTGCAAGATGGGGAGTGACCAAAGCAGAGCAGAGTAGAACAAATACTTCCTATGATTAGAAAATTATACATTTCTTGATGCAATTTACAATTGTATTTGCCTGTTTTGCAGCTGCATCAAGCTGCTGGCTCATAATCCTTTGCGGTGGACCAAATTCCAAGATATTTTTTCGAAATATAATTGCCACACTTGTATTTCCCCAGCCTAGAACTGTACATTTGCTTTTTGTTTCTTTAGAAGTGTTTGCAAGGAGGCACAAGACAAGAAGGGCAAATGAAGACAGCATTTGTCACGTCATCAACTCTGCTGCTTTGGTGCATGCAACGTGACCTCGCAAGCATGCACCAAAGGTTCAGAGCTTGCATGGCAACATGGGGATGCTGCTTTCATGCTTTTGAGAAAAGCTGCCAACATCTCGCAGGACTCTGCACTTGCCTCAGTTAAATTTGCTTCCTTTCAGTCTATTTCTCCAACCTATTAAGATTGTTTGAATTTAACAGGCATACCAGCCAAGAGTAAATTCCCACCAGAAGGTGAAAGGGGACTACCCAGGAGACTGTAACACAGAAAGCTGCTGACTGCCACCAACTTCTCAGAGCATGCTCCTGCCACTTCGTAGCACTTGTTTAGTGACATTTTTCCATAATAGGCACAGACACTTTGAGAGATGAACCCTAACTTGGTATCGGCATAAAGCCCAGACTTATGGCTCAAAACACAGCACATAAATGATGCCATTTATCATAGCATTAATTGTTTCACACAATAACCCAGTTGGGCCATTCATTACAGGTAGTCCTTGTTTAGTGACCATACTTGGGAACAGCAACGCGATCATTAAGTGAAGTGGTTGCTAAGTGAAACTGCGACTGTGCTTACAATCTGACTTCAGCTTTCCTTTGCTTTACAGACCTACGAAGGTCGTAAATACGAGGATTGGTTACAAAGTTACTTTTTCATCACCGTCATAACTGCAAACGGTTGCCAAACAAAGTAGTCGTTAAACGAGGACTACTTGTAGTTGTACATGTATCTCCCTTCCCTGTTCATTCCCTAAAAGCATCCTTATGTGACTTCAACCCTTTCTGGATAGAGTAGCAACATAAACTGGGTTGAGTGTTTCAAAAGCCTTCTCTCTGTTCATCTCAGCTTGGTTAATATAAACATGACACTTTCAATCTACTGCTGATTTCAGCTTTACAGGGAACCTCTAAATTCCAGCAGCATCAGCATCTTGTGGTGGTTAATACTTCCAAAGGGAGACTTTTGTCTCGGGGTTTTTTTTTTCCTATCTCAGTTCCAAAATATCTTTTACTAATCTGAAATCTTCTGGACCCATCTGGTCAAATGAGTTTCCTTTACTGTTCTCTTGGCAGTGGCGGGCCCTGCAAACTGGACTTAACACCCCCCCCCCCCCCGGTGGCCTTCTTCTGCACACAAACCATGTTTGCCTTTCGTTGCCTTCTCCTGGGACAACATCCCCAGAAGTAAGCAAGTCTGAAAATGGGGCATGGTTCAGGCACTGAAATAAGTCCAACCAAAAGACACCCAAAATATGGGAAAGTTCAACCAGGAGAAATGGAATCCACTTTTCATAGTAACAACAAAGCAAGAACCTTTGGCTATGTTCACACAACAGATTGAACCAAGCCAGTTAAAGGTGGAGTGGCTATATTTGTGCCTGCTAAGACTGGCTAATGCTAACCTTGGTTAATTTGGGGCGTGTGTGTGTGTGGCTTAGAACCTTGCACGAGACCAGCCTATTGGATCAACGGCTGGCTCAGAAAATGGGCGAATTCAGTAACCAAGTTAAAAGTCTTTCATGGTTGCCTTGAGAGGGAAACAGTTTCAGTGGTAAATTTTGATGGGTTTTTTTTTTTGACCCAGACATGGAAACTGAAGGGTATGGACTGCCAGCCCCTGCCCCCAAATGTAGTTTTGAATTTGACCAAAGAGGGAGAGGATTAAATACCCAAGGAATGATATTGCCACACTAACACAACGTTCATTTACATTAAATGAAGACAAACTCGGTTTGGGTCCTGGTTCCACCCACCTGAGGCATCCCCCAGGGAAGGGTCCAAAGAGTCAAAATGGCTGCCACACCCATGCAATCAATGCCCCACTTTTTAATGAGTATCACAACAATGTCATCGCATGTAAAAAAAAAAGGACAGGCTTTGCTCGCAGTAATGGCCACCATCTTGACTTTGGGGACCTCTGCAGACAATCCTGCTGCCAACCGCTCTGACTTTTGCAATTTGGCCACTGACCTCTTTCGCAGAGATCCTGGGGGGGGGCAATGCCCCCCAAAAGCTTCATCATCCTGATCTTCTATGCAAGACAGATCACAAAGAAACTGAACCCCTGCTCTCTAAGTAACTCCTTGCAGTTTACAACCTCTCATTCAATCCAGGGAAGACAGTCAAAGAAGGGGACAGAGAAGAAGAGGGGAAAAAGAAAAAAAGAAAGAAAAACTCTGCTGGAAACTGGCTGGGTTTCCAGCAGAAACTCAGAGACCTGCAGAGCATTCAGGCTGCAGCCTGAATCAACGGATTCCCCCGTTTTCTGTTATTGTCCCCTATGGCCATCGTTCTCCTCCGCCGTTCTGGCTCTCGTCCCCGATCCGTCAGCATCATTTCAATTTTGTCCCTGGTCAGAAGCAAAAGGGGACCCTTTCTTTTCCTCCAGCACCTGCCTGCCACTTAATTAGCTTATCTCCCGGCAACATATTGCTTGCGTGCGGCTTATCGGACTGCCTTTTCGGAAAAGAGGCAGGAAGACAAGAAGGTGAGTGGGGGAAAGAAAATAGCCTATTATGAGAGCAAAGCTTTCGGTGGCTCACCTCCTTCTATCCCCCACTTTCAGCTGGAAATGGGAATCTGATAGCTGGAACCACAGATTGACCTTCCCGGGTCCTCTGAAACTTTTCCTGACTGCAAGCAGGTCACTGGAGGCAGGAGAAGGGCTACGTAGACCCTCAAGGCTTTCAGCTCCAGAGATGTGGTGCTCCCTGATTATCTGTCACCGTGGAAGGCACACTGGAATTCATGCTAAGCACTGGGGCATCACAGGACAGCGCAACTGTGTATAAGCCATCCCTTATGGAAATCTTAAACTGGATCGAGATTGAGACAACTAAGCTGCAAGAACTGGACAAACATCTGCATTTTTCTCCAGCCCCTGCATCTTCATAGGATGCTTTTTTTGGTTCGGTTTGGTTTTTGGGTGCCTTCGAGTCAGCGTTGACTCTGGGCGACTGCCTGGACAAGCCTCTGCAGTCTTCTTGGCAAGATTTCAGAAGTGGTTTGCCCCATTGCCTCCTTCCCCAAGGCACAGAGAGAGGGACTGGCCCAAGGCCACCCAGATGGCTTGGTGCCTCAGGCAGGACTAGAACTCACAGTCTCCTGGTTTGTAGTCCAGCACCTTCACCACTAGACCAAGCTGGCTGTCAATTCATCAAGTCCCTGCAGTTTTCTAGGCAGCATTTTCTTACGTAGTTTGCACTGGTCTTCTTCTTCTTCCCAGGCCTGAGAGAGACGGACTGGCCCAAGGTCACCCAGCTGGCTTTGTGCCCAACGTAGGGCTATTGCTGACGGTCTCCTGATTTCTAACCTGGTCCCTTAACCACTACATCAAATTGGCTCTCATAGCATGCATTGCTCCTCAAAATACTAGAGCAACTTTCCCCAACATTGGGCCCTCCAGAGGAATTGAAAGGCAACTTCCCTTCTCTGCCACGTTGACTTGGGACCTGTAGATCCAACACCTTTGTAGATCCCACATGTGTCTAAAATAATTTTATTATTTATTTATTTATTATTAAATTTGTACGCCGCCCATCTCCCCCCAACGGGTGACCCTGGGCGGCTCACGGTGAAAATCAAAAACCCCATCAACCATTAAAAACACCCCATAAATAATTAAAATAAATAATCCACTAAAAATCAAGTATAACAAGCCAACCCTGTACATAAATCCTAAAAACGTTCGAGATGACGGGGGGTGGTGGTGGTGGTGGATAATAATGCACATGCTAAATAAAAATAATTAGCACACGCTAAACCAACACCATTAAACAACAGCATGCAGATCACAAAAGGATAGATCCCACAGCCTCTATTTGGATTCCGTCTTTGAACAAGCAAAAGGGAAGCATCAAAATGGGTTCCCTTACCTTGAGAAATTTATAAAGAAGAAATGTGAACCAGTTGGTTAGCATCTTCTCAGCCACAGATTCAGTCCTAGAATGAAATGGAAAGAGAGAGGGGGGGAAAATCGCTAATAGATTCCTCCTGTTACCTTGCCAGGGGATCCATCCATCCATCCATCCATCCATCCATCCATCCATCCATCCGAGTACCACCAAAATCAAATATAATTCTCAGCAGCTCACACAGAAACTCCAAACCAAAATAAAAGCACAACAATACAACAAGGATAGAAAGAAAATAAAAGAATGCAACATCAGATCAAATCAGGGGAAGATACTCTGAAAAAACCTGGCATTGGCTTGCAGAAAACCAACATACCCAAGGGAAGAATGGGAAGCCAGGAAAGGCTACAAGCTACCCAAGAGAAGATTGTACGGGAAAAGAGAGGATATTCTTGCTACCTTGTAGTTAAAGAAATGCAGAAAAATAAAATAAAATAAATCCTACATTACGCTCATGAACATTTCCTGTCATTCACTGAAATTATTTGGAAAACAAATGTTCTCGCATCAAACTTAAACGAGAGCTGAGAGAAGGGGGGATATGCACTGCCCTTGCTCTCCCCAAGATGATTTTGATCTACATTCTGAGGTTGTCCCCTGCTTTTAAAAAGAAATGCTTTTAGATCCGCATCCCCACTCCTAAAGCTTGGACCATTTTGTGCCAGACATTGTGTTTCAATGGCCCATGGTTTCTCACGTGCTCCACACATCTGGTGAAAGGAAATTGCTTGCACCGACAGAACAAGAGCGAATGTGCTTTTAAGTGGAAGCCAAGATTAAAAAGAACATCCAAGTGCCTTAAAAACCAAGAATGCATCAGGGCATAAGCTTTGAGCCTCATTACTCCGTCTCAGCGTAAAGGAACAAATGGGCACAAATTGGCATCAGAAAGGGCAGTATGAAAAAAAAGATTCCAAGGACACAGAGTGACCTGAAAACGTGAAAATCACGAAACCAGAGAAGTGAAGAGTGTTTCATATGATGGCACAGATTCGGTACTTACAAGAGATGATTTCCCCCCCCACACACACACTCCCCCCTCCGGGTTGGTAGATGAGCCAGGCTTGCAATGGGGATCAATTCTGACACACCCCTGAACCAATGGCATTGTGTGGACGGGCAAGGAAATGGCTTTTTCAAGGCAGGAACTGCTAAGTATTTCTGCTGGGGGCTTGAAGGAATGGTCTGTGTTCTCACTGGAGGTGTAGAGGTCTGCAAACTGAGATTATGTCAAAATGACATCACCTGTGGGGATGATGGCTGGAATTATGTCATGACTCTGACTTTACATCCTGATGCAATTACAAGTAGTCCTCGACTTACAACCATAATTGGGACAGGAACCTCTGTTGCTAAGCGATGTAGTTGTTGAGTCATGCCCGATTTTACCACCTTTTTTGCCACAGTCGTTAAGCGAATCACACGGTAATTAAGTGAATCTGGCTTCCCCCATTGATTTTGCTTGTCAAAAGCCCCCTGGGAAGGTCACCAATGGTGATCATGTGACCCAGGATGCTGCGGCTGTCATAGATACATGCTGGTTGCCAAGTACCCAAATTCTGATCATGTGACTGTGGGGATGCTGCTACAGTCATAAGTGCAAGGACCGGTCTTAAGTCACTTTTTTCAGTGCTGTCATAACCTCGCATGGTCATTAAACAAATGGTTGTAAGTCGAGGACTACCTGTATCTAAGCTGCTAGCTTTGCATCTCAATGTCATGGTGCACATGTGGTTGCTCATCCCCACCATGGACATTAGTGATGGGATCCCATCATGTACCTATCCTGGCTTGCTTGCTTGATTTATCTATGGGATCCATAGGCCACCCCCAATCTGTGAAAATGCCAGGTGGCTTGCAAAATGCAACAATAAACATATTATGCAAAACTCATCCAAAGTCCAGGGCAAACTAAATCATTTAAGCAGTCATTTAAAAGCCAGATTAGATTAGCCATGATTAGATCAAGGAGTCTAAAGGTAGGACCTCTGGTCGATCAGGATCAGGAGTTTGGAAGGCAGTGGATTTGCCCACCATGGCAAGTACAGAAATCCATTCTTTCTTATTTTCATGAAGAAGGATAAGAGAACTCATCTCAAACCCTGATCTAAAAAGGTACAAGAAAACACTAAATTAAACTGGATTCAGCAGCAGAGATATCTCTTAGAGGGTCAAAAAAGTCAAGATAGAGGCCCTCAGTAACCTTAAGCTGGGACACAATGAGAATGAATGGTTATTTATGGATTATCTGCTAAGGATAATTGTCTGTAGAAAAATTACTGAGGTGGATCACACAATTACTTCTTTTTCTGCACATCATTTTCCACTCACACTCACATATTTGCCCAGCCATTCCTCTCAGCAAACTGTTGTTATTAGAATTCTGGGCCCCCACAGCCCTTGAATCTGCTGAGCCCCCCAACAAAAAAAGCTCCCCAGAGAGCAGGCTGAAATTTTCAGATTTTAGGGTTTTTTCAGGGTACTTAGAAAGATGTGGGTCACAATGGGTGAGTTACGCGCCCCTGAAAACCTCAAACTCCAGCAAAATCTGCCTTTTTTCTTTCCCCATTTTGTGCAAAGTTGAGAGGCTGAATGTACCCGTTTCATCTTTTCAAATTCTGCCAAAGCTTTAGCCCAGCCTGCTGCAGGTGTCTTCTGGGGCTTCAGAAGGGAATTCTGGGAAACATAGGCCACCCACAACTATCCAGACCACTGTAGGAGTTCTTCATGGTTACTTCATGTTGCTCCAATCAATCTTCACATAGGACAAGTCTGAAAAGATCTCAACCTTTTGATCCAAGACTCCTCTATTTTCTGGACCATTCATCATCCATGGTGCTCCAGGCTGCAGAAAGACACACAGCCCAGGGTAGTGGGACCCCCTGTAAAGCTTACCTCCGAAGTAATAACTTGGGGTGATTTTTGCTTTCCAGGTTCTTGTCGATGAGGTCGGCAAGGAGTTGCTTGAGGACATCAGTGGCGTACTCTAGCTTGCTCTGCAGCACGGTCATAATGAGGGACGCCACGTTGCCACGGTCTCGCATGGAAAAGCTGCGCTGAGACTCCAGGGTGCGGATGAAGGAGAGAAGGAAGGCCTTGTTGTTGATGAGCTGGGCAAAAAGCTTGAGGCCTTTCTCTACTCGTTCTTGCCGATATCCAGGAACCTGTCCAAAATAGAGAGGATCCAAAACTACATATCCCATGAAAGTTTCTACTAGAAGTCTCTTCTCCTAACCAGGACCCCTCAAGGATGTTGGATTTCAAGCCCCAGGACATTTATGCAAACCCACTTAATTTATACTTCCCTAACATACACACCAAGCATATACATACAAAACATATACGCAACGTCTGTTGCACTAGGCATCGTATAATGTATGACAGGTCAGGGGTTCTGCAAAAATAAATCATGGGGCATGTTGCCAGGTTCTCCAACTGCTGTCTAAAACTGAAAACGGTTCTCTTCCAAGCACAGTTCATGCAGAGTTCTCTTTAGCAAGATTTATTAAGGCAGAGGGACAGGTTTACAAGAATTTCAGCAGCTGAATTATTATCATTTGCTAATTTGACTATGTACCATCCAGTCAGTGTCAACTCTTAGAAAGTACTCCTCCAGGATAATCAGCCCCCAACTTGGTCCTTAGGTGCACTCATCGCCACTATAATGGAGTCTATCCACCATGTCACTGGTTGTGTTATCAGTTTAGAACCAATATATTCCAGCGAATGTGAAGGTCTAGATTTTCTGATTTTCTTTCTAACCACTTTGCTATGTTTTGGCGAAGAGGAAGGTCTCTTCACTGATAACAGGGGTGCTTGCAGTTAACTTTAAACAAAGTCTCCAACCCTTTATTAATCTGGGAACCAGCTCTTACAGGAGCTATACTCCAGAAGTTTTTCATTTCGTATCTCAAGGGCTGGACTTCTGAAGTGACAGATACCCGTTTTATTCCTTAAATTTCCCATATTTTATCCGATTGAAAGGTTCATTTTGATAAGATGTGCAAAATTTCATTGAATCTTCAGACCCATTCAGATTTGACCTGAAGGGTCAAACTGCCATGGCAACTCGTTTTGAAAGGGGAGTCCGATCTTCAAATCTTCAAAGTTATGCAGTCTTATTAAAACAGTAAGAGTTCTTCTCTCATAAAATTTATCTTTTTAAGATTATGGAAAGAGCATACAAATTCTGCACTACCACATAAGAAGAGGTTCTACTTAGCAGTTTGTTAGAAGTCCATGGAGTTTTAAAGAAATGTTTTTCTAGGCACAGACAAATCTGATTTTCCTTCATTTCTTAGTTTCACTCAGTTGGAAAAAAAAAGAAAATTATCACTAAAATTAATACAAAAATTAATACAAAAATCAGTGTGAATTTTTGTCTGCATTTCTTCAATGTATGCCTATCTGCGTACCTTTTTACTTAATGTGGGCATTTTGAGTTTTTTTGTTGTAAGTATAAAGTTCATTCTAAAATTTGCCAAGCATTTGCAAGCATTCTCCAGTGTCCTTATAGCCTTGACATGGACAGTTGAATATGTCCATCTGAAGGTTCAACCAAGCCAGCCAGCCAGCCAGCCAGCCAGCCAGCCAGCCAGCCTGCCTGCCTGCCTGCCTGCCTGCCTGCCTGCCTGCCTGCCTCCCTCCCTCCCTCCCTCCCTCCCTTCCTTCCTTCCTTCCTTCCTTCCTTCCTACCTAGCTGCTTGGTCAGTTGGTTGGCTGGCTGGCTGGTTCTTAAGGCCTTCCATGCATCAATTTCCCTTCCATCCCAAGTTCTTACCTCCAGATCCCTTAGTACTGGATGATCTTCAATGCCAGGAAAAAGGACTCTCATTGTATATGTCCGGTAGTCCAGAAATGGTATTCCTGCTCCATCCAAATCACTTGTCAACTCATGGATATCTGTCTGCAGCTCTGCAAAAGCTGTGATTGGGGGAAAGGGATGGTTTTTAAAAAAAAGGATGAACCATTGAAGAGAAAATATTTTAAACGTGGGTAGAAGATCCAAGATAGTGCATTGTATGGAGATCTGGCCAGAATTATCCAACTTCAACAACTCACTGGTTGCATTCACACAACATACTTAACCTAGTTCCTAAATGAACCTATTTTCTGGGTTCTGGGTTTTGCAGTTTTGCAGACTGGTTTGCAAACACACTCACCTGAAAGAAAACCTAACCCTAGTGAGAACTATAGCAGGTTACTTGACTGCATCTACTAGATCTTGTCTTGTCCTAGTTAAGTGTGTTGTGAGGATGCAGCTAATATAAAGCCATTTCCTAACCTCTTGCTTCTTCACCTATAGATCTCTTCCATTTCCCACCTGCTAGGTTCTCAAACACATAACTCCTACTTCAGCCCCAGGAAAAACAGAGGTCTCAAGTCTTCTAGTCAGTGTCATTTTCAAGACCTTTCATCCTAACCCAATCCATTCAACACTTCCTGGTCTCCTATTTTTCCATAGGCATGTCTGCCTCCATCCTCACTTCCCCAATAACTGAGCAATTGCAATGGTGTAAGGGAACGACCTTGGGAGACAGGGGGAAGAGCCACAGACAGGGCAACAGTTGGATAAGAGGCAGATTAGCCTGGAGAAGGAATGGAACATGGCAAACGTCTCAGAAGGGACCCTCCCTAATTTCTTGGTCTGTAAAGGTGAGCGGGGTGGGGGGAGATGGCCTTTCAGACTTGCAAGTTTCTGTTAATGTAGCCTTACAATAAAGTAGAATTAGTTCATCTGGGCGAGCTTCCTGTCTGGACTCCCTCACAAAGCTGATAGCAATTCATCCAAAGCCTTGGTAATCCCTTTGGCTTATAGTACCTTCTTTGCACTCCAAAGCCACTCTAGATTCCAGATTGTCCATCTGCATCTGCAGCCTCTTCAGAGTGAGATCACTTTCCCGAGACTTTCGCTTGTAGGCGATCAGGACGGCCACGATGAAAATGATGAGGAGTCCCCCGGCCACAGCAATGCTGACAATTGCAGGCAGGCTGAGTGGGCTGTCGGAGGAGATGTTCACCATGCCTGGGGAGAATTCCATGCCTCCTACCCGAGCCTGTGGGGAGAGCAAGGTGCTAAGCTAACTTGCTAAGCACAAGACACATTTCCCTAGCACTCTCTTCTCCTTGAGAAAGATGAAGTCGCTAGATCTCGGGGTTCTAAGGGGTTATGGAAAGGACGTGGGAAACTCACAGTTGAAATCTCAGAATCCAGAGGACTGATGATTGAAGATGGGCTCTTCCCATTACTAGCAACATAGGAATAAGTGAGGATGGGTAGAATGATCAATTATGCAAAAAAGAGGACTAATGTAAATTTGTTCTCTTTGCATTGGAATACTGCACTCAAGGTTGCAAGGCAGGAATGCTTTTTTCAGGAAGTGAATAGCCTTTGCCCCACGGCACTCAAGCGCTATTCCTTACCGTGACTTTATGTCGTCCTGTAAGATTTGGGGATTCACACAACAGTTGCACATCTGAGACGGTGACCACGCAGGGCTTCTCCCCAATCAGCACTGTGTAATTCAGCTTTGCATTTCCTCCTGCTACCGGTGGGGTTAGGTTCTTCCCCTAAGCCAAGAGAAACCAGAAGGGTGGAAGCGCTGTATCCAGGAGTCAAAGGAAATTGGAAGAAAGGGGTAGTTTCCTATGCCTCCCCCCAATATAAGCTTTGCAATGGCAGCTTAGAACAGACAGTGCGTCAGATATTCCAGCAAGGAATAGCAGTTCCCGTTGAAAAGAGACATACAGAACCACTCCTGGTTCAATAAATGTCTACTAGTACCCCACTGAGCCCACTGAAGGTGGGTGGCCAATACATTTAAATAAATAAATAAAAGATGGGGAGAAGCAAATTCCCCTGAATTTCCCCCCCCCCCCCACCTGCTCGGCCAGAATTTGCTCGCTGTGAAAAATTTGGAAACGACTTGCACATTGCATCATCCTGCCTCCCTACCTTCAATATCACAGGGGTTCCTGGTTTCAGTTCCAAAATCCCGGGGGGACTGAAAGCCTCAAAGACAGGGTTTGGATAATAGGTGAAGTTGGTCTTATTGAGGATCAGCAAGGAGTAGACATTGTCCAAGATGAAGCCAAACTCATCTGGCCGTTCCGTGAGATCAGACTGGTTATTAGAGTCAACGGTTAATGCTGGAGCTTGGCAGACCATTTCGGTCTCATTCTGAACTTCGCAGACCTGAAATAAGAGAGCAAGGAAGGTTGAAGAGCAATCTGATTCATCGTGGCCTCCAACATTAGGAAACACAAATCTACTGCATCCGTACAATTGGCACTGCAGAGAAGGGGAACCATCCCCAAATCTGCAGAGATATTCAAAGGGAACCTTTGGACTGTTATTGAATACCTGGCCTTCCTTGGAGTAAGCCCATGGAATTCAGTAGGTCTTTCTTTGAAGAATGCAAGTTGCTTATGATCTGACTAACTCAAGCTTGAGAAGTCTTCTCATGTTCACATTCATGCCTTTTGTTGGCAAAGAAACTGACTTTGTTTAATTGCTTTATTATGGGATACATCAGACACACTGTTTACTTGAAAATTCCAGTAACAACTGCCAACAGTGACCCTGTTGTACAAACAAACAAACAAAATAAAAACTCCACCACACCTTGTGCCTTGAATCGGGTTAAAATTAATTATAACCAAGATACCTTCTTGTAGAGACAACAAAACATATGGAATTTGAATCAGTTTTCAGATTACTTGTCTGTCCCAATGTCTTGTTTTGACTGAAAATTTCAAAACAGTTCTCCTGAGCATGAAATGGATTATTTCAATCATTCTGGAAGGGGCTTCAGCTCAGAGCATTTCAAACTTGAAAGAGGACTGTTCTGAGTTCATCCCACTTCCAAAAGGATCGAGGCAGCCCGTTTGGCACTTGGAACAGGTGTTGTGGCTTCGAAATGGGGCATGTCAGATTCCAGAGAGATCCAATTTAAAACTCACATACCTCTGTTCCTTGGTCCGCTGGACTATCCTGGAATATTTTCCCATGGTTGATACTACTAGGAGACCATGTTCCTAGGGTTAGTGTTCTTACTGCTTTCATTTCAGCTTGAGGCTAAAGGAAAACTTGAATTGCACCAAAATCTACTTCACCCATGTGGATGTCAACAACTCAGAATAATCCTCACAGTGTGTATCTCTCATCGTAAGCACCGTCTAAGTTCTAAAAATATATCACTTGATGACGTCCAGCTGAATTGCTTTGTCATTCCCCACTGATGTAGGAGACAGTTTTATCAAAGTTCTTTTATTTCCTTGAAATCCATTGTAAGCTTCATCTGTGTGTTCACGTTCAGTAAATCCTATTGATAACCTAGCCAAAAAGGAAAACTGGTTTCCCTTTGAAATTCCCCAGTAACTGAATTAAGAAGGAGCCCCCTTAAAGAGGACTCCCCCACCCCTGATATTCATTACAAAATTCACTTTAGGAGGGATCTTGGTAGCAGTTCAAGAGCAGAGTTCACACAACACATTTCGACAGGTCAAGCAAAGATCTTTGGTTAATTATGTGTGTGTGGTTCAGCTGGATGAGTGAATCAGTACGAACCCAGTTAATGGTTCAGAAAATGGTTCCACTCAGCAACAAGGTTAAGCATTTGTGTGAACACAGCCCGGTTGAAAACAAGGAAGATCTTTGCGTAATGTGTCTGAAGTAGGATAATTTGAGCGCGGTCATTTCTTCCTCAAGTGAGAACTCTGGGTTGACATGTTTGATGATCCATTTGTCTGTTTTCTTGGCTATCCACGGAGTTCTCAAGAGTCTCCAAAGCTCAAAAGTGTCAATACTCTTCCTTAGATTACATGCTTGTGTGGAAAAAAATGCAAGTTTTGATTGTGGGTTTTAATAATTAGGTGGTTTGTGTTGATAGAAATAATGTGAATTTGGATTAATTAGTGGTAAGAGATTAACTTTTTTCTAATTTGTATTTATATCTGTATGGAAGATAGTCAGAAGTCATTTTCCGTTCTATCTTTCTATCTATCTTCACTATTTTAGTTTTTATCTTTTTTCTTTTAGTTCTATTTTCTATCTTTACTGTTTTCTCTGTTCTGTTTTTAACTGTACTTTGTAATACAATATAATATAATAATATAATATAATATAATATAATATAATATAATATAATATTAGTTCTTATTAAAAAAGTGTCAATACTCTTCCTATCCTGCTTCTTCAAGGTCCAACATTCACTTCCAAAGAGTGTGACAGGGAATACCACGGCTTGCACGATTCTGATCTTTGTAGGTATAGACACATCACAGCATCTGAAGATCTCTTCCAAGGCCTTCACACCACTCTCCCAAGTGCTAGTCTGCAGTGTATTTCTTGACAGCTGGTTCCTTTACTGTTGATAGTCTACCCTAAAAGGAAGACGCCATCTACCACTTCAGTACCTTCATTATCACAGCAGTAGAAGTAGACTCTCCCTCTGCCCCTGAAATACATTAGTACTAGCTTGGTACACTGGAGATTTCTCAGAGCTCTTCTTGGTGATCTCCCCAGCAGACACCGCATTCCCTGCTTGCGTGTATACTGTATACCTTCCTTTTGGAATAATATCACGTGATTATGAAGCGTGGTTCCAGAGACCTTTATATTTTTTTATCTTAACTGAGTGACACCGAGAATGCAAGCCTACATACAAGAACACAGAAGTCACACCCCGTTTGCCCTTGGAGAAATCCTGGTCTCCTTGCACCTTTTTTCCTCCTGACCACTATGGAATTGAGACAGCAAGCAAGAGATTCCCTCTTCGCTCCTTTCCTTGACTTGGCTGTGCTTTCTCCAGATTGGAAGACTGGCACACTTAAGCCTGCCTCTTCAGCCTGCTTCCCATAGGAAGAAGAGAGAGTTTCTGTCCTTCCTCTCTTTTTCCCCACCCTGACAAGATAAAGGTCAGCGATACAGGCTTTCTCTCAGGATATGTCACTTCCTTAATTGTCTTTTTGGAGTCTTTAGACTTCCTGTAACGGTATGAAGGAACGGCCTTGAGGGACAGGAGGAAGAGCTGCAGACTAGGCAATAGTCAGATAAGAGGTAACTGAGCCCGCAGAAGGAATGGGGGCATAGCAAATGTCTCAGAAAGGACCCTCCCCGGTTTCTTAGGCTGTAAAGTGAGGGGGGAGAGATGTCCTTTTGGACTTGCAAGATTCTGTTAATGTAACCTTACAATAACGTTCGAGCCCAGTACTTCTGGGTGTGCTTCTTGTCTGGACTACCTCACAAAGCTGTCACTTCCTTACTTCTCATATACACGGGCACTGCAAAACACGTAACCCAGTAAATGCACTGAAGGATTCCAACTAGGTTATTCCAACATTGGTCCTACATAAGCATGAACCAAGGTTACATGTGGCAAAGATGCAGCCACTAGATCTTGACCTGACTCCATTGAGCACATTGTGTGAACTTGCAGTTCAGGGTAATTTATTCCCTAGTAACTGTGCTTAGCATGGTGGCCCCAAACAGGCTTAAACACTGGCTCAACAGTGCCTTCAAAAAGTTGGGATGGCTTTTTAAGTACCAGCTGCTTAGGAACATGCTGGAAAGAAGGAGGATGGTGTGAAATGTCAACCCCACTATAAGAACAGAGTAGCACATTTCAAATTTGTGCAGATGTTCCTACAAAACATCCACAATTTGTGTTCATGTTGTGTTCTGTTGTGAACATGTGCCCCAAGGTTCATGCTGGCTCAGTGGTCTCCATTCAGTTCTATGGCTCAAGGAGACAAAACTGTTCAAAAAAGGGACGAGAATCTGGGGTCGAGGTAATGCAATCCTCCAACGGTCACTCCCGTTCCTTCCACAAAAGCGATTACTTCTGTTCCTGTAGAGCAAACAGAAGATACTTCAATCCAGTGCTGCAAACATTATTCTCTCTGGAAATCTTTCTAGAATATCCACTTTCTACCTGGTTCCTCCCTACAGTCTTCTTGGCGAGTTTTCTGCTGTTTTGATTTAAACCCAATTTCCTCTCCCCTGCTTGATGGACAAGGGGTTGCCTGCTGATGTGAGTGGCTTAATTCTATAGAATAGAACTCTTATGTGCCAAGCTGGCACATTGGCAAGAGCCTGGCCCAGCAAGACAACTTTTGATTTAGCTCCATGCAGTTGCTCCGCGGAGGTGGCACAGAGTTTAACGGAGAACGTTCGGCGTATCTTCGCAAGCAAAATGGAAGGGACAGTGGGAATATGGGTCTGGGGGAAAGGCAGCCCTGCTTCTTTTCTGCTGATTAGATGTGCCCCTCAGGAGAAGAACACTCCAATCTGAATCCTATTCAACTCTATTTTAGCAACCCTAAGGGTCCTGTTGGACAAACAGACTTCCATAGGGAGGAACCAGGTAGAAAGTGGATATTCTAGAAAGATTTCCAGAGAGAATAATGTTTGCAGCACTGGATTGAAGTATCTTCTGTTTGCTCTACAGGAACAGAAGTAATCGCTTTTGTGGAAGGAACGGGAGTGACCGTTGGAGGATTGCATTACCTCGACCCCAGATTCTCGTCCCTTTTTTGAACAGTTTTGTCTCCTTGAGCCATAGAACTGAATGGAGACCACTGAGCCAGCATGAACCTTGGGGCACATGTTCACAACAGAACATGGCAGTAAGGTCAAACCCAAGGACCAAGGTGATCAGTGATCAAGATTTGATCACCCTGAACTTTAGGGACTGAAATAGGGGAAAAATAGAATTCGTTTCTCTAAAGATATAAGAGTGGGGTTCATCTGTCATACCAAGCTAAAATATGGTGGTCTTTACGGTTGGCTTAGTGCAATATATATGAATCCAGTCATTGTGGTCTATAAACAAATATATATGGCTGGTGAAGAACAACAGGGGTGTCCACAGGGGGAAATCAATATGGCAGCCACAACCATATGATGGCTTCAATTTCATGGCCATATTTATTTTTTGACCTCTATGCAGATACCCCTAAGGAATCCTTTTCAGTTTGGGAGCTAAACCCTTGGCTTCTGGAAGCAACAGGTCAGTGTCTGGTGACATCGTGGATGGACTGGAACATGCCATTCTTCCCTTGGCTCCAGTCTAGTCTTGGCAAATATTCCCAGGATGGTTTGTATGTTTCCATTATTTTTTTGCAATTCTGTGCTTGAAAATGTTAGGTCTCCTTCAGCAGGGGAAGGATTTAAAGGTCAAAATTGAAACGTTACATAATGCATTATTTTTAGTAATGATTTATCATTATATAAATCATTATACAAGATTATTTAAAGATTTATATATAATGATATATATTTATAATAATAAATAACAGCAGGAAACTGAACAGTGGAAAAACAGTGGCTACCCATGTTTGGTTATTTTATAAATATTTATAGCCCACCCATTATCCAGAGGATTTCATAGAATGTCTTAGTGTAAGGCCACTGTAGCTTATTCAACAAACCAGGGTTAAAACAAACCAATTATAGTTTATCACAATGTATAACTTGATCCAATGACCAAATAAGTCAATTACATAAGCTTGAGTTGTGAAAAGACAATAAATATTAAGATTGTTGAGAAAATATGAACTTCTAACAGGAAGGTCAAAGGTCTATGGATATGTCAACTATTTCCATAACATATTCACATTCCAAGCACTGGCAGTTTATTCTGCCTTGCCAAATCCAAATTAAAATATTGCCACTTGGCCATGGAGGAATGGCCCTGGAACTGAGGGTATAAGACATGATTAGAATGGCCCTATCTGAACTTAGTAATGGATGAGTTGGAAGCAAGTAAGAAATGGACTTCCCATGGGGTGAATAATATGGAGGAGGAGATGGAAGGTAAGAAGATGAAGCTTCTCTGGCAGGTGGCTTAAGATGTCCCATACAGTGTTGACCTCTGGAAAAGCCTTCCTGATGAAGATGTTTGCCCCAACTCATGGACACAATGTAGGTAAAGCCAAAAGGGGGCAGTGCTAGCAAATGACCCCCTTCTTACCATGAGTAATTTGAAACTCCACAGAGGGTGAAAACTCCCCTAGGCATTGGGCAGGAGAAGACACAAAACTCCCTGAGATAATTGATCCCCCACATTTCCCTCTTTCAGCCACTGGGTATTCTCTTTTTCAAATCACACTCACATTGATGTGTTCTTTCCCACCATACTTGGCCCGGATCTGAGGGTTCTGGATGAGATCCAAGTTCGTCCCCCAAACCGTAACAGGTGTATTTCCACTGATGGACAAACAAGCAGAATAAAAAAAGACAAAATTAGCAGGAATCTTACAGCCCAGCCTCACGGACGCTCCTCAGAGCGAAGCTAGCAGCTTCAAATTCAGAGGGGAAATCTGTGTCTGCAAATGAAACAAAACAAAAAGTGGAATTCTGGCCAGCGGTTCAAAATCAGTCAACTGTTAAGTCTCATCCACTGGTTTGCACAAGTAGAGTTATCTCAACAGCTTCCAAATGGTGATGGTATTGATTTATTCATTCGTTTTCAATCTGACCTATGCGCATACAGAGCATTGAAAATAGACCAAATACGTTGACTGGTTTGGAGCAACTGGCCAGAAGAATTTCATTGTTGCTTTGTTTCGCTTGCACACACAAACTTAATCATTAGGCAAGGTCTAGGAAAAGAGTCCAGCAGGTCAGCCAAGCTGGAGGAGAAGAAGCCAGGCCACTCAAGGCCGGCTGCCTGGAATTGAATCAGGAGGCCCAGAGGTAGGATGGGTTGGGAACTGGGGTGTGGGTGCAGCACAACTGGCTAAGAAAGCTGGGGTGCAACGACTCAGTACTTGAGTACCCAGAACTCAGCTGTGAGTGATTGTTTAGAGCAGTGTTTTCCAACCTCAGCAACTTTAAGATGGGTGGACTTCAACTCCCAGAATTCCCCAGCCAGCAGGGAGTTGAAGTCCACCCATGTTGAAGTTGCCAAAGCTAGAAAACACTGGTTTAGAGGAAACTTGGATTTTGATGAGTTCATTGAATTTCTTGGGAAAGAATGAGGCGATGTGATAAAGTTAGCACGTTACAAGGACAGTTGAAGGAAGTTGAAACTGGTCGGGGTCCTGATAGGGAAGGGACCATGATAATAAAAGGATGCTCAGGGTTTGCTGAAGTCTGCAAAACTTTTAACTGATACAAAATAAATACAGCAATGAATTCGTTGAACACTGGAAACTTTACCAAATTGGAGAATTTAGTGCCATCCTGTCCCTGAAAAGCAATTGCTTTCTAACAAAAACTCTTTTTTTTTTTTTTTTTACTAAAGCACATAAATAAAGCATAGACTGGAATTTATTCCACTATAATCACCATAATCTGTCCTCTTAACAATTGAAAGCTCCTTTAGAGATTTTTTTTTTAATAAATGCATTCCCAAATCTGTTAAACTAGGGGGAAAGAAGTTTTTTTTTAGCTCTGAGATATAATTAGGAATTGAGTGATGTGTGAATTTCAATTTATCTCTGTTTCTCATTTTCTCCCCATCTTACCTTCATTCCATCCCATCTCTGTATCATTTTGCACTATTTTTTAGAAGCCCCCCCAATTCATCTGCATTTTTATGCACACTTTCCTAATATATGCAGTTTTACAAGCTGTTTCTACTTACAGAATGCTCCTTGTATATTTTTACTAATATATGCAAGGGTTGGAATGTAACTGTTCACAGAATTTCACACCTCTGCTCCAAAACTCTCAAGATGCATTTTAAAATGTGTATTTTGAAATCAAATTGGATCAAACCTGCATATGCAAATCTCAAAGTATTTTTTAAATGCAAATTAATACAATAATGAGACAGAATACACCTGGGGATAAGCACCTGTAAAAATATCATGGACTGGGAGAAAAAAAATGACTTCTCCATTCATATTCCCTCCAAGGACAGGGTGTTTTTATTTCAGGTTCCAAATATGTGCACATATGTTGAAGTTGTTGTCACTAGCTGGTGTGAATACACTAACTAGGAATTAGCCAGTTTGATATAGTGGTTAAGGCAACAGGCTAGAAACCAGGAGGCTGTGAGTTCTAGTCCTGCCTTGGGCATGAAGCCAGCTGGGTGACCTTGAGCCAGTCCCTCTCTCTCAGCCCTAGGAGGAGGAGGAGGAGGAGGAGAAGAAGAAGAGGAGGAAGAGGAAGACGACAACGGCAACCCACTTCTGAAAATGCTGCTTAGAAAACTGCAGGGAAATGTCCATGCATTGACAGCTAGTTTGGTCCAGTGGTGAAGGTGCTGGACTAGAAACCAGGAATCCATGAATTCTAGTCCTGCCTTAGGGACAAAGCTGGCTAGGTAATTTTAGGCCAGTCTCCCTCTCTCAACCCTAGGAAGAAAAAGAAGACAAGGGCAAACCACTTCTGAAAATACTACCATGAAAACTGCAGAGAATTGACTCCTGGCAACTGCATGGACAACACTGAGGAGAAGGAGAAGGAGAAGGAGAAGAAGGAGAAACCCTAGCTAGAATCCTGAAGGGAATATATTTAGATCTTACATCCTGTCAGTTGGACAGATACTACCAGAATGAATTTCAGAGAGCGTCTGTTCTCACCCAGAAAAAGAAATCCATGGGAGGAATGACTGGCTTGTACATCAGAACCTTTCCAAAATGGTTGAGAAGTTCCTCTACATATCTTTAAATATTTACTCAACTTGGTGTGCTTTATAAAGGTTTTAAAAAATGCAGATGTCTTCATGTGGTTCCATGGCCATAGGCATCAGATGTGTTTTGACATCACAGGCTACTTACACACTAGCATCAGATATCAAGACACACATATGTAAGGGCAGAGTTTGCTTTAGGATGTCACTGCACGCATCACTGTTTTCACAAAATCTTGGTTCGCCTATGTGCCTGGCCAGTCCAAGAAGCATTACACGATCACATGGCTCGTGCAGGAAGCACCCAGAAACTAGTTTCTTCAAAGAACTTGTAGCTGCTGTAAAGCAACCCCCCTTCCCCAATTAAACACTGGGGGGAAAACAAGAAGATTTCTCTTGGCCACACCTCAAAGTTTCTACAGTTAAACATGACTTAGAGATTTGCTGGACTAGAATCTTTTTCTTAAAAAATAAAATAAAATCTCTCCACCTTTATACCTCTATATAGATTTTTGTTTTAGGGGGTTTGACAACAACATAGAAGTGGCTTCCCACAGCCTTCTTCCAGAGTATATTTCTTCTTCCCAGACTGATCTACAGCTTTCAGATTTCTGGTGGTCTCCCATCTGAGCATCTCCATGCTTTGCCTTTGTGGGATCAGCCATGGGGCTGATCAGCAAGGGGCTGCAATATGCTTCTTAGAGGGCTTACTCTGGGCCACTAATTCTAATGAATGAAACTAATGTCATTGGGTGAAAGGTTTTCATCTGGAATTCATGATGATCTGGGATAAATAGGATAAATATGCTCCCCACAAGCTAGTATCTATCTAGCTTCCTTCACCTCTCCCTTCCCTCCTTTCTTCCTTCCTTCAAATATTTGTAAACTACCCCTATTGTGAGACTTGTCCCCGTAAAGGGCATATCCTTCCTCATGACATCATTACCTGACAATGCTCCATTCAGGCTCAATTCTCAAGATGGATGGATCCTCCACATATTTAAACTTGAGCTCCTTGTGCATTTTAGCCTTCTCAAGTTCCTTGTGCAATGTGGCCTTGTCCACCTTCACAGATACATCCACCATGTTCTTCTCCAAGACATTACCAAAAGCTGTGGTATTGCAGATAATATATTCTGCAGTTCTCCTATTAGGGAAACGAAAGAAGATAAATCAGGCTAGGCTTAGATAATGTCCACAGGAGGCCTTCAACCTTCAATGTTAATATTTTTGCTAATGGAAGCTTCTTTTATAGAAGACGGGAAGAATTCTGAACTTCGAGAAGTCCTTCTTTTAAGCAACTGGAAGTTGAAATTCAATATTGTAATCATCTGTTATGAATCAAATGATATGGTTTGCTTTTTTCTGGGTAAAAACCTTCACACTTGCCAAATCGAGTTTCCTTTGAAGTTTAATAGCACTGTTTCTTTGCCAAATCACTACCAGCAGCTGAAATGGTTTTCCCCTGGGTAATGAAGGGTCAAAATGAACCTAACATGTTGTTTTAAAGTGCACATTCCCCTTTTCTTTTGAAACAGAACCAGCCATGTGGAACGCTTACCTGGAACATGCATGAGTGATGAATGTGGGGTTTATTTTCCCCCAAAACATCTTCCTTACATTTGATTTGTCCCAAAACATACAATTGCATTTGATCTGGATGAGACAGTTTGGCTCTGTCTCAAATAGGTGCTTTATATGGGGGTGGACAATGTGATTCTCCTTGTTGAGGTGAGGAGATGACACTTTTGGTGAGGTCCTTCAGATGATTCAAAGCTTTGACAGCCAAATCCAATGTTTCCAGCAACTGTCTGTCTCATCAGTGTTTTGATGAGTTTTCTGTACATGTAGTACAAGGAGCTAAAGTTCCTTTGGTCTATCAGCATTACCCCACCCCTCAAAAGCAATGAAGTAGCATCTCTTGGACATTCAAAACAGGGCAGCAGAGTTACTTCATGAAGCATCGTCAAGCTAATGCATCCATTGACGCTGTACAGCCCTACATTTGATGCAAGCAGGATCTCTGGGGGCTTTTAAGCCAGGGAGAATATAAACCAGGAACCTCAGCAGAACTGTCTGCAGGGTGTATGCATCAAAATCTGCAAGGTAGCAGGTGTTGCAATGACACGCTTGTCTTGCGGATTTTGACAACTCCCTGTGGATGCCCCAGGCCTCAAGTGACTGCTTTCTACAAAGTGTCAATAAGTCCAGTTAACCCACAGGATATTCATTGAGCCTCTCTGAGCATCTGCCATTATATTTTGCTTCTCTTAGCGGGTGACATCAATGCTTCACCCATTAGCACAGAAATGGGTAGAAGAGCCATGCTCTTTACGGTAGCAAAAATCAGGAGTCTGGTAGCATTTTTTCCAGCTACCATTTTTTTTAATTAAAAGGCTTAAGCTTTTGTGAGCTGCAGCTGACTTCCTGAGATGCCCACAGTGGCAATACAATGCGCTAGTTGGAAATGGCGCACCCAGACTCCTTCTGAATTTTGCTAGCATGGAATGGTAATTCAGATGACCAAGCTGTGCAGGCAAAAAGATGCCTACGAAGAGACACATTCTCCACCAGCTGCTTTGCAATTCTGGAGTTACAGAATTGCTGCTTTTATGGCCTCCCCCTTTCCCCCAAGCAGCCAAAGTTCACTGAACCTTACCGGTGGAAAAGACAAGGGTATTCTCCAAACATTACAGAGACGTTACTTCCTGCATTCAGGTTTTTGCCCGTAATCGTGACTTGCGTACCACCCGATGCTGGTCCTTGCTTTGGACTGAGGTCAGAAAGAGAGAGCATCTGAAAAGAAAGGGAAAAAGGAAGATGATTTCAAGAGGAATTGAATGGAATAGCAACAAGCTGAAAGGGTGACAGTGGCTGGATGAAAATATGACCAGAGGTTGCTTATTCAAGGGAGGCCAGATCTGAGTCAGCATTGCTGGAAAGCATTTTTAAATAAAACTGGAAAGTGCATTAGATGCTTGGCTAACAGAAGACATGTCCATTCCTTCCCAGTGACTGTGTTCACACAGCACACGTAACCAAATCCTATGGTTGCTGTTGTCCCATATGCAAGACTTGGTTCCTTTTAATTTTAATTAATCTTTTTCTTGCATAGTAGCTTAGGATGTTGGCTGAACCCAGCTCAGTGAGTTAGCTTCCAGTTCAACAGGTTGCATGAACCCAGAAAATGGGCTAATTCAGTAGCAGGTTACTCATAGTTCATGTAAATAAGCATTGTATAAAAGGAAGGAAGACACACAGACAGAGCTAGACCAGGCTAAATCCTGCCTTGCTACTGAAATGATCTGAATGCTTGATAATAGATGGATGAATTTAGCCTGATTTCTCTCCCTCCCTCCCTCTCTCTCCCCCTCCCTCTCTCACACACACAGAGACAGGATTTTTCACTTTCATGATTCCAGCCCAAAAGCCATCTTGTGCTTCCACTGAAGACAAAAAACTCGGAGAAACATGTCATTCTAACCAAATAAATAAATAAAGAATCAAACCCTGCATTCTTCTCTTCCTCCCTGCCTTTCAGCCCATCAAGATAAAACCCATCTTATTTAAAAAGGAAACCTATCACTGTGATCCTGAAGAATGGCGAGATTTTCAGGGGGAAATCTGGAGTTGCCGGTTTCTCCTTTCATTAGCATTTTAATAGAAAAACTTTTCCACTGGGCCCCACATGAAGGGCCGCCCCCTGCGTTTGCAATGAAGGTTTCTCTACCCTCCCCACTTTCTCCTCACTTCTCTTCAACTACTTTTAAGAACGTTGGCTTAAAAGGTTGCAACTCTGATGAATGAGCAGGTAGAATGAGAAGCCTGATGCACTCTTGAACCCACTAAACTGTTTTTTCAACTCCCCAGTCCTTCTACGCGTTTGCTCTCTTGCTTATCCTGCATCTCCCAGAGGTCTGGAGGTTCATTTTCCATCTCTACTTAAGCAAAGCTTAAATAGAATTCAACCTCAGATCTGACAAGGAGCAAAGGTGGGCATTTTGCTGGTATGAGACGCCGTGGTGCGGGCCCAGAATGACGTCTAGCTGACATGGGAAACAGATGGGAGTTGGATTTTCTTCCCAAACTTTACAAGGTGATCCAGGAGTACACGTACAGTATGTGTTTTTGGAAAAGTCTGTCACGTTCATAGAAGTTGCTAGTTTGGGAGTCCATCAATTTGGAAAATGGGCCTGTTCAAGTAACCTAATGAGACAGCCCTGTGTGAAAACAGTCAATGGCTGTTAAAGTTGGGTTTGCATCATGAAAAAGATTACACAGCATTATTGTGTTGGAGGCTGCAACGTTTCAGGTCTTCATGGAAGCTGCGATATCTAGTAAGTTACTATCTGAGAACAAATATTTGATATTGCTTTTCTTCTTCTCCCCCCCTCCTTCCTTCTGCCTCTTGTCTTTTAGATTCTCAGCTCCGAATCCAGAACTATCTTTATTTCTGATCTTTGTACGCTTACTCAGTCGTCTTTATTGGCAGGCACTCAGGTGAACAATCGCTATAAATAAAGTAAAATAAATAATACTCATTTCCTGTCCCGAGAGGGTCTATGAATTTCCAGAGGTGTTATAATCATAATACAAAAACTTATTATCATCTCATTTGCAGGCGTGTGGTATGTTGCAGTAGTCTATTAATGATTCACAGCTGCCTTAACAAATTTTAGATGGTATTATTCACAGAGGGAGAGAGTGCATGTGAAGGGGAATGAAGAATCAGATGTATAAACAATTTATGACTTTTTTTTTAATTCTTGGTTTCTTGCAACCTTGCTGGAGGAGGTCAGGATCTGAAGCGGTGACCAGAAGTATGGAAAACCTTTTCTCCCCAGCTGAACCGTAGGTTTTTTGGAATCTTCTCCCAGCCCCACATCCTTAGATGTTGTAATCATCCCCACCCAGAAAAACCAGTGCTGGCAATCAAACTATGGTCTCCAACTAGGTCCTTCAAAACAGACTTCCAGTGCAAATTAATGCTGATTTAAGATATGTGAAGCTCCTCCAGGTCTGGGGAAGTGACCTTGCTAGATGTCCCTCCTTTCTTTTCCCTGAGCCAAGGGAGGCATCTTTGCCATACGTTTAAGTCTGTGGGGTTATCCTTGGAACAAGTGATAACACTGACAAGAGGCCCATCAGTCGCCCATCAGCTAAGGACAGTGCATTAGGAACATACAAATGGCTTTGCTGGATGAGGCCAACACCATCGCAATCCAATGTTCTATTTCTCACAACCAGATGCCTCTGACATGCTCAACAGCTGGAAACAGGCCACTCATCCATGGTTGTTCCCCTGCAACTAATACGTAGAGTTAACATTGGAGGCCCCCAAGTGGGAGGTAGCACGGAGCCTTCAAGGCGTGAGCCCTTGATAAGCCTATCCTCCTTAAGAGTATTCAATCTCCTTTCCCCTTTTAAAGACACCTGAGAATGTGTTCCTCACAACATCCTGCAGGGATGAGTTCCCCAGGTTATTAATGGACTGGGTGAAAAAGTGCTTGTGCCCCTCCCAATTTCTTGCATCATCCTTGATTGGATACGCACCTCCTACCTTCACTCCAAACGATGGAGTCTCTCTAGCTGTGGCATTTGTGGGGGCACCCCTTGTGGCCACCACTGAAACCAGGCTGGGTAGGGCTGGAAGATTCCCCACCTCTTTGGGAACTCAGCCCATTTGGAGTTCGGGGTTGCAGTAGCACACTGCAGAAATTGGAGGGGGGATATTGAGGGACAATCTCATCTGGCTTCCAGAGAGACATTGATCAAGATGGCTGCAGCAGGTTTTGTTCTTAGCTTTACAAAGTGCTGCTTTTGAGGGCATGGATGGCCCCTTTCTCCCATATCAAAGGAGAGCTTTGGCAGACAGGGAAAAAGAAATCCAATGCTAGAAGGGGGGAGATGTGGATGAAATTGTTGTTTGAGGCTCCTGTGTGGAGGGAGGGAAGGGAAGGGAAGGGAAGGGAAGGGAAGGGAAGGGAAGGGAAGGGAAGGGAAGGGAAGGGAAGGGAAGGGAAGGGAAGGGAATATTCAGTTACTTACTGCACCAGCAAACAACGTTCCTACAATAATCAAACAGCCCCCCATAAAAAAGAGACCAATTCCAGTCCTTCTTTACACCCCTCCTTTATCACACTACCTTATCTGAAATAAACCTGAGATCGACAAGCAGCCTTTGGGCATCTGCAGACATTTTTTTAATGATTTTTTTCCAAGTCTATATTATAGATTGAGAAGATGAAGCAGTATGTTTTTATAGGGTGTACATTTAATAATATATTGAAGCACTGAGCTAGCTGTGTATCAATATTACATGGATCTTTTACTTTTTCCTTTCTTAAAAAAAAGTTTATTTGATCACGACATATTATGGTATTGTCAGTGTCGTATTGTTTGTTAATTTTCACTAATATGTATTTTTAAAAAATTAAACAGTAAGGGCTGCAGAGACCAGGAATGACAGAAAAGAAGGAGAAGGAGAAGGAAGGAGGGAAGGGGAAGGGGAAGAAGGGGAAGGGAAAGGAGAAGGAGAAGGAAGGAGGGAAGGGGAAGGGGAAAGGGAAAGGGAGAAAGAAGGGGAAGGGGAAGGGGAAGGAAGGAAGGAAGGGGAAGAAGGGGAAGGAGAAGAAGGGGAAGGGGAAGGGGAAGGAGAAGGAGAAGGGGAAGGAGAAGGAGAAGAAGGAGGAGAAGGAGGAAAAGGAGAAGGAGAAGGAGAAGGAGAAGGAGAAGGAGAAGGAAGGAGGGAAGGGGAAGGGGAAGGGAGAGGGAAGGGGAAGGTCTCAGGACCACACAGGTATCCTGAGTCACATATTGTACCCCTGCTGAAGTTGAGGTGGGCTCAGTGGGTTTCTGAAATTCCCCACCAATTTAATGGGCAGAGAAACCAAATTTTTCCAGGGAAACGAGAAATCCTTCAAGATTTCTTAAGGGCAGGATATCCCCTTCTGCAGTCTCTCTGTGAACAGTCCTTCCAGATATCTTCCTTTGGGAGTTAATAGAAACATGACACATCAGAGATACTGGGAATGACTGTGTGAAAATCCAGAATATTCTAATATGCCCTTTGGCAGCCTCACCATGAAGCAAGTGTAAGAATATCTTATTCCACTCCTGAGAGATTCTCTTCTTGGAAAGAATTTCCAAGGAGATGCATTTCCATCAAACTGAATGAGAACCAGTAGAAAAAAATACAGATGAATTTCTCCATTTAGCACTAGCCTTTAAGCCAGATTTTTACCATAGCTACTTTTGCTTTTCTCACACACCTAAATCCAGACACATCCACCAGGGAGGCAAATGATGACAACCTCACACCATCATGGCACAAGCCCTGCCTCTTTTGTACAAGTACCAACACGTCACACACATGGCAGGGTTGTGTTGCCATCTGGATGAAAGCATCAGATCTGTGGACATGGCAAAGTCAGAACTCCCAAATTTACCTCCACATTTCCCGATTCCAAACATTTTGGATTTGATTCCAACAATCTGCTTTGGAAACCATGAAGGTAGCCCTTGTGCACCACTCTTTAAAGCAGCCGGGTCTTTTCCTGGGTTCTGTGCAATCTCTGAGAAGGACATGGCTACTTTAAAGGCCAGCTGGGCTCTGAAGCACAGACTTACCGTAAAGTAATAGAACTGGGAAGATTTTGCCATGAATTCTGGTTTGCATTCAGCCACGCAAATGTCCACATTTCCAGCGTGCTGGCTGAGTTTTGCTTCACCCATCTCGCACACGATTCTAGAAGAAAAGCAGAGACGTTCAAAGGCTGAGCATCAGTTTTTCCTCTGTTAAGCCCCTTAGCAGTATCCAAAGCTAGATTTACAAAGGCTCAAAATCTAGCTGGATTTATTGCAAGGAAAAATGGGATTAAGTGGCAGAATCTTGGAAAGTAGAAATGTACGTCCTCTGGCCCTGCTTTGTTTTAATCAACAAATTAAGGAAGGCCCTCTTTCATGTCTCTTATCCTCTTTTAAACTTTCTCTTGATTTAAGAAGGGGCTGTCTGACTGTTCATGAGATATGAACAGTAGGTCCATCTGATCTCGTTCGGCACCATTTTGCAAATGTCGTTTCTCATTCACAAGCTTAAAGAATTCCACTCCATACTCCAATGTTGTCCAAACTTGGCCACTTTAAGATAAGTGGACTTCAACTCCCAGAATTCCCCAGCCAGCATGGCTGGCTGGGGAATTCTGGGAGTTGAAGTCCACTCATCTTAAAGTGGCCAAGTTTGGACAACACTGCCATACTCCCAGCTCAGCCAAAATGATATTTCTGCCATTTGTAGATCCAAAACTGGAGAAAACAAGGTCATTGCTCAGAACAAAGATTCCCAAGTGGCAAAGATCTCCAACCCTTGCGGAGGTGGGAACGCCCCAAACTTGGGGGCAGCTCCCTTCGCATCCTCTTGCCTTCAACACAGAACTCCTTGCTACAGATAAGAAACTGCAAAATTTCTCAGCCTGAAATGCAACGGAGAGCTTCTAATGACAACTCAGCTAGTTCAAGCAAAGGAGTTATCGTCAAGTTTGGAGGATCAGCTTCACCTCCTTTGCTGCAGCAGGACAGCTTCTTAGCTGGCGCAAAGAGATTTCAGCGCAAAATCTGCAGTGTTCAGCACAAACACTGGGATGTTGCAATGCAAATTTTGCCCTTTGTTCCCTTGGTGACACCTATGAGAAAGATAATTTGTTCTTTGTCCTGAGTAAACCAGGTCTTTGTTGTCATTCTACACTATTCATATAAAAATGCATATATTTTAATACAATATATGATAGATAGTGAGAGAAATTACAGGGTTACCATTGAGGCAGCTATAATGAGCAACCCCGCTAAATTTTAGGCTATCAAACTAAGGACAGCATTGGCAAATGAACCTGGAATAGTTGAATTAGCTGCTTCTATTTTTGATAGTTGATTACTGACAATTCTTTGTGGTTTAAACTTTCCTCCCCTTTCTATGTAACATGACCAATATTGTTTGCATTTTGTACTGCTGTATTCCAGGTCTTTTGACTGTAATACATCTAATTCATTTTTCTTTGCTGTTCTTTCTCTCATTATTCCCTTCACTGTGTAGGTTGTGGTGTCCTGCAATTGCGTATTTTAAGTCTTCTTTTTTCTGGCCAAAGTGGAGATGATGAACATCAGCTTGCCTGTCAACAGTTAAAGGAAGCTGCAGGAAGAACTACAGGCAGAACGTGTCGTGTTATTTTTCTGCAATCTAATTAGAGAAAGCCAGACTTTAATACCCTTTTTGCAAGCTCAGAATTATGTGAGTTTATTTGATGGAGTTCACCTCCCAGAAAGCCCATGTTCCCATTCAAACGGCAGCCCACCCATAGTGTTGGTGGAACTCCTGACCTGGCCAGAGCTCAGATATTTGGACTGTGGGCCCATAATTTCTAATCCTTGCAAGCACATTGCATTTTCAAGTGACAAGATTTGCAGTCCTGTACATCTGGAGGGCACCAAGTTGACGAAGCTTCTTCCCTTTCACCTAATTTCAGAGCTCAGTGGCCTGAGACGGACAAAAACTGATGGATGAAGAACCACGTTCTCCTGCTCAAGCCAAAGAGGCAGTTAGGCTGAGACGCTTCTGTGCTTTGCAGGAGGCAGAAGGGCTTTTATGTTTCAGAGTTGGGGGGAGCTTCGTCCTTAAAAATTGGTTGCTATCTAATACCACCTAAACTCAAGATTGCCTCTTGAGTCATCTTGGCACTGACTTGGAAGTGCCGGGTTTAAACATCTGGCTTCCTTTTTTGGAGGGGGGGGGATTTCAGGGTTCTTCCCCATTTCTCTTCCTTTTTTTAAAAAAAAAAATCTAACAAAAAGTTATCTAGAGCTTGCAAATTCCTTTGCATCATTTGTACAATAGACCTAATTGTATGTCTTGTTCTTAACCCAGGTTACAGAGATGGGGATGTTCACTGCTTCGACTTGTTTACAGCCAGAGCACCTTACAAGCCCAGTTAAAATAAAAAAATAAGTTGATCAGTTATGCTTGCCTCTACAGCAAGCCTGGCTAATTTTGAAAAAGCAGGGACAGATCCAAGTGAGAAAATGGCTATGGGTGGTTTTTTAAAAAAATTACAAATAAATAAATACACGGATGGTTGGTTGATCGGATGGATGGATGGACGGATGGATGGATGGTTGAATGGATGATGGATAAGGAACCAGCAGAAAATTCTAGAACTACTGATTAGATTGGGAAGCCAGTCAAACCAGCCAAGAACCTTAGAAGAACGCAATGGCAAGCCATTTTGATATTGTTGCCAAGAAAACAACATGGTGGCTTCTGCAGGGTCACTAGGGATCAAGCTCCACTCGGGGGGGGGGGGACTCTCTCCTTGGCTTGCAAGTCAAGAGACCTTTACATACCCCTCCTGGCCTTGGACCTAGAACCTTTTCTTGATATTTTTTGCCCTGCAGACCTTACTTACTGCTCTGCTGGGATATATCCATCCACCAAGGGAACACACTCCACACCAGCAACTTTGACATGGGATGCAATGTCCCGGAATTCGAGACCTAGATTTTCTCCCCGGATGGTCACTCTGGTCCCTCCTTCACGAGGTCCTCTCACTGGACTTATCTAAGAAAACAAAGATCTGGTTAGGAGAAGTTTAAAAGATGAAAGAAAATCAAAACCACATCCTACTTGCTAGTTTTTAAATGATACCGGTCTTTCCTTCCAAAATACCCATCCTGAATTACTCCTCAAAACAAAACAGCCACCATCCTTCCCCATCATTTTCTATGGGTTGTCATCAAATATGATTTGCCTCTTGCTATCACCAATGGAATCCAGGTGGAGCCAGCTCAGGAAGTTGGGGTGTCTATGTGTGGCTGGAAGCTACGTGTGTGTGTGTGTTTGCGTGCAGAGGAACTCAAAAAAGTCAAGATGGTGTCTGAGCTTGTGTGACCAAAACCCTGCTCCCTTTTTATGTGTGTTGCACCTGGCTGTGTGTGTCTTTGAGAAAGAGTAAGAAAGCAACAGTCCTTGTGAACAATAGCGTTGAACAGGAGACCTGTGTATATTTGTGCTCCAAGTTCCTGGCACACTAGACCAGTGTGCAACAGAGTGCAGGAACAATATTATCCTTGCTTAGCATCTAAAATGAAAGTTGCAATCGAGTCTGGCCATGCACAGAAAAGCCCAGCATGACGTATGCTCCAAGCATTGCTATGTGGCATGGAAGCTCATGGCCCTATTAGGTGCGCCAGTAATACTGAAGCAGAGAAGAACACAGCAGATATAATAATGTAAGTTATAATTACGACGTTATAGAAGTCTATTTTTTCCCAAGATGGTTGCTATAGACAATGCCCTTTGCTAGCCATTTTACAGCCTTATTGAAAATCATGGTTGATGATCATACAATCGAGATAGGAAGCCCCTAGCTTCCCTTTACACATTGGTCTATATAAAAAGATGCTTACATCACCTAATTGATGTAACACACAAACAGTTAAAAATACAGCATAAAAAAATCGACCTCAGGGGGCCAATAAAACCAAAACATCCCATCAGGAAACAAAGATCTTGTTATGAAAAATATATATCTCTCTCTATTTATATATATATATGTGTGTGTGTATATATATACACACACACACACACACACACACACACACTGTATGAAATATTACAAAAATATTAAAATATTAAACTGCCAACTAGTACCACAGGGCCTGTGCAAAGAGCAAAGTTTTTAAAACTTTCCAGCAAGATGGCAAGGTTAGGTCCATGTGTTTATATATACATATACATGTGTGTGTGTCCGTGTCTGTATCTTGCATACCAATTATATCTTGTCAGGTCAATTCATATTTTAACGGTGGCTTCTTGGTCTCTGATCAGCATTTTTTTTTTACCCCCCCGCCCCCCCCCCAATGTTGCATTCACACAATTCAACCTGGTGCCTGAATTATCCCATCTCTGAGGCTTGTCCATCAAGAAAGAATGAAAAAAGAAAAGTAGATGCTTTTATGCAGGGGTGTGTACAAGGTCTGGGGGAAAAAGTCAAGATGGCGGGCCCAACAGTGCTATTGAACCCCCACCTATTTTTTATGTGGGATGCACCATCATGGTCATCATCTTGATTTTTTTTTACAGTATCTTGCAGACACCCCAGGAATTGTAGATCTAGAAATGGGTGCAAGATTTGCAAGAAGAATCTGATCAATCAGTCCTCAACAAAATAGAAGGTTATTGCTCCCGTGAGTCAACGATCAGTGAGCAGAAACTCACATACTTTGGGCGTGTGTTGCAAGCAGACGGTGCACTAGAAAAGACATCTATGCTTGGCCAGATTGAGGGAAGTAGAAAAAGGGGGACGCAACGGATAGGGTGGATGGACAGGATCACAGAAATTATTGGAGCATCTTTGGAAAAGCTGTAAGGTGTTACTACAGACAGGTTGAAATGGTGAACGTTAGTCCAGGCAAGCACCAGGAATCAAACCTGACTCAATGGCACATAACTATTATCAACAATGTGCAACATGCTTCTTCTCTAATGACTTAGGAAGACATGCACAATGCACTTCATTGATTAATTTACGGGCGTTACAGGCTAGTCTGATGGCAAATGATTCTAAGCGACATCCATCCCAGCCTCCATAAAAAGATACACGTACAAAATGCAAATCAAAACATATCAACATAAATAAACACTGGGAGGAACACTATATATTCTTGATAACATGCGGCTGGCAAGCTTTGTGGCAAGGCAGGACAAGAATCTTCAAGGGAGGGTTGGATGACATACATTTCCTGCAGGGAGTTACAAGAAGGGGGATTCCAGTGACACGTTGGGTGGAAGCAGGAGAAGGGGGACTCATCCTTCCCAACCCTACAAGCTTTTTGACAATGGAAGCAGCAACCCAGAATGATGGTGGAGCACCCTTGGTTCAATGTCTTTAGAGAGGACAATAGCTGGGAAAATTTTGGGTTTCTGTGTCCAAGAGGTTAGACCTGATCTAATTGGTCTTTTCCACTCTATACGTCCATGAAATAAAAATGTCTTCTGGGAACATGAACACCCAGCAGGCAGATAGTTGATCTCACCCCACACTCTGCTTCCAATGATAGTCAATCAAATCCCGCTGGGTGGATGGTAGTGACAGGTATCTCCTGTTTGCCTGCAGCCCACTCTAAGAGGGAGCTAACCCAGCTGATATGTGATGACCAATGCCTCCCACCGGATCATCTTCCAAAGCCCTCAAAGCTAGTAAAGATCAGCACATCTCTGCAACAACCAACACCAGGTCAAAGTGAATGTGGTGTGGCCTTCCCTTGGTTGTGAAGCTACAGCTGATCCCTTCTGCTAGGGGTCTGGAGCTGCAGGATCTGGGTGATCCTACTTCTACAGGTGCCCACTGGCAAATGGTGGCTTCGGGGACCCCCCGATTCCAAATAGACTTTGTCACTGGCTTCTCCTAGGAAGAAAGGAATGGACATCTGCCTCCTGTTTAGATCCCAACCTTATTTGATCAACAAGTTCTTGCTCGACTTTTTTGCATCCTTGTCCCTTGTTCCTAACTTCAGCGAGCCAGCCTGTTCATTTGTCCTTCAGTCCTTTCTTGCTCTCTGATTCTAAATCCTACGTGGTCCCCAAGTCCCCAGCTCACTCCGGTCTGCTGCCTCAATGCCGGAAACCATGGAAGGAGAGGAAAAAACGTCTATTTTCTTACAATGTGTCTAATTCTATAAACATATGTCACATCTACCTTGCCAGTCCCTTTCCTAAGCCCTCTGCAAATATCATTTTTGGCTTGCTCTTTTCCAGATTTGCAGATAAAGGCCATCATTCTCCCCGCAACGCACCTACACCATCCATGCGTATTTGAGGATAACGGCTGCTTTATTTCCCAGCTCTCTCTTTATCATTCCTAACGTGAAATGTGTCTTTTCCAATGCTCACTGCACACCCTGTTCAAGTCCCTAGTCGGTCACCACCAGCTCAGACCCCATCAGCGTGGAGCTGAATGCAGGCTAATTTGCATGCATACCAATTAGGCCCTTTTGAAAGCTTTTCGCTGTTAGCGTGACCAAACATTGAGAGCAATTTAGTGACAAGGGTCTGGAAGTGACTAATGTTCACTTGGATCTTGCAGCCAGACCATAAACATGCTTAGAAGCAAACATAATGGGAGGCATTTGTCTGTTCTCGGCTTATGATTACAGCCTTAAGGGAAATTCTATCGGCCCAAATTTTTAGGGAGACGGATCCAACAGCACTTTCCAAATCTGAGCCTCAATTGGAAGGCATTTGTTGAATCGAACTCTATGTTGCTCAGAGAAGCCCCCTCCCTCCTGGCCTTTCGTAAAGCTGTCCAAACAGCCGTATTCCACCAAGGATGTTATTTATTTCTTGCTTCGTTTTTTAATCCATGTATAGGGCCGCCCATTTGCCAAGGGACTAGGAGTGGCAAACGAGTTGAAAGGGTTAAAAACACCCCAAAAGGAAAATATAAAATAATAAAGCATAATAATGATACTGTTTCAGGCCTGGGGCCCCAAATGTGTTATGGACCCCGTTTCTTGGGTACACTGGTAAATATAGGATAATTTTTTCTTGGCTGCCAGATAGATAGATAGATAGATAGATAGATAGATAGATAGATAGATAGATAGATTGATTTAAAAAATGCATGACTCATAGCATACAGTAGCCATTTTTGAACCCATGATGATTGTTTTGGGGACAAGGGGCATATTAATTTTACATCTTTCTTTCTTTCTTTTTTTTTAATGTACAAGGTGTTGTGATCCAGTTGACAGACCTTCAGGATCTTGGCCCCCATTTAATGAATAGCCCCCACCCAGGGGTTTGGGCAGGGAAGTCAAAAAAGTCAAGATGGCAGCCACAAATATGCAATTGGAGCCCTGCCCCATTGCCATGCACGTAAAAAGACATAGGACTTCAGTCACCTCGTTGCAGGGGCCATATTGACATTTTTGGATCGAGGACACCTCTGTCTCCCCCCAAGGTATGGATGACCATGATCTGCTTCCCCCTTAGATTACATTATTTTTCATATGCTATTGTCATTACTTATCATCTTTTAATGATACTGCGTTAGTTGTTCCTACGAGTAGATATCTTGCCCTTGACTTCATTGAACGCACCTCAGAATCCATTGGAATTGTAAACACGCTGTGAATATCGTGTATCCCTAAACACTGCATTGCAAAAGATTGTAAATGTTGTAAAATACAGAAATAAACAAACGCCGCCTTGTGGGACGCTGCCCAGAATCTGTAGATGGGGGCATCTTACTTCAAAACTGTAAATAAAATAAAAATAAATAAATAAAATTCGGCCAGGCAGCTCAAACATACAGAAGGGTGTTACAAAAATGTGTGCATTATGGAAAAGTGCACCCACAACGCACATTATTTTAGGGAGAACTGAATTGGAAAAGGCATGAACTCGATGATGAGTATGAAAAATACACTGATTAGTAAATGGGCCTATGAAAATATGTACAAGCTGCTCCACCACCGAGGAAGACATGAGACCAGTGTTCTGGTTGGAACAAAGTCCCAGATTTATTAACTATAAAGAACAGCAGTGAGCACATATCAAACAATAAGGAAATGTACAGGCACTGAGGACATGACTAATTGACCACATTCTTTCCAACTGTTGAGCAGAACCATCTGGCTTGAGGCTCTCAGTCATACTTACGTACCCACCAAGCTATTCCCTTTCAGGGTGAGCAACATTTTGTGTAGCACAGAGAAGGAGGAAGGAACAGCAAGCTAAAAAAATGCAAGAGGAGAGATAACAAAAGGGAAAGGAACTTATAGCCCAATAGGGTAGGCTTGTGCTGTGATTTGGACTCAGAGGGAAAAACAGGACTTTGAAGTGTCTTCTACTACCAGCGTCCTGAGTATGGGCCACTAGGTTGCATGGATCTCCTAGTTGGTGGGATGTAGACAATAGTGCTGGCTTGCGAGGTGGTCTTTAGGTTAGAGATCTTAGCTTGCAAAGAAGGACATGCTTGGGGTAAAAGTGGATTTGGGCTGTACTTGTGACACACCTGCCACCATGTACCTAAACGGACTGGTAGGATCCTTACTGTTAGCAGGGAATTTGGCACGTAGCAGAGACAGAACTAAGGTGGGTACCCAAGGATGTGAAAAAGGTTCCTTTTTTTGTCACGCACAAAAAACAAAAACAAAAAACAGATAGGGATTTGATTGCATGCTTGTGGCCACCACCTTGATTGTTTTGACTCCCTCCCTATGGGACGCCCCTGGTGATGCGGCTCACAGGAGACAATCCTAATTCCAAGGCAATCTTTGTCATCACTGCTGGTTGGGCTGCCAGGTGACACAGGAGCCAGTATGACTTAAGGAACACCATTGATCATGAGCTCTTTGACAGGTATGAAAACAAAAGTTCCTTGTAAGTTCAATCTCACTGCCTCCCTTGGTGGAGCATCCCGCAACCTAAATAACGGAAAGAGGCATTATGTTTCTGAGTCAGAGAGGTGGAAGGAGGAGAGACAGAAGTCAACACTGTGCCTGAACAATATAGCCAAGGTACTGTCATTCCTCTACCCTAATATCTCTGACCCACCAATGGGATCTAGATCACAAGTAGTTACAGAGCGCTAAACTCTGAACCCCACCAGAGAACCAAGCTGAATTTGAGAAGGAGGAAAACCTTCACACAAAGACCAGTCCTGTAGTTCAGTGTTGGAACTCCATAGTCCAGCAATATAGAAAGGTCAGAGGACTGGAAGGGGCCACTGAGGCCATGTAGTCCACCATCGCCCCCTCCTCAGTGTGGGAATCTAAATTAAAGCATTCCTGGTAGATGGCTATCTAGCCTCCACTTGAAGAGATCCTGAGAAAGGAACTCACCAACTCTCTTGGCAATCGTTCTTCTCCTGAACCCCTCTTATCATTAGAACATTCAGACAGAACCTCCCATCTTGCAAAGAGATCTGGATCATCTTCCATGGGACACTCCCTCAAGCATATGAAATGTGCCCTCATATAGTCCCTCAGTTGTATTTTCTCAAGACTAAAAATACCCAGTTCTCTTGGCCTCTCCTTGAAATATGTAGCATTTAATCTCCTCGTCATCCTTGTTAGCCTTCTCTGCAAATGTTCCAGTTTCTCTGAACCCTTCCTAAATGTGATGCCCAGAACTGGACACATTACACCGGATGGAATAACCTCTGAAAGATACAGCAGAATTCTTACTTTCCATGGTTTAGAAACAACATTTCTGCTGATGCAGCCTAAAATTACCTCTTTTTTTTGCAGGCTCATCACATGTCTGGTTCATATTTAGTTGGTGATGAACTACAATAACAAGATCCCTTTCAGATATATTTTAATCAAGTCAGGTATTCCCTAGCAGCACCATTTAGCTGACCTTGGCTGATCTCAAAGAAAGCTAAGCAGGATCAGACCCTGGGGAGGATACCACCAGTTCTAAATTAGACTTGGAAGTAAAAAAATAATAATAACAACATTTTGGGAGAAGGCAGTGGCAAACCACTTCTTTATTCTCACCATGAAAGCTACATGGAGCTATACAAAGTCAGCAGAATCTTCTGAGTGTGCAGTAAAAAATGTAGATAAATAGATCAAACTGTGCATTGGATTTCTGCTTTTATTCTAAATATTGCACAGGATTTCTGTACCTGTTTCATTCTGCAGAAGCCACTAACCCATGACTGGTGTAAGGTGACTCCTTGCAACATTGAAGAACATCTAGGCACAAGGGAGGAGAAAGTGAAGAAACTTACTTCCGTGATCTTGGGATTGGTGCACTTGCCTCCGGTTCCCAAAAGCTCCAGCCAACGGTTCTCCAGGATGGGACAATGGTGCTTCAGCGTGCACTGATTCAAGTCTTCACACCAGCCGCACTCATAGTCCGGATCCGCTTTCAGACACAGACCACAACTGTCTCTCATGGCTCCACATTTGTACAGGTGGACTAGAGGGAGAAGACAAACCCACTGAGGAGCTGGGCACAGATGTGGGCAAGGTTGGCCTTGACAGAAAGTAGGGGAAGGGGGATGGCAAGACATTTCCTGCATCTTTTTCTTCTGTCAATTCTCACTCAGTTGGATGAAACAGAACCAGCTTTGGAAAATTCCAAAGCTTTTGAAGGAGGACAGAATTTAGCATGCCCAGTTCTTATAACTCTTAGTGAAGAGCAATCAAGCGGTGACCAGCTTTGGAATTTTCTTTTGAAGGAGGAGTGTCAGGTTCAGCCCGAAGACCTCCACGAGACAGTACAGATACAGTTCTATTGCATTTATTAGCTTCCACCTACAAGACAGAATCTCACCAGACTGAACCTAAATTTCCCAAGCCAGCAAGCCAACACTGCGAATTCCTTAGGGTGGTGCCAGCCCCATCCTCCTCACCTTCCCACGCTCATTCTGGGGGCTAAGGAAATGCTTATCTCCCCGAGTGTGGCCTTCACCATGCCATTCCATCACACGGAGAGAATTTAGCATGCCCAGTTTTTAGTGAAGGGCAACAGCAGTTCTGTGGAAACATCTCCCTAATGTTCTACAGCTGCCAGCTTCCCATGCTTTCATTCAATCCCAAGGGAAGACACTCCTCCACCGGGGCTTTACAAATTGAGACAGGTAATCAGCAAGGGAGGATGCAGAGAGATGAAAAAGTCCAGGAGTTTCCAGGATGTCTTCCTCTGAACGGAAGCGCAGGAAGCTACATGAGCTGCAGACGGCTGAAGGGAGGAGTTTATGAGGCACACCATTACTGGTCTCAGATAGACCTTGTCTACCTCACAAACCAAGAATGGCTTCCACTCTCAGGGCCTTCAGGAAGCTTGCAAAAATTCCGTTTTTCCAGAAGACCTCTGGAACTTAACTGATGGAGTTTCTGAAGCCAGACGTGTAATTCTCAATTATAATAATGTAATTTTCGCTTCATTGCATTTCTGTGAATTGATCATTTGCACTGGCTTTTCGCTGTTGCTGGCCTGTACCAGCGAGCCTTTTAAGATTGGAGCCATATATATATGAGATAGATACAGATAATCCATGCTCAACAATACTAATTGGGACTGGCAACTCTGTTGCTAAACGACACGGTTGCAAAGTTTTGCTTGTCGGAAGTTGGCAGTGAAGGTTGCAAATGGCGATCATGTGGCCGTGGGATGCTGTGGCCATCGTAATCGCAAGCTGGTTGCCAAGTGCCCAAATTGCAATCATGTGACTGTGGGGATGCTGTGACAGCCACAACTATGAGGAACGGTCTTAAGTCCCCTCGTTCAGCACCATTCTAAGTTTGAACGGTCACTGAACGAGTGGATGTTAAGCAAGGACGACCTGTAGGTAGGTAGGCAGGCAGGCAGGCGGGCAGGCAGGCAGGCAGACAGACAGACAGACAGAAAGACACTCCTACATAAACTCCTGCCATGGAGCTTTTTCAGACAGGAAAACGTGAGCAGCTTCACAGTAAAGGCATGATGCTTCACACAATGCAGCCCCAGCCTCAGTGATTCCCTCTATCAGCCCTGACAATAAAATTCAGCTCCCTCACACCATCAAAAGAAATTGGAACGAGGCAGAGAAACATCAGCCTCTTTTGCGGGGAAGGAAAGACATCAGAAATTGCAGATTTGGGCCCAGATGAAAGGAGAAGGTAGGAATTCTGCAGCCCCATGATGCAGCTCGGAAGCCGAAATGAGGTTGGAAGGCATAAAAATGCACTCTTCTTCAGCATAGGCTCACATTTTAAACGTTATTGACTAGTAAAGTAAAAGGAATGGAAAGAAATGTGCTCTGTTTACTCCCTGTCTAAATCCTAGGATTAATCTGGAGGCCCAGAAACCAGCTGGACAGTTCAAAGCCTTGACAGGTTCTCTGTATCATTTAATGTCATATATACAAATCACAAATACTGAGAGGCAGTTCATGGACACCGAAGGCTTCCGAGGGTGCAGGGAGGGTTGTGGACACAATTGTGCCTCGGTCCCCTATAAGCAAATCCTTAATGCCCTGCCTTTGATCTTCTGAGCTGCTTGGAAGCAATTGGCAATGGTAATGCCATCTTCATCCAACTCATTTTCTTTCCGTTCCTCCTCCCTCTCTCTGGAGCCCTCACAAAGGTCACTCTTTTGTCCTCACCATGGTGCAAGTTAATCCTGCTTTCCTCTTTCCCACATTCACTTCATCTAGGTCCACCCGGCCATTAACCTTATTTCTGGATCAGAAGCTCAACAAAACAGGTTCACCCAACATGCAAACCCAGCAAACCAAACCAAACCTGACCCCCCACAAAAGAAATGAAGCCCTCCCACCCAAGGGAAAAGGAGTGTATTTTGCATGTTGTATGAATGCACACAGCATCTTGGACAGACCTTGCCCAAGTTGTGGGAATGGAGCCAGAATTAACTTGGGAAATTAAGCCAAGCTCAGAGAGTACCAAGGACTCCACAGTTCAACCCTGAGCTACAGATATTCTCTTCTACAGGTAGTCTTTGCTTAATGACCACAATAGGGACCAGAAAATTGGTTGTTAAGTGGGGTGGTTGTTAAGCAAATGACCTTTTTGCAGCAGTCATTAAGTGAATCAATGTGATCATTAAGAGAATCACCACGGTTGTTAAGTGAATCCAGCAATTCCCCATTGACTTTGCTTGTTGGAAGCCCCCTGGGAAGGTCGCAAATGGCGATCACATGACCCCGGGACCCTGCAACTGTCGTAAGTGCAAGCTGGTTGCCGAGTGCCTGAATTTTGACCACATGACCACAGGGATGCTGCGACAGTCGTAAGTGCGAGGACCAATCGTAAGTCACTTTTTTAACGTCTTTGTGACTTCGAATCGTCACAAAATGAATGGCTGTCAAGCGAGAACTGCCTGTGCTGGAATTAAACTTAGAAAGTGGGAAATACACCTTGGAAGCAGCGGGGAGGAGAAAGGAGTTGTTTTTCAGGCATTTAGATGCAGAAGACAGTTGTTTTGGCCAGGAGTCATGTATAAGCCCCAGTAAATACATTAATTAAAAAGCAGAGCAAAAATTAGCAAGGAAAATGTCCTGTGATCGATGACAAAAGGAAGCAGGAACAGTTTGGCTAGGTTTAGGGAACAAAGCGGCCTGGTTCCCACTTCCAAGGACAAGTTGAAACAGTCCGTTACCTTTATTCTGGGCTGGGTTGTCAATGTTGAAATTCCCATTCCACACCACCGTCAGATCCACCGGCAGGCTGTTAATCTCCATCCCGTCATATGAATACTAAACAGTGAAGGGAGCAAAACATACATTACACACCTGTTGCTCCTGGATGTAACTGTATGCAAACTGAGGAAAAGAAACAGCTGCCACTGGGGCACCCATTTAATTTTGATTTTTTCCAACTCCAAAAGCCGTGGGAAAGACAGGACGTTAACGGGCATCCCTGCGACTGAGAATTTGGTTTCTCAGGGTTTCTGCAGGATTTCCTGGGCGGCTTTGCAGCCGAGCTCTGCATTTTGCCCACCCCATTTAAACCAGGCAGCTTTTCGAAAACAACCCATGGGCTTTCTGAGATGAAGATTTAAAAGTAGCAAGCCGAAGGGGGTAAACGCTCTTTTACACAATCGATTAAACACAAACTTATTTGGAACTGTTGGCCAGTGTTTCCAGGGATTCTGTGATGCTCAAGATAGATCTGTATTCGTCATGCATCAAATCTCTCCGGAAAAAGGCATGAAATAAGCTTTTCTAAAAGCACTTTAGATGTGGACTGCCAAAATCACACCTCTGTATCTCTCCTCCATGATTTGGGGGTTGGAAATGAAAGACACAGGAGGAACGAAGATGGCAAAGAAAATTTGGGGTCTTATCTGAAGATAACAGGACAGTTTTCTGAGTTCCCCTCTCTCCCTTCTTCTCCTCCCCCCCGCAAACATATAGGGGACCAGCGTAGGCTGTGAAAATTGTGGACAGCAGAGTTTGCTGATCACACAATGCTCCCAAGAAAGGTCATGGAGGTAAACCATCAAATGGTACAAACAAACATACATATGGTAGGGAGTTGTGATTTGGGGGGCTTTTGCTACATCATCAAGGACCCCTTCCAACTCTAGAATTCTCTATATTTTATGGCCTCATTTGCACGTTTCACCTGGTTATTGAATGAACCCACTTTAACCCTAAGTGAACCAACGGATCAGGTTCAGGCAACCTGCTGAGATGTCCAACCACAAGCAAAAAACCAAGGTAAAAATCTAATCAAATTAAGGCCCTTTGTGCAAATGCCATCATTAGATTTTTAACTGCCAAGGTTAAGGGCGTTGTGCAAAGACAGCTATGGAAAACTAGTAGAGTTTTCTGCCCCTCCCAAATTATTTTGGCGGTGATAGAAAGCAGCAAGATAATTGGCAATGCACCAGAGTTGAGCTTGCTCACCACGGAGAATCTTACTAGCTTCAGATATTGGCTCGGCCATTGTCCATAGCTTTTGTCAGCTTCCACAAGGATTAGAAACTTGATTTTGAATTATGAATTCTCAAGGAGCTAAATACAATGTCTAAAATGTTCCTAAGGACGGGCCGACCTGTTCAGTCTCTGTTCTGCTTAGTTTCTCTTTTCCAGTGTTTTGCAAATTTGGAAGGAAAAAAAAAACTTTGCAATTTGGGATTTATTTGGTAAAAAACACCCATTTTTGTACTGTACTGGGTATGTTTCATAATATTTGGGGGAAATGATCATTTACAGGGCTTGGACAAAGCTTTGAAGCAAGTTTCCTGTTGTTCATAAATGTGGGTTGGGAAACCAAATTTAATCCTGTCTCCCCCAGTCAAATCACCAAGTCTTTCATGTGCAAGATTCAGGAAGCAAAATTTCCATGACAGACAGACAGACAGACAGACAAGGAAGGAAGGAAGGAAGGGGAAGAGGAAGGGGAAGGGGAAGGGGAAGGGGAAGGGGAAGGGGAAGGGGAAGAGGAAGAGGAAGAGGAAGAGGAAGAGGAAGAGGAAGAGGAAGAGGAATGGTATGTGGGAAAGACCTTGGGAGACTGGGCGAAGAGACACTGCCAAGGGAACACTCAGATAAGAGACAGCATAGCCTGTAACTGGATAATGGGTGGGGCAAGAGGCTCAGAAGAGACCCTCTCTAGTTTCTCGGGCTGTAAAAGAGAGCGGGGGGGGGGGATTGTACTTTCAGACTTGCAAGATTCTGTCAATGTAGCCTTACAATGAAGTAAAATTAGCTCATCTGGTTGTGATTCCTGTCTGGTCTGCCTGGTAACACTGACGAGAGGGGGGAAGGGAGGGAGGAAGGGAGGGGAAGGGAAGGAAGGAAGGGAGGAAGGAGAGAAAGAGGGAGGAAAGAGCCATCACAGTTCTGTTTTCCATGCTCACCTACACATGCCTGAAAAAACACACACACACACAGAGTTGATTCTTGGAACCCTTGCAGTCCCTTGAGGCTGCCTTTCCATGACAAAACCTTGGGATTTCATTTCCTGCTCACACTCGGTTTGTATTTTGTTCCTTGGTGCAGAATGGCTTGGAGAAACTCAAGCTCCACATGCCTTAGGCGGAGGGAGGGAGGCGTTTGTCTCAATCAGCTGATGCTCAATTCCAGTTAGAGTACCCTGTGATTTCTGCCTATGACACTGGAGTGAACATCGAGTTACGCAGCAATTTATCTCTGAGCAAAGTAAACACAATTAGGGGCTAACCAGCGGGCTTCTACAATCAACATCTCAGTCTCTGGGTTTTTTTTTTTAACCAGCATGGTCACCATGCGGGTGAAGTATTCTTCTCGGATAAGAGGACCCAGGACGGTGCAGCATCCTGCAGAAATAGCAGTTGTGATGAGATTTTGGTGTACAAGAAGAAAACGCTGCAGTTGAAATCTTGCCCCATGTTGGAGGCTACCTGGGTGCCCTTCCTCCATAATCAAGTTCAGGAGATCCGTCCAGTGGAGAGCAATAAACACGAACTTATTTGGAGGCCTGTCTGGTCTTTTTAATCAATGCTACAGAAGTACACAAACAGCGGCCTTCTCCCCTAGCGTGCTTTTCTATAGTTGAGCATCGCTCCCTTGGGTGTCTCTGCCTCAGATTTCCAAGTGCCCTAGCCATCCTTTTCACACCGAAGCCACGACTTCAGGCCTGTCTCTCTAAAGCTTTAAAAGCCACAGAAGTTTCATTGTCTGATTCTCACTTCCGATTGTCATAATGTGATTTGCTTTATGCTACCCCTTTTGGCTGCGCCACATACATGGTTTTTTTACGATTCCCCACGCATTTTTTTAAAAAGAATTCTGCCTGTTTAATAGGCAAAAGCCACATTGCATATGTTCTTCAATGCACAAATGCGAGTTCAATGCCATCCTGATGCCCGTGGTGCTTTAAAGGGGAGGCTTTGTTTCCACGGCCGCCTCTACCCCACAGGGGCTCCACTTTAAATCCCAACGTTTTGAAGAAGCGGGGAGAGATAGACCCATTGTCTGGTCAAGGGAAAAAAAAAAATCAAAATCAATTTCTGCAAACAAGAGCTATCCTTTCACACAATCCATTTCTCCTGTCTCTTTAATCCTGGGCTTGAAGAAAGAGCTTTAAAGATAGCAACTGGGGTGACAGAGGTGGCAGTGGGGCATAAAACCTTGCAAGCTTGAGTGATGAGTAATTAACCCAAGGCAGAAATATGATGTGAGGAGGACAGGAAGGGGACGGGTCTTTCACTGAACTCATATATCTCCTGACTTCATTTAACATTAGTTCCTCTTGAGTGCATCGCTACTCCTGCATAAGGCAGAGCGGCGCTTAAGGCTATGAATCCTTCATGGCCTCGATGGGGGTTTTATTGCCACCAATACTCTTAATTAAAAGAGTAACATCTGTCTAGAAGGCAACAAGCAGAGGCTACAAGGCTTGACACTCGGCCACCTGCAGGGGGGCAGGAGCACCAGCATGGAAGTGTGCATGAAGGAGCAGCTGGAACATCTGGGATGTCCATGGAGATTCCCAGGAGCTGGAGAGGGGTAGAGGTTCCCCAAAGATCCCAGAGCAGATTCTTCCACTGTGCTGGTAAAGAGCGTCTCTCTCTGAAATGGCCAGATTCCTCCTTAGTCCAAGCCATTGTACTTAATTCATCTCTACCTTGCCTAACCAGCACAGCAAAGTGATTGGAACTATATCTCAGGATTAAGCTATTACAATAGGTATCTACAGAGCACAAGTTTATCTAAGCATAAAAAATCCAGGAGCATAAAGTTTATCTAAGAATAAAATTCCAAAGGAAAACCTTCTGCACTTTAGTTTATCAGCAGCAGCAACTCACAACAGTGTCTGGAGGGGTGGGAGGCGGAGAAAGGGTGAGAATCATCAAGGTAATGGACAGAGTATTGCAATGGGAGCCCTGCCCTCTTTGAATCTGTGTGTGTGTGTGTGTGTGATGTCACTGCATGTATAAAAGGGGCAGGGCTTACAACATGTCTCTCTGTCCACCATCTTCCTGATTTTAACCCTGCCTGTGGTTGTTATTGGAAACAGAACATTATCCTGTAAAAACTTTTCTAAACAGACACGATTCCTCAGATCTTGACCTTCATCTTAGCCAAAAGACTGAGAAAAACAAGTAACCCCTTACAAAAAACACATATTTTATATGAATAAATAAATAGCAATCATGGATTAAGCCAGAAAGGAGATGGAACAGAATTATGAAAGACAGGTGAAGAATGACAGAAATGGAATTCCAGCCTTGATTGTCCATATGAGAACCAGCATCAGCACTGGTTGTTGTGAGGAACATCATGGAGGGGATTAAAAATGTCACGATGGGGGCTGCAAAGCCACAGCCCATCATCGCACACATGTACAAAAGGTGGGACATTGACTGGTTGTGATTGCCATCTTGATTCGCCAGGCTGTTGCCATCTCCACAAAATATCAATGGGGAGGCCATCAACTTCAGAAAGGTTGGCTTGTCTTCTCAGAAGTACTGTGGGAGTGTGGAGCAGGGGTGTGAAACATGGACTCTCATCCCCAGAGGAGCGGACAAGAGATAAGAGGATGAGACTGGCCCCTCCCTGAGGAATGCTAAGGATGTTTGTAGTGTGACCCTGGGAACTTCTCTCAGTCTGAGAAGATTCTGTGAATGGAGTGAAGCCAATTAAACCTTGCTGGATTGAATCTGTATAGTCTCCTGGAGTTTCCTGGGCTAAACCTTACAAGTACGCCCTATTGATCTCAAAGGAATTTAATTTTGTACAGAGCATGTTTCATCATTAGATGCTAAACTGTAATTTGTTTAAATCTTTCTTCATTGATTTAACCTCCACTGGCAGTGTTCACACAACTTGCTAAGCCATCAGTCTTGGATGATGAGCCAATATGGTTGGATTCGCACAATCTACTAAGCTAAAACCAAGCAAACCATCTTATGGCTTAGCACAACACACGAATCCAGCTTGTATCTTGCTTTTTGTATCCACACCCACTGCTATCAGTCACCTTGCAGGTTCTAAACTGATAGTTTTTCCTATAGACACAGTTCAAATGCACAACCAGGAACTTTTGTCTGCTCCTTTGAGTGGCAAAGCAATGGCCAGAACCCCTGAAATTGGTTGACAAAGACACTAAGTTTGATTTGATTTACATTTAATTGCAACGAACACTGAATTAAACTAATTAAATGTCATTCATACAACTACTCTCCGCGTGTTTCATACCTTTCCTCTCCTTTTACGTTCCAAATCCCATTATGGGGGCCTCTTTTAGAGGAAGACACTATGTGGCCCACCTTTATTTTAAAATCACTCTCCTGCTGGGTTCTTAGCAAACAACCCCCAGACCCAGTTTTGCCCTTGGCCTCTGCAGTTTCTAAGAGAAAATACCGTCCCGTTGGTTTTCTGCATCTCTTTTTTAGAGTTCAGTGCCGGCTTCTGAGTTGATTCTCTTCCTTTCTCCCACCTGGAGTTTCCTTTGGATGTGCTGCTCCTGGGAGAAAGTGTTCACTGAGTAGTTTAGAAAGACTTCCCTCCTCGCAGCTTTAATTAGCTCACCATTTCAATTGCACTTTGAAGAGTAGAAGGTGGTGGGCAATATCTGTTATTATCCTGTTGGGTTAATCCTGATTGTAGCGATGGGTGATTTGAGTACAGAATCCCAAAATCCCTTCTGCAGCGGGATCATTTGCCAGGGTTTACAACATCAGGAACACACAACTGATATTATCCTGGCAGGAAACCGTGCTCGTAAAAGGGAGCCACCCCTAGATGAAAGGGGATGTCTTTTGTCCAAGTCTTCTCCCTGCTCTTTGCTCAAAGAAAGGCCAATATTTTGTTAAAAAATTTATAAGGAAATGCATTATCTGGTTTTAGCTGGGGAAAAGATTCTGGGTGAAGGCCATTAACCATATCTATACTCAGACCAAGAAAAATGCCAGGAGGTCTCCATGTTTGCACCAGGGGTCAAACTTGAGGGTGTCTTTATCTGTTTATATCTTTCCAGGCATGGAAAGGGGCAGATAGGAAGGCTGCAGAAACGGCAAAATGCTATCTTTGTAGCCATGTCCATCTATCATTCCACCGTAGCAGCGAAAATCAATCAGACACACTCTGCTTTGTATGGCTTTTGCTGCAATAGACAACACACGCAAATCCATTCTTGGTAAAACAGAGAAATCCATGGTGGAAATCCATAAGCGAGTGTCCTCTTTTCATTCTGCTCTGAAGATGGGACCTGGCAAGACTCCCATCCTTTGTCTTCCATGTAAACCTCCCCATCCAAATCCTGATCTTACATCCCACCCACAATCCTGTCTAGGATGGATAATAAACTGTGGATATGTAAGTTTACAGGGTGGGTGGTGGGGAATCCTAGCAGACAGATGGTCCATGATCCCTTAATTCTCTCCCACCTTCAAGATATATGTTGATGCAGTGCATAGTTTTAGGCATTCTCCAATGCTAAAAATGGGAAGCTATCTTCAGCCTTATTCCATGCGGTTTTCAAACTGCATAAATGAGCTAAACTCTAACCAGGCTAAGCATGTTGTGAGAATGCTAGATCTGCTAAGTTAAACATGCTGTATGAGCTTAGCCAGTAAGTCATCAAACAAGTATTCCCACAGCAAATGAGTGTTTAGCAATTGTGGAAACAGCTGAGTACTGAAGCTCCGTTTCCTACATCTTCAGGAGGGAGAAATAGGCATATCAAAATTCAGAACGAGGGTCTTCCTCATCTTCCCCTGCCTCCTTTCCTTCTCTCTCTCTCCAACCTTGATGTTCCAACATCAAGAAAAAAGCTGGCCTTGGAAGTTCAAACAGGGCTCTAAGTTCTGATCTCCATCTTTGAAGGAGGCTCTCTATCAAGAATTAGGATCTCCTAAGATTCCCGGGATCCTTTCCAAGAGATCACAGGATTGCAGCACCAGTCAGTTATGATGATGAATCACAACTCAATTCATTTTGATATGAATTTCCTATTTTTATAAGACCGATAAAGAAGCTCTGGCCCAGATGATGTTTCCTGAAGAGAGGTGAGGAAGCCTTTTGTGGTCTTTGCATAATATTCCCAAAAGGATGCTTAGTTGACACTAGCTTTTTAGAGTCAGGTGAATACATCTTACTTCTCTACTTTTTAACGGAACATTTATTTTATTCACTGTTTTATCACTGCTCTTTGCTATTTTTATTGTAGTCATTATTCTTGCTTTGCAATGTAAGAAATCTCATTGTTTTAATGCAGATGTTAATATAATATTCTGAAGTAGAAAACAAAGGTCAGCATCTGGAGGGATCTTCCTTAGTCTAATACAGTGTTTCTCAACCTTGGCAACTTTAAGATGAGTGGACTTCGACTCCCAGAATTCCCCGGCCACTTTTTACTTTTTTCAGCACTGTCGTAACTTTGAACAGTCGTTAAACAAATGGTCGTAAGTCGAAGGCTACCTGTAGCACAATTTCCAGGAGAAATGAAAAGGGCTCACTCAACACCTCCCCAGACAGGCTGAATTTCTATTAGGGCCAGGAGATCTTTTTAAAGATTATGGAACCTGAGAAGGGATTCCACTGTCATAGTGTAAAAGCTTCCATCTAGTCTCAATTTTGGTTGGAACAAGTTCTCAGTTGGAACTAGCCATGATGCTATAGCAATGGCCTGCTTTTCTGATTTCCTACGGCCCCTCAGAGATGGAAGAGGATTGTTTGATGAGGAGTAACCAACTGGGATATTGGCTGAGCTGTGTTCTACACAATGCGTAATTCAATACCTGAAGGAACCCACTTGATGGATTTGCACACACATACAAACTGCACAATAGAAGAACCAACACAATGGATCCACACAACATGCTGAGCCATTAAAAAAAAATCTAATCAAGGATAATACTAAAAATGATTGCAGCTTCTAGGTTCATGGTTAAGCAAGTAAAGCAAATGGAGTCCTTGAGTAAATCAAATGTGTAATGAACAGGAGAGCAATGAAAGGTTAAGGGAGCTACATAACATCAGAAATTTTTCATATAGAAGGAGCATAATTAAGTCCACATGAAGATATTTTGCTGTCTCTGGACCTTTAAACCTACCCAGACCTGCTTCCAACATCTTGCCACTGATCTCAAGGAACTGCTTAATGGTACAATAGCCTGACAGATCACATTGGCTGTGCTTACACAATCTGCCGAACCAGGTTACTGAACTGACCCATTTTCTGGGTTTGCACAATGCATCAAACCATGAACTAACCAAAAAGGCTGGATTCTCAATGTCATGGAAATACAGCCCAAGTGCACACAAATAGTTATAAAATAGAAGTACATGGTGATCATAGTAGGTAGATTGTGACCACAGGATCTCTGTGTGTTTAGTTTGTCCAGATGCAGTGTTGATGGACAATTTTGAATCTCATGTCTGTCTTATCTTACTGTCTTATATCTTATAGGTTAATATCTAAACTTTTCTCCAGGAGCAAAAAAGTAGCTTCCATAGGGTCTTCCAATCATTTTATCCCCTAACAACAAACCTGTGGGGTAGACAGCTGAGAGAGAGAGTGATGGCCCAAACTCCATGGCTGAAGGTAGACCTGAACTCATGTCTCCCCTGTTCTTGTGACAACCTCTACTCCACTAGAACACATTGACTCCAAACTAAACTGTTGGATTGGACAGCTCATCATACAGAGGACCAACCACTGTAAGGTCTATACACCCATTTTTCCACCAATTCACTGTTGCCATTAATGTTCTCCAAGCTCCTGGATGCCTCTTTTTCAAGGGACCTTTGAGAGTCTTCCTTGACTATCTGAACATACTGAAATAAACATGGGAAAAAGAATCCAAACCATCAGAAGCAACAGAAGAAACTGTTGAGATATCTCAACAGCTGTGACATGTCTATGCATACAAAGATCAGTACTGTGCAAGCCATGGTATTCCCTGTGACACTCTACGGAAGCAAAGGTTGGACTTTGAAGAAGCAGGGTAGGAAGAATATTGATGCTTTTGAACTTTGATGTTGGAGAAGACTCCTGAGATATCATGGGCAAGATCTGTTGGGAACTGATCATCCTGGAGAAGGTCTATCTATGTTGCTGTTAACAGCTGACAATGATTTGATGGCTCATAATCAGTAAATTTCAGTGAAATTCAGAGCTGCAGTGCTTACACAGACTGCTAACCAGTAATGGAATCTGGGAGAAAATCAGTGGAACAATGTTGGGGGGGAGCAACCCTCATTTTATCAGCTCATAAACCTGGCAGAAGACTTGTAATCAGAAATATGGTGTTTAATGCCACAGAAAATGGATAGCTTAGATTTAATGTCTCTGCATGAGACAATGCAGAGAAAGAGAGAGTGAAATCTGCAGTCAGTGATGTCCAATTTACTAATATCCTCATGAACAAGACAAAACCACATTGGCTGGAACTGGACAAGATGATGGGACATACATACAGAGATGGTCACCTCCTCGATTCTAGGGCTCCAATATCTATTTTTCATCTTATATTCCAGAGAGCTAGAGTTCTCATGATCCCAACGGAGCATGGTCAAAAGCCTTCCTCCTAAGGTAGCTGTTGACTATGCTGCCTGTTGATCATGAGAAATGTAGTCCATCACATCCAGAAAGCATCACTGGGCAAGATGGTCCTAAGACTTGGCCATGTTGCATGACATCATAGTTATCAGGATGCTCAGAGAGCTAACTATGATTTCAGCTGCAAGGACAGAAAAGCAGACAAGTGCCTGGTAGATTGAGAATGGGAATGTGATGGGTGGAAGTGGAAGGGACTGAAATGTGATGCATGAATGATGAGCTTGGAGGGAGAAGCCAAGAACGGCCTAGAAATTTTGTATAAGATGGCTAACCAATCTGAAACACAGGTGTCAAGAGTGTGTATCTTTCTTAAACATGACAAGGATGACCTGAAAGGGGATAGCTCAAGTTCTAAGCATTCATCTTCACCAGCCTAAGGTGGTTGGCTGTTCCATGAAATTAGAATACAAAATGCCAATGTATATACAAGTTTGGCTACCATATAAAATCAGGTGTATCCTGCTGAAAGGGTAACTTGTCAAAAAGCCTAGCAACCATCATTGGAAACTTTAAACCAGTAAACACTTGGAGGATTCTTTTTAATTCTGACATGTAAAGCAGCATGTGTTATTGAGGATAAATACAATGATTAATAATGAATAGCAAGGAAGTTGAACATGGCTGAACACTAGGAGGAACTTCCTTACAGGAGGAATGTCTGACAGTGGAACAGCCTAACTCAAGAAATGGTGCCATATAATCAGAAGCTAGAAAGGCTTTGATCAAGGTGCTGTGGTTTCCATATTCCTGCCCTCAATAGGACAACAGATAATGATAGGGTCCCCTTGAACTCAAGGTTGCATTCACACAACTTGCTTAACCAGATTAGTTGGAAACCAAGAACTCTATTCTTCAGCATGTTAAACTTTGTTAATGTGAACCCAGCTTCCTGGCTGTTAACTAAGTTTACACTTCAACATCTTGTGCAACCTCTGCTACAAGTTATTTTAGTAGGTTAAGAGTATTATATGAAGGTTAAGAGTATTATATGAACACAGCCTAACATTACTTCTGATGGGGTAATGTGGTTGAGCGGGAATGGAGAATATGTTCTCCTTGCTGGCTTCTGATTCTTGTCCTCTTTTTGTATGACTTCTTTGAGAATAACAAAAACAGATGAAGACCTAGTTCTCCAATCACATCAAGCCATGGTTAGATTCACCATGGTTCACCGAATAAATTGGAGTAAACCCTGATTTTCAGCCAGTAGTGGTTGGGTCTGCCTAGCAGAACACTAAGCCAAAATTAAACATGTGACAACATGTTCAGGAGAACCTTTGAAGGTAGACACCAGAGACATGTCCTTTTATTTTAGGAAAAAAGTTAACCACAGACATTGGAATCACAGCAAAATCTCATTTTAATAGACTCAACTGGAGCAAGAGGTGTCTGCTGTGCACAAATGTGCAGTAAGTCAAAGAGAATGTTATTGCAATGATATGCCATCTATGCGATGCCACCATCATGCAAATGTTGCAAAAGCACATCTTTTGATCAATGTACCTCACTTGCACAACAACATTATGATACAAATGGCATAAATGAATGCAAGTGATATAATTTATGACAGTGATGGTACGATGTCCTTATGCAAATGTCAAACATCACAGTGTAATAGGGTCTGTTTCATCTGGAGTCCACTGTGCTGAAGTCCAGGAAATCAAGGTTTTACTGCAGTTATTTATTTATTTATTTTTTGGTCTCCTTAACTTCTCAATCACTGCAGACTGGCCTGCTTTGCTCTTGTAGAGTTCTACTCATCCCAAGCACTCAGCTTTATCTCCCTGAATAATGTGAATTGTTCGGAAATTAGAAAAGCGGATAAAGCTGATCACAACAGTGGAAGCATCTAGCCCAGGATTTCTCAACCTTAGTGACTTTAAGATGCGTGGACTTCAACTCCCAGAATTCCCCAGCCAGCCATGCTGGCTGGGGAATTCTGGGAGTTGAAGTCCATACATCTTAAAGTGGTCAAGGTTGAGAAACCCTGGTCTAATACTTATCCTTGGTAATGTGACTTAGTGATCAGCACAACACACTTGATTGGCTCCTGAATTAGCTTGGCATTAGAAAGCCCCACTGCAGAGGGGGGGAAAAGTTTGAAAATGAAATTAAAATCTTTCAGTTGATTCTTTCTCAAGGAAAATAAGACACTGAAGAAGGAAGAGCTGACTTTTCTGAGAGAATTCATAACAGAGCTAGCACTCTGTGAAAATCCTAAATGCAATACAAGTAGTGCCTTCATACACCATCTTGTGGAAAAAAGCTCAAGTTGCTAGTAAGGTCATGTTGCACAGGAGAAGGGGGCTCCATATCCTTATGGGAAGATATGGGAAGTGGCATCAGAGGGTATCACTATTTTATTATTCTCAGTAATATGCCCCATCAAGCATATATCATAATATGCTTGATGGGACATATTATGGAGGTACAATCCCCAAAGTAGGTTCAAAGTAAGTCCATACATCTTCAGGTTGTCAAGGTTGAGAAACATTGGCCTAGACACAACCTTCCTGCTTCAGTGCCACTGAAACAAGGTAGAGTAACTTCCCTTTCTTTCCCCCATGGGAACTAAGGGTTCTCATTCCCATCACCTTCTCCTACCAGTTGCACCAGGGACTCTCAAGGCTAAAAGAATATGTGAATTCTGGATTCAGAAAGGTCATGTGCACAACTGATGAGCAAACACCACCCTTTAGGAATCCTTCTGGCCAGTTCTGATTGACACACGTTGTTTGGGTATCGATGTCAAATCAACCCACCCATCATTGACCCAGAGAAGCTGGGGAGGGTGCAGAGGAAAGAGAGGAGGATCCTTGAGGATCTGGAAGCCCAGTCCTAGGAGAAGGGATCAAAGGAGCTGAGAATATGTTGATCTGAAAGAGAAGATATGACAGTAGTTTGGCAAATACTGAAGAAGCTGTCAAGTGCAAAAGAAAACAGACCTTTTCTGTGTTAAAACAGAAGGCAGACCAACAACCAACTGGCAAAAGAGATTCAGGCTGAAGATCAGGATAAATTTTCTGATGGTATTAAGCAGTGGAACAGCCTGATTAGAAGAGCAATGAGCCCCCTGTTACTGGAGGGCTTCACACGGGGCTGGAGGTCCATGTGCCAGGAATGGCTGAGTTTCAAATCTCATTGATTAAACACGTGTAGTCACAGGCCATTGAGAATTGTTTAGCAGAACCTTGAACTATGCAGGGAGTTGGTCTACATGACCTCTAACACACCCTCCGATTCCCACCTGCTATGCTTCTACGGCCGTGATTGCAGAGCAGCATCCATGTGCAAAGCAACACATTTCAGCAAATCAGACCACAGGACATGAGCACAGCTGGAGGGAGGCCACCTCTGCCTTGCCAGCATCTCAGAGGCTCAGAGGACTTTTACAGAGCACAGAAATTAACCTCACCCCCATTTTATGAATGAAGCATGGGTCAAGTTACAGGGCTAATCCTTTTCCTGGGCTTGTCGAATACAGGGGAACCTCACTTTAGTGGCTCTCGGTCCAACGGACTTTGCAGGCGAAGGGTCAGATTCCTGCCTTTGCGGAACAACGCCCTAGGGATGGAATCTGCAGCCTTTGCGGGATGATGCAAATGATGATCCCATTCGTGTCAGATCGCACTATTCGTGTGACAAGGGCATTATGCAAAGGAGGCCAGTGATGTCAACTGCATCCATTTCTGTCTTTCGCAACAGATGTAAGTCAATGCCAAGGATGTCATTTGCAACATTGCTGTAAAGACATTGCAATGGAAATGACATCCGTCGCTGTGATGTGCTTTTTTAAAATAGAGATTTGATGAATAACAGACACCTCCTTTCTTCCAATTAGACCCAAGGTGGTGAAGGTGTTGGGCTAGGAGTAGAATGACCTGTGTTTTAGTCCCCCTTCAGCCACAGAAGCTCAGCATTATTATTATTATGGTTGGTCACACAGTCAGCCAGATGTTTAGGCTGGATTTGGCATTTCTGTCCACCTATCGAGTCCTTCCCAAGGACCTGGGAGAGGCAGATGTTGTTGTCTGATGGTGTTAAAGGTATCATTGCAGGATATAAGCTGCTGCTGCTCCTGCTGCTGCTGCTGCTGCTATTATTATTATTATTATTATTATTATTATTATTATTATTACTACTACTATTACTATTACTATTATTATTATTATTCGATATAGAAGACCCGCTCAAATGTATCCTGTGAATACAGGCAACACCAGCAAATTCTGGGGGTTTTCTGAACCTTTTGCTTTTCCTTGGTCTACAGAAGGAATAAGAATGAGAGAAGGGAGTTCGCTACCAAAATCGATTTCTCCGTCCAATTCAGGAACCTGAACTGGATGAGCATATGAAGATGGCATTTGCGGAAAACAAGAAGAGCAGGATGTTTGTTACAGAACTGAAAAAGAAAAGGAAACCGGCAGATCAGCCTCACCCCTCCAGGAATTGATTTATCCTGATCCATTTGTCCTGAACAATGTGCCGTTCTCTCAAGATAGATAAAAGCTGCTTGCGTGCGCGTATCTCTCCCCATAATTCTTGGACATGATTTTACCGGGGGAAGCACTGAATGGCATATATAATGTACAACTGTAATCTTTTAAGAACAAGATATATCATTCCCGCCCTCCTGTTTAGAAGGCACCCTCCCCCCTGACAAAGAGCCCATTTCTGGAAGAGCAATAGCAACTGCAGTATTTCTAATCACTGGGGATTAACATGGGGGAACTTGCATTGTGATGTCACAATGCAAACTCATCCCCTTCTGGGTCCTGACATCAAATCCAGTAGGGGTGGACCTTCCATTGTGACATCACAATGCTCATTCGTGGCTCTCTTCACTCTGCCCCCCTCGCATGGATGCCTACGGCTCCTCTGGGACAATGTGGAGGCTCTGTTTGCAAGCGCACCTGAATTTGGAAGGAGGCCCCCAAGATGCAGAAGCAACATGGGGTGGGTGGGGAAGGCCCCCATTTGAATTGAAGGTGTGAATGCCTGCAGAAAGAAAGCACGGTTTAATCACTTAATGAGGGTCATAGGAGCTAGGCCAGGGGGCTTAATTTACGGAGATTTTCCTATAGAAAATTACCATAAAACTGCAACGAACAGAAAACAAGATATGAAATGTTGAGAGGCCTCTTCCAGCGATGAGGTCCTAAGCTAGAGTTGGTTTAACTGACATCTAAATATGGCTCAGGCTTTTCAGGGCAAAAACGGCACCTCCAGTTCTGGGAATCATTTGCTCCTTTCCCCAGTCTATTCTCACTACCCTCTCACCCAGGGGTGACTACAGGGTAGGAGGTCAAAAATGTAAAGATGGCAGCCGCCCGACCGTGGGATTGAAGCCCTGCCCCCTTTTCCATGTGCCATGGGTCAAAGTACTTCTTAAAAAAGGGAAATAAATACACCTATCTATTCTGTTTCTTTATCCTATCTATCTATCTATCTATCTATCTATCTATCTATCTATCTATCCATCCATCCATCCATCCATCCATCCATCCATCCTTAAATCTATCTATCTATCTATCTATCTATCTATCTATCCATCCATCCATCCATCCATCCATCCATCCATCCATCCTTAAATCTATCTATCTATCTATCCATCCATCCATCCATCCATCCATCCTTAAATCTATCCATCCATCCATCCATCCATCCATCCATCCATCCATCCATCCATAAATCTATCTATCTATCTATCCATCTATCCATCCTTAAATCAATCAATCAATCTATCTATCTATCTATCTATCTACCTACCTACCTACCTACCTACCTACCTACCCACCCACCCACCCACCCACCCATCCATCCATCCATCCATCCATCCTTAAATCAATCAATCTATCTATCTATCTATCTATCTATCTATCTATCTATCTATCCATCCATCCATCCATCCATCCATCCATCCATCCATCCATCCTTAAATCTATCTATCCATCCATCCATCCATCCTTAAATCTATCTATCTATCTATCTATCTATCTATCATCTATCTATCCATCCAACCATTCATCCATCCATCCTTAAATCTATCCATCCATCCATCCATCCATCCATCCATCCATCCATCCATCCATCCTTAAATCTATCTATCCATCCATCCATCCATCCATCCTTAAATCTATCTATCTATCTATCTATCTATCTATCTATCTATCCATCCATTCTTAAATCTATCTATC